>NJDD01002617.1:449743-509912 GCA_002245505.1 Calephelis nemesis
AAACTATAAAAAGCAGCTATAATTAAGCCAGATAATTTAAAAAGTGTGTGTTCGAAAAATAAAAATATATAGATACGTAAGCTTACACGAAAACAGTGACCAAAAACGTTTATCTCCGTCTGTTTCTCCTCGGCGATTTCATGGGAACATCTTCCTTATGTTGTTGGATATCTTGATTCGACGAGGCTTGAAGTGGATATTGAGATTTGAGAAGTTGTAAATCATGGGCAGTTTCAATTTTGCGACGGCTCTTATCCGGAAGTAAAATTACAATTTTAGCATTAGAAGACCAGCAGTTCTTGCCTTGTACCACTGCCTTTTCTAATCCTGTCGCCATAATGTCACCATTTGCCGTTGACGTGTTCCGGTTTACAGGATAAGGTACTTACTTTTACTCGAAGCCTAACATCCCAGCCTATGGTTGTCAACACACCATTACCACCTTTGGTGTCTGTAGGCGGCGTAAATTTCGTACCATCAGGAAATCTATTTGCTTGTTTGCCTTCTAATCTCATAAAAAAGTCGCATCAAAATCAGTCCATCTGTGCCAAAATTATGACACTGCAGACAGACACACACACACTAGCGCGCTCGCACGTTTGCACTCAAGCATGTACGCACACACTGACATACATTCATACGCACGCAGAAAGACTCGTCAAACTGATGTCGGGGCTTAAAAATGTCATTCAGGCTACACCTACGCTTTAATGTTGGTCCACTCTTCACTCATACTTTTAATTATGCATTTTCCAAATAGATACCATAATTCGCCAATCCTCTATCTCCATACTATGAGACTCATAGGAAGTTAGCACAGTGGTGCCCAAAGTTGTTTGGGCTACGACCCATCTAAAAAAAGTTCCTAAGCTCGGGACCCACCTCTAGGACATTTAACTGTTACCAATATGACTAAGGTTAAAGACATTTTTTATAATTTTAATAATTTATTTATTTAATTAAGTCTTAATTAAATAATACATCAAAATTAGAAGAATTAAATTGTCGGTCGTGTGGTGTGTTATCGGTATGGTGGTGTGTTACTAATTACTATACAGGCAGGGCCCACTCAATATTCTTTTGCGACCCACCAGTGGGTCGCGACCCATAGTTTAAACCCTGAGTTAGCAGATATTCAAATGAAATTCCCTCACTAATAAAACTTACGCGCTCGTTGACCAGGTGTGTAACTTCACTTTTGGTAATAAAAATTGAAGTTACACATAAGATCAACGGGCGTGTTAAGTTTATAAGTAAAGGGTTAGTATTGAAATGTGATTTATTTTTTAAATTCTTAGTTCAAGCGTGCCACAGTTATATCAAAAACTGGAGAACATGTCCCCATCAGCAATCGCATCAGCAAATCAGGGTGGCTACATGATAGCGACTCTCCTGTGATAGCTCGCGTATCTCGCCGCATCAGGGACTTCACCGGCCTTAGTTTGGACACCGCTGAACAGCTGCAAGTGGTCAACTATGGCATTGGAGGCCATTACGAATCGCATTATGACTTTACTCTGGTGAGTTGAAACTATTAGGCTAGGAACTCACGGAGCGGTTTCCACCCGCGACCGCCGAGGTCATGGAACTGCGGTGTTATTTCAAAACTCACGAGACCGGAAATGAAAGCGGGTAAAAACCGCCCCGCGAGTTCTTAGCTTTAGAGATGCTTCTTTTTTTATAATTTAAAAATATAATAATGTAATTTAATATAAAATACCAAAAAAAAAAGACTTTTGATGGCAATGAATGCAAGATATCTATGACATCTATTACCTACCAAAGATTTATATAGGACACCCACCAATGTGATAGGTGGTAAGCCTATGGCCAACCGAATACTCATTTAATCTAGAATCTAGAATTATTTAATTTTTATAGAAAATTAGAAAAACCACATTTTCTTTTTGTTGCCCGAACCGGGAATCGAAACCTGTGATATCATGACGTTAAGTCCAACACCTGGACCGCTAAACCACAGAGGCGATGACAAGTTGGTTGTTGGTAGTTGGTTGGCAATAGCCAAGTAATGGCGTAACAAACATACAAAAATACTAATTGACAACCTCCTCCTTTTTAGGTTAAACACTAAATATTTTTATTAATACCTTACTATACTTATTATACTTTTTATTATTACTAATACTTGCAGAAAACAGAACATCAATTTGACCCCAGCCAAGGAAACAGAATTGCTACGGTTTTATTCTACGTAAGTAAAACTTACGCCAGGAAAGAGGACCTCTCTTTCTCTCTTTTAATATTTAATCTGTCATTAAGTCACAATTTTGTTTAGAAAATGTCGATTTAATGACTGATTAATAGATAATTAACATCTCTGAGTGCAGCAATTTATATTTGCTTTTTTAAATGTACTTAATTATTTCTATTCACGGTGTGCGTGACTGAACTCCTCCGATACGACTTGACCGATTCTCGTGAAATTTTGTAAGCATATTGTAAGCTAATTAATAGGAAAATTAATAGGTAATAACCTACCTTGGTTAGAATTAGGATGGACAATGGAAACTTTTCCCAGTCGACAGCGAGGAAACTTTCCTTGTTTGAGTTTGTTTGAATTGTTCTCTTACAAAATGAACTACTAAACTAAATTCGCCGGAACAGCTCGTAGTACTTAAAAACGTTTATTTTTTATGATATTGGAAGGCAAACAACCAGACGGATTTCTTGATGGTAAGAAATTCATGCCACATAGAGACACCTTAACACCATTGGTGAAATGGCGCATTGCCAACCTTAGGCCGGAATGTTAGGCCTCGAGCAAAAATAAGTTTACTGGCTACCTTACCCTCCGAACCAGAACACGCCAACGGCAAACGCTAACGTTATGGTGGCAGGAATAGGTAAAGCGGTGGATCCCTACCCGGGCAAGTACTACTCTACTCTCGTCTTGATGGCAGCGACCCTTTAAACCTATGTTCGCCTCTTACGAGCTGCCTGGTGGAAAAGGCAGGTGATCTATTCTATTCTACACAGGGGACTCAATAACTTCAATATTTATATCATCTGAAGAGTCTGCCTCTAACAACTTTAGGGTTACTCTTGGATCACGATTTCAAGCAAATTGAAAATTGGCATCGGATACGTCATTTTAAGTAGGTACTCTTGACACAGCACTAATGGACTCTTAACATTAACCTAATTCCAAAAAAAAATCCACGAATCAGATAAAATAGTTTATTGTTTATATTGATTATGTGCTAGCATTATTTTCAACAACACCTAAAATGCAAATTCGATTCCAATTATTTCCAGTTTTCATGAAATCTAAATTCAAGAGTAACTCTTTCTTCTAATATCGTTAGGGCCACTTGCACGTTCCCGGGTTACATTTGACATTGAGTTAAACTGTCAAATATAAGGTGATTTAACTCGAGTTAGACGTTAACTCAGTGTTAAATGCTAACTAAGGGCTAGTTGTCGTCACAAGCTTGTCAGTCTTGATATTTTTTGTCCCATCTTTACTAATATTCTAAGCCAATTAATCGCAACTGGAGATTTTGTCTAAGTCCTGGAAGGACGTCAAGATTAATCTTGATTGTCCTTTCTCAATTTTGTCAATCGATACTTCAAAGCATAAATTTCGAAGTACATTCATTAAAGCTGATAGTTCAGCAGCTCGCAAAATTTTCGAATTAGATTTCAGGCTGGTTTCGGTCTAGGTTACATTGTCTGTAAACATCGCAAATGACACTCGTTCCGCTAAGGACAACAATTTGTTAATTTTTTTTCCTTGCTAAACTTTAGTCATGCCTTCAACTCTGTAAAGCACGACATGCTGATATCAATTTAAAAAAAATAATTTATTTAGTGATAAAAATTTTTGATAGCATCGTTTTTGGCAATAAATACCTATGCCGCCTTACCACAAAAAAATGACGTTTGTTTAACTAAACACTGTCTAACATTGATATCCAGCCAATAACACGCTACACTTTAATGACGTAGCAACATATTATTAGTAAAGAATACAAGTTCAAGCAATGTTTATTAAAACACATGATTACCCAATTTAATTTTTTATAGTAAGTTGGATTGTGTTCAAAGTTATGTACGAGCATTACAGCTTCTGGCATACCATAAGCTCTTAAAACAGTATTATTTCAATAATATTAATTGTCATCGGAGAAAGACAACCTTATGACGCAAACCATAAAGTTGCTTATAAAACGTTCATGATAGTCTGGTCTGCATTGCGCAGTTGTGTGCAGAAGACAGCTTAAGACATCTCTGAGCACCTTCAGTTTGATAAGTCACCCGACCTGATGTTGCAGATGTCTGACGTTCCACTTGGCGGAGCGACAGTATTCACGAACTTGGGTCTTCGCGTGTCGCCTATTCGAGGATCAGCAGCGTACTGGCTTAATTTGCATCCATCTGGTGAAGGAGATCTGGCCACATATCACGCAGCTTGTCCTGTTCTGTGTGGTTCCAAATGGGGTAGGGGAATTTAAGCAGAAAATTTATTTATTTAGTTAGTAGTTTACTGGGTTTGTACCTATGGTCTCCCTAAGGAATGTACCTACCACTTGGCCTGTTCTAAATAGGAATAGTTTTTTCAAATATCTAAAAAAAACGTCTATTTCGTGTTACGGTATGACTAATACTAGTATACTTTAAAGGACTTTTTCCAATCCCCAAATTAACCCCAAATAATAGCTGAAATATATCTCCTCTATATTTTAACTCATTGGCACTTACATGCGGTTTCTCATATAGCATAGAAACCAACTGTACACGATGATGCGAGCGTGAGACCTTCATATGCATACGGTATTTTGGTAAGTATATCAAACGCAAATTGACAGTTTATGGGATTACCACATACAGTAGAATCCCGGCTATCCGAATCCCGATTATCCGAACATCCGATTATCCGGACTGACGCCATGGCTCTAGCTCCTGCTTGAAAATTTTCAAACCGCGTCACTACGTAATAAGTTTAAACGCGCCTCCGAATGTTTACACACGCTCTCATATATTGTTTGCGTGATTATGTTTGTTGTTGTCTCATTTCCTCTTATAACGTTTATTTTATAGGATGTCTTTTATTTTTGTTAACATCTTGCGTTGGAAATGAATACGATTATGCGGATTTTCGATTATCCGAATCACCATTGGTTTTAATTGATTCGGATAATCGGGATTCTACTGTACATCAGGAATTGTGCGTATGAATTTTGTGAAATGGATTTTCGAACGTAATATTAAATTTCGGGCCCAATGATAGATATATTTTTTACAAAAATCAACAGATGCAAGTGATTGTCGCTGTAGATGCTTCCCAGGTAGATTTTATGCCACATTAATACGACCTTCTTTGAAAAGTAACCCAGCTGTCGAAACATCTACCAGCCAAAATAAAATACTACTAATGCTGTCATGAGTTATCGCTCATCAGACATCAACAAGCCTGCCGCAACAAAACCAATTCGTCTTCATTCTGTACAGAGAGAGATTAATGTTACTTTGCTTAAACAAGTCAAAGTATTTTTATTTTAGCACTTGCCCTGTGATTGGGGTTTAATTCCTATAAATTTTAAAGTACCCGCGAAAATTTTGCCACGGATCTGAATCTTTACTAGCTCAAATGGTTGGAGCATTCGTTGGCTTAAAACGAAAGGTACAAATCAATTCAAACCCTGTACAGGTTCAAACCCGTTTGGGGCAAAATTTTTGAAGTTATACTTCTTATGGCGCGTTAGGAAAAAATGATGAGGATAAATTTTTACGATGCGCGCGCACACCGTCACGAAAAACCGACATGATGAAGTTAGCTATAGATAATATTTTAGTTTTTCAAAAAAAGGTACCAACAAAGTAAAAGTAAGGACATCTACGTATGTTTGCGTGAGAACTGACAACTGTATTCACAATATTTCTTTATTTCTATGGTTAGTGTCATTTTGTCTACAAATGTAAAATAAGGCAAAAGATAAAACTTTTAAAGAGATTTTTATCTTATTACGCCGAAGAAGTAAAACTTCTGACGCGTGTACATAAGTACACATACAATTTTTTTCCTTGTTTAAAATTTGTAAAACGACAAAGTCGTTGGTGATCTCTCCTGCAATTTATCGTAAAAATCGTAAGATATATCTGCCCTGTAACAACGTTAGTTAGACGTTAAGGCGTTGTTAGGGCGACTGCGCAGGGCGTCGGTCACAAAAATTATAAACACAAAAATTGTGTTAAACTCTTGCCTAAATAAATAATTTATTATATCCCTTGCTTTTGTAAAGACTTTATTAGCAATGAGGAGGCGTCGTAAATAAATATCGCGCAGGGTGCTGGTAGTGTTTGACCCAGCACTGCATCTACCTCCCATGTTTCAAGTGTGGAAATAACATTGCTCTTGATATACGGACAAGCAGGTAGAGATGTTGAATCTATAAGGATTCTGTTTTACCCTTTGCAGCTGAAACCTATAAAGTGCTGCAGCCTTTTGCACAAAGACAGGTCTGCCTCATCTGGATAGCTGTAATAAAAAGAGAAGAATTCAATTTTCATTTTATTCAACTTTTTTATTTATTTCAGTTTCTAACAAGTGGATACATCTAGTTGGACAAGAGTTCATAAGGCCATGCAACTTAGAATATCAAGAGGAAGGAATATTTACGCCAATACCACCTATTGTGTCAAGATCTACATCGTTATGACTGATGCGGTCATAACCATGTCCAAATGAAATGGTCGTAATTATCTGCCATGTCCCTATCTTCCCTCGACGTATAATTGTAGAAAGTGTTAAAAAGTATCGTGAGTGTATTTAAAGTGAAAATGTTAATTTATATTATAAATATTAACTTCTTTCATTTGGCACTCAACATTCTCTACGCATCCTGCAAACTATGGAGATATACATGTATAATATATAAGATAGCCGGTACGTTCAAACGTTTTTCACCTCAAATGTACTTCAAATTTGTTTTTTTTTTAAATGTTTAATGTGTTGCCAACCTTGCGGTTTTTACAACTTCACCGGGCTTTGTGAGCTGAGCAGAGTGCTCAGACCGAGACATTATCATTTAGATGGATTGGACTGTTCCCTACAACGCCAGCAACAAGGGCTGTCTCCCGGGTACCATACCTCGACTTGGTGCTGCGTTCTGGTTACTGTCACACAAGTATGTTTCAACTGTCCCTTGACACAGATAACGAGATATGTATTTGATCTTAGAGGTCAATGGTGTCATCTCTGTAACTATACTGTCATCCGTATAACATTGTTACCAATTGGCAACATAATATCATTGATATTTAGGAGAAACAGTGTTGGTGACAACGACGGTACAGAGCTTTGCACTGTCACCATCACTCTATCAGTAATATTGGACTTCACGTCTGAGCATGCTCCCTCCGTCTATAGCAACTTTAATTCATCCTTTAAGTACTCGTAATGGAACCACTAAGGTAAAAATTTATCATTCCATACCCTTTAATATACTAATGAGATCAGTGCAGATACAAGACTCAGAAGAAATGTTAAAAACCTCATTCTCAGTTTTGAAGACATGTAAACATTTGATGTATATTTACTTCAGTACATACGAATACACGTATTGAATAAAGCTACACCCCGCCAATATAGCATCGATGATTATTTGTTAGTTTCAGTTCCAGGAACCCTAATTAGATGTAAAAAAACTATGGGCTTACAACCAAATTACTTACATCTACTTGTAATATTTAAATGTATCGAAAAAAAAATGATAATAGTAATATTTAAATGTAACGATAAAAAAAATTTGGCTGATAATTAATTACCAATTCGAGATTAGGAGAACGAACGAAAGAAGCGCTATGATTGAAGTTCCTCTGAGTTATCTTTAGCACGAAATTCAAAATGTTATTGGCGAAATCAATATGGCCAATTCAAAACTCGTGATATCGCCGACATAATATCTTGGTATTCGTATCAGTATCGGATGCATCCCTATAATATAGTCAGATTATGCTCGGTATCACTTAGTTGATTACAAAATCAGGTAACATTTTCCCATATTTCTGCGGTAAGGTATTAGACATCGGATTAATTATTTTTTTTAAACGGTTTTGGCACTACAATGCACTTGTTCTTTTTCTAATGTCATTTATTGTGATCATAAAAGTTGGGTTTTATTTTATTACTATTAAAGAGTACGTGTCAAACAATCCCAAGGATAGCTGCGACCTTGAAAGATCTACTGTGATCACGCCTCTTATTCATTAAGCTTACATAAGTTCCGCAAGGCCGACAGTCTCTAGGAACTGTTAACGATCGGACTAAAATACTGAGCTCCTTTCGTTCCAATAGTGTTTAGCGTGATGTTGGCCTACAGTTTTTTAGCCAGTTTGACACGCTTTCTTGCCGGGTCCAAATCTTAAACATACTTCTAGAAATGCTTCTAGCAATCCCACATACCGGTTCAGGTCCTGTGTCAGTTCGTCTCCAGCTTCATTTCCCTTAACACCTATGTGTCCAGTAACCCATCCCAGAGTTACTTTATTGTTTCCTCCAAGCTTGTTTAAGACTTGAGCACATTCAAAAGTGAGCTTGGTTTTAAACTCGACAGATTGCAGTGCTTTCAAACCTGCCTGACTATCCGACACAATAATGATATGCTTATGAGAATAGGAGCGGCTTAGTTTTTCTTGAGCACACACCAAGATAGCATATATTTCGGCCTGATATGCAGTAGCGTGAAGACCCAAGCTTATAATTATGCTTACTGAATAACGGCCGTTGGTAGTAACCACCTGCTCCCGCTTTCCAATCTTTTTTGATCCGTCAGTAAACCATGTGGCGTCCCCTAATTCGATGGATTTTGGTGCTCCGTTAAGCCATTCATCTCTACTGGATAAAGTAATATAGAAACTTTTGAAACTGTATTTTGTTATCATTTGTATTTATACGGAAATTGCATGATGTTTTAATAGTTTAATTTATTGTATCTGGTCAAAATCCGGAAGCCTTTTTTGATTAGGTGGCCCTAGTACGCAACTGGTTAACAGAATTAATTTTGTAAAACAGATCATTTGATGTTTGTCTTGTTGTTGATTTTTCCTATAATTACAGAATTTACTCTAGTGAAGTTGCATAAATATGTAAACCTAAACAAAGCATGACAAAAAAATATGAACAAAACAGTAACATTGCCAATGACCTTGGTCATATTTACCCAATCGCAAGTGGAAAGACATGTTGCTTCTGTCGAGAGCGATAGATGATTTAATTGAGATGCGGGAAGGAAGGGGAAGGAACTTTCAAAAACGGCTAAGGGCGAGTCTGACTCGCCCGTAAATGATGTACAAGTAAAATAATATAAAAGTTCATATAGTCCATACAAAGTGGTTGCGATTTATGACTAAAGACATATTAAAAAAACCAGCTTACTAAATTTCGTTCAAACCAATTTCAGTGGAAGTTTATGTGCTAACGAACATCATTTTTTTATAATTCTCTTACTTTAGAAGTTACAGGACGGGGGAGGACATTTTACCAATTTGACAATGCCTCTCGCGTAAACTATTCAGTTTTAAAAAATGATATTAGAAATCTCAATATCATTTTTGAAGATTCTAATCTATCTAAAAAAGTTTGGATTTCAGTGCCAAAATTTATCGTTTTTTTCTATTTTAGTTTAAATTGTTTTAATATTTAATGCGCTTTACATAAAATTACCAAGTTTCATAAGTATAGTTCTTAAAGAAAAAGTGGATGTCAGACAGACTGACAGAAATGACGAATCATAAGGGTTCCGCTTTTTGGAATTTGGCTACAGAACCCTTGAAAACTTCGTCGTTAAAAAGTACAGAATCCCCTTCTTTGATGATGACGGATTATTGAAATAGTGTATTATTTAATTACGCTACATCAAATAAAGCTGTTTTAAAACATTAGCACCACCACACGTCACCATTTAAATTCAATGTTGATATAGTTTTCTGAAACAGTACACGGCATTGTCAAATTGTTAACTGTGCTACATTCTATACATTTTTCCAACAGAAAATTTCGACATGTAAGTTGACATCTTTAACAATAATAATAAATATCCCTGGACAAGTTACACAAATTGAAACAAACCCCGAAGAAAGCAAACACCCATAACAGAAGCATACAATTTGCTTACTTTGGGGTTAGGTTCTATTTGTGTGTCTTGTCCAGGGAGGGAAACTATTTCAAATCCAAAGTTCAGACTGCTTGATATTTTACATTGATCTACAAGATTTTACGTTATTAATTAATACTAGTTGTGTATAATTATATACCCTAATTACACATCTGGGGTTAACTAATAATTAAAATAAATTAATAAGAGAATGTAAATCCAAATCATATTCAGGTTTGTTACGACACTAGTAAAATGAATTATCTGTTAAAAAATTATCTAAATGTTCACTGTTATGTAAAAATATTAATGTACTACTTGACGTCGATAAGTGTCCTGTATAAGAACCTATGTCGAATAAACAAAATTTGAATTTGAATTTGAATTAGTAGTTACCGTCATTTTAAAGATATTTGATTTTTGGGATTAGCAGAATAGCCGTGTATAAAAAGTCAAAAAAACTCAAAAAATTTTGACGTGGCAGAGAGTTGGCGGTATTAATGACTTACGGTTAATAATAATAACCTATCTACAGATAGAGATAAACATGTTTTGTTGTCAAGTAATTTTATTAGTGTTTTGAAAGGTAGTATGATGTTTCTTTATGGTCAACTACTTTACTCTTTGGTATGGTGGATATCAGGACAAAGGTATGTACTCCTAAATTCCTCTCGCTCATCTTTGCAATTGCAAACATGTTCAATTGTATGAATGGTGACGCGTGGTGGAATGAGGAGGTAAAAGCCTCCGTTGAAATAAAGAATAAATCTTGGCTAGGCTATGTATCATGTTAGCAATCGAATGACAGTATGACAGATTTGAAGAAAGAAATGTACCGCTGTTGCAAAAATATCACCAAATACTTCGTGAAAGAAAAGCGTGAAAGAAAAAGTATGAAACTAAAGGTGAGGTTGGCTTAACACTTCTAGAGACACTTAACTCTTTTGGAGGGAGGTGAAGAAGTTTCGGAGTTGTTCTAAGACGAAATGTATCTGTCTCTAGAATGGATAGAATTAAGTGTAAGAGTGGTGATAATATTGCGAGCACGGATGACGTGTTAAAACGGTGGAGTGAATTTCATGGAGATAAATTATACAAATATATAATGTAATGTGGCAATCATAAATTGAGTATATTAACTATTGTGCTAAATTATATCGCGATGTCTTAGTTTTATATCTGTAAGTAATCATTATTCAAGTGTTTAATTAAACTGTTTTTGGCATAAGGTAATTGCTGCTATTGATATTGTTAATTAAATTATTTGAATATCCGCTTGAATGTTATGTTGACCGGCAAAAGAAATATTGATGTCGATTGTGTATAAATAATTCAAATTTAAAAAAAAAAGCGGTAGGCCACAGTCGTTGTTCAATTTTGAAGCAGTAAATATATTTTGTTACAAGCGCTAAGTTTGTTATATTGGAAGAAGTTTATGTATTTAGACGGCAACATATTACTTTGGTTTGATGTCAACATTGGCGTCAAGCAGGGTTGTGTGTTGTCCCCCCCCGAGGGTCCGAGCCTTGTCGTGGCGGGGGGGCTGAGTAACTGGGGTCGAGCCGGGACCCCGGTGAAACCAATACGGACCAAGGAGGGCGCTCCTCAGTACCCCTCTCTGTCCAAGAGGGGACACGAGGAGCGCACACAGGGTGGTGGGCCCTTGGGCCCGCGTGGGTTGGCGGCTTCCAGGCCTGCGGAGGAGGGGTCGGGCGTTCCATCTAGCCCGCCCGGTCGAGATGGGGTTGCGGCAGGTACGGGGGTGCCTGTCGCCACTGGAACCCCCGACGTGGTGCACGCTGTGTCCCTGTGCACCACTTCAGACGGTTTGCGGCCCCCTGGTGAGTGGGGCCGCCTGATGGAGATCGCGAGATCTAGCGCCGCTGGGGCTGTGGATGTGTGCGAAAGCGTTCCTGCAGCCCCGGTACCTGGCGAAGGGGTGGACACCGTGGGGTTTTAGTCAGTAGGAGTCTGACATAACCCGCCACTTCCCCCGAAAGCGGCGGGTATCCATGATGGATTTCCCCACGAAAAAAAAAAAAAAAAAAAGGGTTGTGTGTTGTCAGCACGCTTATTTATCTTGTATGGACAAATGTCTTCAAAGGTTAAGACCACTTAGTGTGGGTGACGAAGTAGTGAACTGCCTGCTTTATGCAGACCTTACTGTACTTTTGGGCTGCACTTTCGGTTATGAAGCGTGATTGTAAAGAAAAAGGCTTACATTTGAATTCGATGAAAACCAATGTTATGGTGTTTGACGTTAACGAAGCCAGAACCGATGTAAAAATTTTAGTAGATGATGTAGTACAAGTGAATGAAATTTTATATATTATGCTTTTAGCAGGGATGGAAGCTACACCGTGGATATAGAAAGTAGAGTGTGTGCATGGAATAGTGTGAATGGAGTATTGGGTAAGCTATTGCAAAGCGTGGTTTTGAGTCAAAGTGCTAGACTCGCTTTGCAAAATTCTGTGCTTATCCCCACGTTATTGTATGTAAGCAAGAGTTGGGTATATCAGTAAAAGCATGAGATTAGGATAAATGTGGTCTAAATGAGAGCGCTACGAAAAATCTGTGGCGGAATACTCACTGACCGTTTTCTTAACAATGAGATCCGGGAAAGAGTGAAAGAAGGAGTTGCAGTTAAAATGTGAAAGGGTATAATCCGCTGCTTCGGACATGAAGAAGTAATTACAGATGAAAGATTGACAAAGCAGATATACAATGCGAATGTGGATGGATGTAGGTTTCACTGTCAAATGGCTCGGGTGTTATCTGAAGGTGGTGTCAAAAATCTTCGAAACCGGCGAGTTTCTATGAAAAGGGTAATGAATGTGGAGAAAGTCAGGCAGCTCTGCCAGAATCGTGAGGTTTGGTACTCGATGGCAAAGTGTCTGTCTACTCTTTAGGGGACCTGGCGTGAAGATATGTACTTTCGTATGTATTTTTATTAATTATTGAAAAATAACAGTGTTAGCCTGCCTGTGTGTCTGCTAATCAGAATCAAACAATTCCCCAAAACATCACAGTTATTTTTATCTTACGAGCAAGGATTTTTGAGCAGTGGTTTGAATATGTCAAAACTGACATTGCCCAAAAATTTTAAGAACAGTGTTATTTAAATTGAAAATAAATAAGTTGTTATTTTTCTTAGTAATAATGGTGGTCTAAAAAAACATAGATTATTTTATAATTAGGCATTAACAACGATACAAAATCCAAAGTTTTCTACCACCAACACCAAATTTTTTCTAGCGTTATTAAGCCTTGACAGTTTTACTTTCGCAATAAATAATTTTAACATAACAACGTTTACTGCGTCAGCTAGTAATCTACGTTACCCTTAAAATTATATAGATCGTTTATAAGTTGGTATCGATAGTAAAGGAACTATTTTTATTAGACGTGTCTCACGTTTTGTGAAACAATACTTTTTTATTCCTTGCCGTCACACATGATAAGCCAATATGGTAATCATCACTGCTGGTGTTTTAAATATAAATCATAGCGCATTTCAATGATTTTTTATTAAATAATTGTGTTAACTGTCATTTCTTTTAGTCAATAATATTTTGGGTAAGTAAATATATATCTATGTGATTGGGTTTTTTGGTATTGAAAGATAGAAATAATTTATTAACTTCACTTGTACTTTCCGCAATATATATGTATAATTCCACCAAGCACCGACGATAATAAGTATTGAAGTTACAAAAATATTCAAAGATGTTTTAACCTCCAACGGAACAAGGGGGAGTTATAAGTTTGACGTATGTCATATAGCAGTGCCTGTAGCATCATGACTTTTTGGACGGATGAACCAATTTCGATGCTGATTTATTTTTTGAAAGCTGGCATGATCGAGACGCTTCTTAGTTACATTACATAAAAGTTTTGTCGTGGATTATAGTTTTTATTTTTACTTTAAATTTTTTTTATGCGATAAGACAGCTAACAATCACACGGCTCTTATAATGGTAAGATGGTCTCCTACATTAAGGAGATGCATGTGCTTGTCGGCTTCTACCATCACGTATAGACAACATAGACGCGACTACCATGACTTATAGACAACAAAGACGTTATGTGTTTCCTGCTTTCCAGCTAAAGTGTTAGGCCTAATGTTCAAGTCAACCTGCTGCCTTACACTCCGAAACGGAATAAACCAAAAAATTTCATCATCATATTAAAGAAAGTCCTGCTAGTTCTACCCGTGTTAGTCCGTACTCGTTAGCAGAATAGTCCATCTGCCTCCTGCCAGGCAGCTCGCAAGAGGCGAGCATAGGCTTACCGTCACCAACACCGTGACAACTGAATAGGTGATGAGTTTCGCAACGACTCGCCCGGATTAGTACCACCGTCTTACCTATTTCTGCCGCCATAACGTCAGCACTTGCCGTTGATGTAATCTGTTTTGGAGGATAACGTTGCTGGTATATTTACTTTTGCTCAAGGCCTAATATTCCTTGCTCAGGTTAGCAACGCACGGTTACCCCTTTGGGGTCTCTAGGCGGCGTGAATTTCTTACCATCAGGATTCTTAGCTGCTCAGTAAAAATTGACGGCTAGGATAGTTTAGAGACGAAAATAGAATAATTTTGATCCGATCAATCTTTGAGGAAAGTAAGAAAAACGACATTTTAATTGTTTCCATACAAACTTAACGGGCGAAACGAAATGATGGGGATGAGGAATAAAAAAGTGCAAAAATAGAACCCTGAGGGACACCCGTAATAACAGCAGCACCTGCAGATTTTATAAAATTAATGTCAATATATTGAATTCTCCCGTTCAAATAAGAAGTCGAAAGATCGAGTGTCTTTTTTCTGATATCATACCTAATGGCGTGATTTCTTCATCAGAGTATCATGGTTAGCACAATCAAATGCCTTGGACAAATTAAAATATATACCAGTTGCATATCGTGAGTCCTCCCGGGCTTCATAATTTGTAATAATGCCATCCCTTTGTAAAACCAAACTGTTCGCTATGAAATAAACCTATTTGGTTGAAATCTAATAACAACCAAAATAAGAATATTTTTTCAAATGTTTTACTCAGGGTAAGCAAAACAAAGATAGGTAGATAATTGAACAAACACGAAATTGGTGGCAGTACTAGTTGAGGATTTCGATCTTCACCCTAGTTAGTTGCTGCGCTCTACCAGCAGCAGCCTTGTACAAACAAGGATGGAAACAACCATGGAACCTATTTTCGACTTTTGAGAAGGCAAGCAGATGTTTTCTACACAGATGACCCGGTTCAACATACATGATCTATTTATCAATTTTTATGTAACTATTCGGATTTCAAATGGGCACCATATAAAAACTTGGCAATAAACTTTACCCATAGCAATTAATAACAAAGCGCTAAACATACACAGTTCCATGATTTTGTTGTACATATAAATGAATTTTTGATGCCTTGGTGCTCAACTGATTAGTATATGTATCTAACATTTAGTATAATTAAGTTCGATTTCCAACGTAGGAGTAGGCGACACCATATTCACGATTATTTGTACATACATCTATGTTTGGCTGTTAATAAAGAGCCTTAATGATTTTTGTATAAAGCCTGGCTTACCTTAAAGCTCGGTGAAGTTGCATAAAATCGCGAGATTAGCAACAAGTTAGTCATTCAAAGTACTGTCCGCCATTTTTTTTTTAAATCACGTTCACTAATAATTCTTCCAAAAATGGATAGCTAACATCAATACAAACAAAAAATAATCTGAGATAATAACGCGTAAAGTGTCACTATTCGAAGATATGAGCTCCCAAAGTTGTAACTTAGTAAACCTGTCTAAACCCCGTAAAGTCGTAACCTTTAATAGTAAAACTTTAGTCGTTTTTGTCTTCGGAATGTGACACTTAACGAGTTTTTTTTCTAAAATTATTTTTTGTTTTTATTGATATTAGCTATCTATTTTTGAAAAAATTATCAATGAACGCAATTTTGAAAAAAAAACAAATTGCCAAACAGTAGGTAAGCCAAAATCTTCATAGCCTTTTGTTGTAGTACCTGTTTATAAAGGGTTACAGCCACATTTTGAGAGACCGTTCAGAATCACTAACACTCTCGATCTATGAAGTAATTTAAAATTGAAAAATATTAATTTTTATTTTTATCCTTTTTAATTTTAAGTTAATGTTTATAAACTGAAATATTAAAATTTGTCAATAACATTCTAATCACACTATTATATTTGCCTTAACTTTCTTAAATTACAATTTTACCGGTCCTTTTAAAAGTGGCTCTCTAAAGTAATTTATTTCTATGTATACCTGAATATCTCTGATTAAAACCATAAGACAGACATAGTGGTTCATCTTAGAATGAGATTGTATCAAATTGGGTAATTTGTATAGCAGTATTAATTTATTACTATTGTTTACTAATAGTGTAAAATTTTCAGCAAAGCACAAAATGTGTTTTAACACTAACAGTATTTTGATAATTGGTGGGATAATAATCTCAAATCTGATGGCTTGGTCGAAGGGGGAACTGTTCACTGCTATAACTGATGTGGAACCTTTGTTAGAGGTTCACAAGAGGATCACGGACGACTTAGAAAAATACATCTACAAGGAAGAAGAGAGACTCAATACTTTAAAAAGGTAAGTTTTTATCCAATTTACTAAATAAAAAAATGAATCTGTATTATTTAGCCATCGCATCAGGCGTGAGCAGATGTAACATTTTTATATATTGTTCTTTTGTTGTGTTAATTATTGAATATACTCGTAATATTTTGTTGTGTTAAAATAAGTTGAACGCCTCTAAAGTTTAAGAAAATTTGACCTGTTACAGTTATTGTCATTGAAATTCAATATTCATAGTAAGACAACATCTATTGGAACATCTGTGTTAAAGCAAATAATTTAATTAATTGTTTATAGTAATGATACAACTTGTAGATGGTTTTTTGATGATAAGAAATACGCTCCGTCTTCTAAAACTAAAAGTCATTAAAACGATGTACCTAACTTGAGATTTAACTAACTCTTAAATATCTTTTTCGTGAAAATTGGAAATTGGAATCGGATATGTCATTTCAGATACTCTCGAACACGGCACTAGCAGATTATTAATATTTATTTTAAAAGAAGTCATTCCAGAAATGCGATAAAATCATTTTATTTTTTATTATTAACTGAATGTTCATATTCGCTAATGTCGTGTACCTAAAATAACATATCCGATTCCAATTTGCGTAAAAATTCAGAAGTAGCCCTACTCATGCTTGTTAGCTCGATGCTCTACAAAAGCAATGGCTAGCCTAACTTGTTAAATAGGAATACGATAAATGCAAGAATTGAAGTGAATAAAATGAAAGGTAATATGAATTCTTATTGGATTTTTGAAAAAAGAAAAAAAAAGAAGAAAAGGAAAAAATATTTATTTGCGGAATATGAGTGTTACAAAGATGTTACAAAATTATTTAGGTGTTTCTACATATTCTACCAACTTTTGATGTGCAAATGTTTTAATAGTTAGATATTAATCAATTAGTTAATTTAATTATTTACTTACTATTTACACACTGTTTATTGTATTGATTAGGTACATGATTATTTATTAATACAAACCATTTTTAGAATATAAATTAATTTATCCCTGTCCGTACCGTAACTACCACCGTTTCCAAACCTAGCTAGACAGGAGAAGAAACGGCGAAACAAACTCCTGCGCTCCCAAAATTCTGCAATTAAATTAATCATATTAGAAATACTTTATTATTTATTCTTATCTGCAAGAAAATCTTTGACACTATAATATTTTTTTCTAAAAGTAAGTTGAATACCTTGTTTCGAAATCTGCTTAATAATTATTATTTATTGGAACGAAGTTCCTTACTGCGCGTTGTGAAAGGGGGCTAGAAGGGGGCTAAATCTCACGAAAAGTTGTAACGACACTTTTTGCTATAGTAAGCTATTGTAAAGTGTACGCCGTGCGCATATTTCCCTCTCTCTCTCTCTCTTATAGAGAAAAAAGCCAGATATTTTCATTTCTATTTTGCAAAAATAATAAAAAAAATTAAATTTTATTACAATTCCTTCACTAATTAATCGAAAGGAACTTCGTTCCATCCTGGTGTCCCTTGACACCTGTCAATTTTTTTTATCATTAAGACACTGTAGTTTTCAATGATTAGATTGTTTTTTTATTTTAGCCATCTTAGCATTTACAAGAAAGAAAATGAAGTAGCAATGAAAGATGTTCCAAACTACTTAGGGAACCCATTGAATGCTTTTACTCTTATCAAACGACTAACAGTGGATCTGGACTATATTGAGCAGAATCTAGCTACTGGTACCAGTAAGTAAAATAACGTTAAACTACTTACTATATAAGGATGTAGGTAGTGAGTAGCGGCTGGTAATGAAAGAGATAATTGGACAGCGTTGTGTGAGTTACTAATGTATCTTGATGTTATGGAAATTGGACATCGGAATCGGTTATTATGTCATTTCAGGGACTTCTTTTAATAGTTAACATATAGTTCCATAAAGATTTAACGAATCCGATAAAATATTTTTTTTATTGTTAATTATTCGCCTCGTTGGTCGAGTGGCTAGCGTACACGCCTAACTCCATCGACCGACCGCGAGGCTCGGGTTGGATTCCCAACGGGGGCAGGCATTTGTGTGATGAACATTTAAATGTCTGTATTTCCGGGTCTGGGTATTAATTAAATTTATTCTAATATCTATTTAAGTATTTCTATGTATTAGAATCGTTGACTAACACCCATAACACAAGCATATAGTTTGCTTACTTTGAGGTTAGATTGAATTTGTGACTTGTCCAGAAATATTTATTTATTTTTAATGTTATTAATTCGCTGGTGGTGCATTCAAGAGTACCTAAAATGACATATCCGACTCCAATTTTAAATCTGCGTGTAATCGAGATTAACGAGTAACCCTACATACTAAGCGACACTAAACGAATATTGAGTAAAAGAACTGTCATTTCTAAAGTAAGAATTGTTACTGTTTGATTATTATTTACTGCGATGCGCCCATTGCCCAAATGTGTACTAATTTGAATTTCCTTCTGATTTTGTTACATAAAAAATCTTTTAGTAAATAAAATCGTTGAATGTACATGATTAACAAAAATGCATCTTGTGTTTTCATTACCAAACTTCATAAAATTTATTCTTTAACCACTCAAGCGAAGCTCGAAGCAGCACAATATCACCACATAGTATGAAACAAAGTCGCTTCCTCTGTCCCTATGTTTTTTTATATGCTAAAATCTTTAACCACGAAACGGATTTTGGTGCGGTTTTTTTAATAGATAGTGATTTAAGGGAAAGGTTTATATTATATATTTTATACCCGTGCAGAGCAGGAGCGGGCAGCTAGTAGTCTACAATTTTTCTTTGCCATAGTAAAACTTGGACTTTTTATATTAATACGAAATAACATTCACATATTGCATGCTCCCATAATGGTTAGAAAATCAAATAAAAACGTTATTACATCAACCATTCACGTTGTAATAATGTTATTTATAAACAGCCAATGACCTTCCTCCATGAACCTTTTCTATAACTTTTCGACACCGCTCTACACGCAGTCATAAATATACGAATGTACTCTGTGATTTTCGGTCTTCTGTTTAATCATGCGGTATCCATGGAGCGCAAAGCTTCCTAATGTTATGTTGCTCATGCAAATGTTTTGCACTTGATTCATTATAATACCTAACTCAATAAAAAAATCTAGACAAGTAATGATTTAATTTAATTTCGTTATAGACACCATAGAAGTTATAGGTGCGTTGCAGTGTGACCGGTATAATAATAGTAACGGGACAGTCATTATGACGACAGAAATAGGTAAGAGGTGGATCCCTACTTGGGCAAGTTACTGTACAGCATTCTACCACCAGTGGTTTTGTTTGGTATTGTTCTATTTACTTACCTATGCACGCCTCTTACAAGTTGCCTGGCAGAAAGACAAATAGCCTATTCTAGTTAAAATAGATAGTATATTCTAGTTACTAAAAAAAAGTAAAAAAATATCTTTGAAGGCCCAAAGCGATACGGGGAAAATCTATTTTAAAACTTTATACTATTGACTGTTCATAATGTTAAATTAAACAATTAGGTACAATTACCTAACATCGCTAGTGTTGCTGTGTAAAGAAATTAAATATATACAGCTGTTGACTTAACTACAAAACATTTATGACGTTAGTATATTGTAGGTCATTGGTAAGGTATGTCATAACATTTTCATCCTTCATATGACCCTGAGCAACTAAATAAATATAGTTGATAAAGAACATACTTAAAAATATATCACCAGGCACTCAAAATCGCAGATGATGAGTATTTAGTTAATTCGATTTTCATAAATAGTTTTGAAATTACTACTATTAAACATACTCTTAATGCTTTCTTTGAGTGTTACGTAATGTTTTTGGTAGAGTGAGGTACTAAACATAGATTAAGTATGTAACCAGGATTTTTTAAAGTGAAAACTTCTTTAGCGGCGTTGCGCACTTTTCTATAATGGGTAAAAACTTCTAAACTCGCGTCAGGACATGTGACCTGATCGAAAACTCCTAAGACGGATGTCGGAAGTTGACGGATTTACTAGGTGGCAGAGTTTCGCAGTGACTCGCCCGGATTGGTACCACCGCCTTTCCTATTTCTGCCGCCATAACGTCATGACGTGTTCCGGTTCGGAGGGTAAGGTAGGGATTACGCATGCGCAGTAATGCCAATACAACCAATGCTACCTAGAGGCGAGTTGCTGAACTACAGAGACAAGCGTCAAAAAGTCATCAAAAGTTCTGTTATTCATCGATAGATGGCAAAACTAAAAAGGATCACCGCTTTGCCGGTTGGAGTGGGGGTGTTAGGTAATTTTCGTTACGTAATTTCTGGATTCGGTCTCCACGCTCAAGGCCTGCGATAGAAGCTATGCAATAGCTTAAACAGATATTAAACTAGCTGTTACCCGCGGCTTCGCCCGCGTAGTCTACTAATTTGATATTTAGCTCTCCAACACTGCTCGTTAAAAATTTAAGATAAAATGTAGCCTAGGTATATCGCTATCCAAAGTTTCATCTATTTTTTTTAAATGTTAAAATCAATTTAGCAATTTTGCCGTCAAAACTGAACATACACTTTCTCTTTTCTAATTTCACCTCAGATAAATAGTAGGAATACGTTATTGTCTCCACAGTTTTATCTGCACTTCGGCAAATCCTGTGAAATTAAACTGTATAGCAAGTTATGGAAACCTCTAACGTCTTTTTTTCGAAATTTTAGAAATATATATATAGTCTCTGAAGTCTAACCGTGCGTCTTCGGAATGACTTCTTGAGATCTTGGGTTCGACCTCCGGTCCGGGCAACAAAAACAAACAAAAATTGTGAAGTTTCAATTTTCTACTAAAAGTAACGTTGCCACTTGCCCGGGATTGGATAAGTGCCCAGTTGACTACAGGATTGTCATCTACCAAATTGGACTTAATGTCTTCGGCTAGTCGTGAGCGCTCTGGTTGTGCAGTTAGGCAGAACTTCGGGGATATCTTCAGAAACTGACATTTAGAAATTGCCATCTACCAAATTGTATTTAATGTTTTCGGCTAGTCGTGAGAGCTCTGGGTGTACAGTACCCCGAAGGGTTAGTTCGGCGTAATCTTCAGAAACTCACATTTAGAAATAGTAGCAACAAAATTAAACTCTTCAGCTTTTTAATATTAGTATGAACAGATTCTGTAACAAATTTGACTTTGCACAGAAAAATGTCCTAGAATAATGATGTGTCTACCTACTCTAAACGACGAATTTGAAAATTATTGCTATTGCGCATATTGCTTAAAAATCTTCGAGATTCACAATAAAAGAGATTTAGCGGCTCAGCTGGTTCACCAAGCAAAGTAATAATACCTTACCATTAGCACAACCCTGCGTTTCGTCGTTGAATTTTAAGGGATCACAATGCTGATATTTTTAGTTATTTTTTCAATTAAAATCAAAGGAGTATTTTTATACTGTAACGTGTGGTCATAAAAGAATCCTGCATTAACAAAAACATTTCTATTAAACCTTCTGAAAATAATTCTACTATGAGCTTGACGCTGAGCGCTAGCTGATCTTCTCCCTTTGCCTCTGTGTAAATATCTCCAAATCCCTCAAAGACACTTAACGGTCAGCCTATTCCGCAAGACTGTTGAGTCTGTGTATGGAGAGACCATTGTCGAATGCTAGCAAGTGATCATAATCCACAAAATCACTATTCTTGCCAACATTTGTTTAGAGTTCCCTCGTTTTTACCCAGGACTTTATCATCAGATCCTGACCGGGTGACCATAGGACCACCTCTGAAATATACTCTTTCAAACAAAAAAACGATTTTCATAAGAACATTCATCACCTCTTTTTACCCATTCTCCCTCATTTTTTAAGTGATAAAAAGTAGCTTATGTTCTTTCTTTCATCATAAAGTGTCTAATACAAAATTTCACTGTAACAGCTTTAAAAATAACGAACATACATATGAACAGTAATCCCCTCTTTTTATCCATTCTCCCCCATTATTTGTGATTAAACGTAGCCTATGTTCTTTCGTTTATCATAAAGTGTCTAAATACAAAGTTTCACAGTTACAGCTTTAAAAATGACGAATTTCCATATGAAAATTCAACCCCTCTTTTTACCCATTCTTCCTATTTTTTGCAATAAAAGGTAGCGTATGTTGTTTCTTAAGGTCTTTTCTATCTCTGTACCAAATTTCATCAAGATTGGTTCACTGGTTTAGGCATGAAAACGTAACAGACAGACAGACATACAGAGTTACTTTCGCATTTATGAATTTGGTAGGGATTTTTAACCAATTTTGCTTTGATTATGATATTAATATATGAAATTAATATTAGCTATTTTACTATGTGTACTTATCATAATTTCTTTGTGTGTTTTTCGCTAATGATAAACTGATGATGAACCGCGTAGTTCATTGTTATGGACTTATGGTAAAAATTACTGTTAAATATTTTTCCTAAGTGTCACGCAAAATTTTTCAATAGAATTAAATTTTCCAGACAAACTTAGCCACCCCCTTTAACCTGCAATAGGGGTGAATTTCGAAAAACCCTGAAATACGTGTTTCATCATAAAAAAAGGGTTTCATCATTTGTACTAAAAAGCATTAATTCAAAGTTTCATGCAAAAATGTGCAATAAAAATATTTTTCTCATACAAACTTTGCCACCCCCTTTAACCCCCAATGGGGTGAATTTCGAAAAGCCCTCAAATACGTGTTTCATCATTTGTACTAAAAAGCATTAATTCAAAGTTTCATGCAAAAATGTGCAATAAAAATATTTTTCTCATACAAACTTTGCCACCCCTTTTGACCCTTTTAGGGGTTGGATTTCCAAAAAATAATATGCCTATGTCTTTCTCATGAATGCAAACTATCTACATACCAAATTTCAGCAAAATCAGTAGGGTGGTTTAGGCGTGAAAAGGTAACAGACAGACAGACAGAGTTACTTTCGCATTTATAATATTAGTGTGGATGTCTTAATTTAATAGAAATGCCGTGGGGAGATAGCGGTACACTGAGAAGCATATCATTTAAATAAGTTCCGAAATCCCATCTTTTATGCGTCGCAATGTCAACCTGTAGTAAGCACTAATAAAATGTGTTATTATTTCATCAAATACATAATCGGTCATTAGTTTGACACAAAGGGACGATTGCAACATATTGCATCCTCTAGTGGCAGATAAACAAAAAAGTGCATCTTGCTAGGTGCCTGGTAGTTCTTTCTTTATGTTTTGGCCTTCCCGTTAGTATTTTGCCATTCGTCAAGTAGAAATTTGCATTAAGTTTTACATCAATTTTAATAAATTATAATTAGTCATCAGTCATAAGTCGTCAGTAAGTCATATCAGGCTTTTGGGTAAAGCGGCGGCTTCATTACTCAAGCTCATGTAACGAGATTTGGCGGCAACGAGGATATACACGAGACGCTAATTCCTGCATGATTATTTCATTGTGCACATTCACTGAACAAAATTGTACAAAATGCCACCAAAATTGACTAATTTCACTCAATATCAACACGAAATTCAATAATTATGAAAAAACTTCGACCATCTTTTTTCTCGATGGCGCCAAAACTCTGCTTGGTAGTTATGCAGTAGGCCAAGGTCTATTCTCAAATAGAGCCTGCAACCAATACGAATAAATAAAAATATCCCTAGTATTTTATTCTATGACAAATAAATATGTTTTTATTAACAGAATATAATAAGAACGTGACTATGGACAAAAACACAGATGTGAAGTATCCGACATTAGAAGATTTGACAGGGGCAGCGCAAGCGTTGACTCGTCTACAAGAGACCTACCGTCTTCAAGTTAAGGATCTGGCAAAAGGAAGGTTGAACGGGATTATTTATAGGTAAAATACCATTATTGTTAAAAAATACAAAGACGCTTCCATAAGATTGGTGTATTTGTATACCTACCATATATGTGTACGGATCTATGTAACAGATGCATAGAAAGGGTTTTTACATTTAACATACTTTATATTATTTTTTTATGATATTATGGAAGGCAAACAATCAGATGGATTGCCTGATGATAAGAAACTCACGCCGCCTAGAGACATCAATGGTGCAGTAATCGTTAATGGAGTTGATGTTTTTGCTGCTGTTGCGTGCGTTAAGTAAACAGCTTAAGTTCCGAAAAAACCAAGTATGGCAAAATGTTTCCTTTTAAAAAACCTACAAAAAAGTCTGCAATGGAATAAAATTATAATTTATGTTTGGCTCTCTGTAACTCTTTTTAATCTTCGACTAGTTACTATACATTTTTTTTGTATGTTTGTTACGCGATTGCTCGTCAACAACAAACAGATTTTGTTAGTTCTTTTTGGAAAAGTAGGATCACCCCTTAAAATCGTGTAGGTATTTTAAGTAAGTAAAAAGTAAGTAAGTATTTTCACGCCCAAACCCCTGAAGGGGTAGGCAGAGGCACAACCAGGCCTCCCATGACTAGCAGTAGATGCTAATGCTATTGTTGATAAACTTGCGATCAGCAATCGAAACGCGACCTATTACAAATTGTCAAAATCAAATTACGCAACAAATCGTATATTTCACTTACCAATTGTTAATTATTACATACCTTTTCGTGGTTTTTGCCATTACTTGGCTATTGCAACTAACATACCGACCCAGCTCATAGACTTGTAGCAGATTTCTACTTCCTTTTCTGACTCACATTGCCATTGTAATCAAAGACTGTAATACTCTATAGACTGGCAACTTGAAGTTTTGGCGCTAACTAAGTGACGCCACCTGGCCATTAGGCAAGGAAACAAAAGTATATTCACGCCCATATAACTGAAGTGATAGGCAGAGTATGGTTGTACCAGGGTACCTACGCTTACCCTTTTTGTCCACTTATTTATGTATTGCTTTATAATTTAAAATATTATTCAGCTCTTTCACTTGTATAATCTTACAATATGCATCATACTAAATGCAGGGGTTTAAGATTTATGGGCTCTACGAGTACACATAGATGAGGTTGCCGATTTCATTGCCTTACCTATGTGTAAGGATTTTAATGCCATTGTAATAATTGTAATTACTCGATTATATCACTAGTGGACATAGACCAACATAGACACATCCATACACCAAAAGCCGTTTTTTGTAATTTTATGTATCGATGGACTGGCAAACATTTATTATTACATACAGTTTTATATTTCACAGCGATGCTGGTAGATCTGCTTTGTAAGTATTTTTTTAATAAATTATTATAACGAGCTTGCAATGAAGTATATTTTTCTATGAATTGTAGCCTGTTGTTTAAATTATATTCCTGTAAAGTTGTATTTAAATCCATTCAGTAGTTTTTGCATGAAAGACTAACAAACATCCATTCACAAACTAAGACTGCACTCCACGAAAATCAGGCTTATCTAAACACAAGAGTGTGTGTATATTGTGTGTAATATTATAGTGTGTTTGTTTGTGCGACGCTTGATAATGCCTACCATTTGGGTTCCTCGACTTCTAGTGAGTCCAATTTATTCCATAATATGTATTACCTTTACTAGTTTAGGTCTGCCACATACATTCGGAATTCTTTTATGTTCGAAATTTCGAAACAAAATGGCGCCCCATATAAATCCACACAAATTCGATTAAAAGAAATTACTAGCATGTGTAGCAGGTCTATAGATTTTTTGCATTCGATTTTTTTCAAAACCATTCCGTAACAAAATTTTGAATATATGTGGCTGGTTTTAGACCCGCTCTAGTAGTCTATAGGTACTTTTTTGGAGAGAAGTTATACATTATTACTTTTTTAATGTTAGCTTTCACCAAATAGCGACTGCCTTTATGAATTAACAAATTCAATAATTTACAATGTTTATAATATTATTTTGCAGTGAAACACATACCATTCCAGTATCGTAAGTAACTTTGAATTATATTTTTATTGTATAAGTAAGTCAGCAGTGATCCTCACGCCCGTATAACTGATGAACTAGACTAGACGAGGGCTCAAAAAAGTTTAAAAAAAAAGTATCTTCGCGCCCATATCCCCGAAGAGGTAAGCAGAGGCCCAACCAAGGCACCAAAGGCACTAGCTGATAACACAGTCCCACAATGTGATAGGTGGCAAGCCCATCACTAGTCGGGCACAAGCCCATCCAACATTCAACATTATTTTAATTGGAAAATTGGAAAAACCAAATTTACTCATTGTTGCCCGACCCGGGACTCGAACCCAGGACCTCATGCAGTTAAGTCGACTGGACCGCTAGACCACAGAGGCGACTAAAAAAGTTTTAGGTACAGAAACATCCCTCTAATCTCGTAGTCGTCGATATGCGCCCTTGGTCGGTAATGGCCCGCGACAAAGTAAATTGCAATACTCAAGTACCTACATGTAACAACGAAACTAATCTGAATACACATAAGTAGGTACTCTCCGAGTGCCTCCATATCATGCCACGCGGCTGAGACTACTATAATGCTAATACAGTTAAAATTAAAAATTGTCTATAGCCTCCGACAAAACTTACATGCTATTTCGATACAACTTTTTGGCTCACGTCGCTTTCAAACAAACAAGTCCTCGTCGAAAGCAGTCCATCCGGTCAAAACTGGGTGGTAGAGTTTTGCAACAACTAGCCTATATTGGTACTACTGACTTACATATTCATGTCGCTATAACTTCGGTGCTTGTTGTTGACGTGAATTTTGCTTGAAACCTATCTGGTCTTCGGTTAGCAACGCACCATTGCTATTTCGTTGCGTGAATTTCTTACCATCAGGAAATCCGTCTGCTTCTTTGCCTACCCATATCATAAAAAAAACTTATGATGCCACAGCAAGGCACACGCACATTAACTTACTGATACGTTAAACTTTTAACATCCTTCTTTTTCCCTGGAGTTAAAAAAAGTAACCTACTGTCCGACTCAACGCTGACACCCACATTGTCCGGTTTGGCCCTTGGTCATAAAAGTATGACGGCCGTTGCTCTAATCTATACAATTTTATACATATACTAAATGTACATAGATGTTAATTAAAAAATTATTTTGAAATTACAGTACAATAAGTGCAGACGATTGTTTTATATTGGGCAAAGCTTTGTATGAACAAGGCGAAAATGCACAAGCCCTACCCTGGATGATGGAGGCTTACCAAAGGATTCAGAAAGAAACTCACAAAACTTTTACTGAAGTCGAAGTTCTAGATTATATTTCTTATATACATTACCTTCTGGGTAGGATTATTATTCTTTGTTTCCTTTATTTTGTTTATTATTTTATCATAATTTAAAAAATTGGGCACGATTATTAAGCAATCCACCTGATATCAAACAGTTTGAAATCCAAATCAACGCACTTAGAATATGAGATTATCTTCTGCACTCTATAAAAAAAAACTAAGGAAAAGAAAGCAAAATTTTTTGCTTTTAAACTTTTGGACATGTTTTACGTTAGGGGGGGAGGGATTAAACTGCTTTGCCCTGTAAAAGTTCATCCGAATAGATACCAAAATCTTACAAACTCTATTAAAAGGAAGTTTAACTGGTATTTTTTTGTGAATAAAGCTAACTATCCCAGCCTCAGGCTACTCGGTAACCCTTGTTCTATCCTATATTATTCAAAGTTGTTACAACTTATGGAATCAGTAATTATAAAATCTTTAATGCTTTGCTTTGAGCACATTATTTTTTTATTTCATAGCTTTTAGTAAAATACTAAACACAGAAAAAGTGTCTGTTCAGTCTTTTTATCAAGACGTTTAGAGCTCTTACACACGAACGTCGCAGTCGGCGGCAGCCTTCGACGCTTGCAGTTGTGACGGCAAGCGTAATTGACGCCGACTGACATCGACGTGTGTCGAATGCTTTGCTTTGAGCACATTATTTTTTTATTTCATAGCTTTTAGTAAAATACTAAACACAGAAAAAGTGTCTGTTCAGTCTTTTTATCAAGACGTTTAGAGCTCTTACACACGAACGTCGCAGTCGGCGGCAGCCTTCGACGCTTGCAGTTGTGACGGCAAGCGTAATTGACGCCGACTGACATCGACGTGTGTCGACGGCTGCAGTAACCTATGTAATTGGTGACATGCCGCTCGTGTGTAAGAGCACTTAGATAGAACGAAACATCTCCTCTGTCAGTGAATTATAATTTTTTGTCCAAAGAATTCGAGAAAAAATTCAGTCTTAAATAATGAAGTATTTTAAACTCTAAGTACTACTAGTCACTAAATATTTTTAGGTGATGAACGGAAAGCTTTAGAATGGATAAATAAGTTATTAGCTCTAGAACCAACTCACGAAAAAGGTCTTGGAAATGCTCAAAATTATCAACGAACTGTCGATGAGGAGGACAGGAAAATGAAAGAACAAGAGGTAAATATTTTAGTATTTGTACTTATAATAAAGTGTAGTGACGATACATATACTTATCTTCACGCCAAGTATCTTTCAAGATAGTCAGAGAGTATCGAGAGTCAAATGTCACGATCGTTGCAGGCCTGCTTGGCTTTCTTCTCATTCATTACCCTTTAATTTCAAACACGCTGCTTTCTAACGCTCTTTTTTAAAATGTTTTTGTTTAAATTACCTAATATTTTCTTCTATTATCTTGTTTAAGGTCAACAATCTTCGAACCTTTTGTAAAAAAACCTTTGAAACCTGATAGCTGGGAGCTCTACTCTAACATTTAAATAGAAAAACCGATGTTTTATGCTAAAACTCTTTCACTTTTTGGTTTAAAAATCACTGTGCGAGGCGCCCCGACCCGACACGCTCTGCCACTTCAACAGTGGGCGCTATCCTTTAGAGACTGCGCCGTGTAAACGAAACAGCAGGCCCAGGCCGTTAAAAGAGAGGGAGATACTTCCTCTCCTACGCTGCGCCGGCTGTTTACTCTCCATCCGTCTTACGAATTTTCGATCGAAATTTTCACGTGTCCTGCTTAAAGATTAAAATTAAAATAAATAAGCTTAAAATCTAGAAGATTTTACCCATTCCAAAAAAAGTGTGCTACGCCGCTAAAGAAGTTTTCACTTCAAAAATTGTATTCAATAAAACATATTTTATTTAAATTTACGTCATACATTTTTTTATAAGGATGCGAAAAATACAACTTTAAAGGAAGCAACCGAAACAGTTGAAGAGGATACAGAATCATATGAATACAAGAAAAAAGTATACGAAGCTTTATGTCGTGGCGAAATGGATGTTCCTCGTGATGTGGCAAGGACGTAAGTGCAATACCGAATCATAGAGGTTTATTTTCATTAAGTTTGTTAGGGTCTTTACGAAATCCGTCTATTCGTTTGCTTTCTATTACGAATTCGGAACAATTTAATTTCCGAAACTTTACATTACCTTCATCGGGCGCAGCTAGAACACGGTACACATTCCTATACAATAAATGATTAATTAAAATATATGTTAGGTTTCAGTTATTAGAATAAGAGTTAATAAGTTTGCCATTTTCACTTTGTGAAAAAAATCTCTAAATAGAGATAAAAAAAGAAACTTTACATTAGCACTTTTATAAAAAGTCTCAACTGTATACTCGTATAGTGAGAAAGTTAAAAAAAGTCATCAAACCACATTTCAATATGTCCTTTATGCAGCTCGTAAGAGACTATCGTTGATTAAATGGACGGAAATGGCATGGTCCTTGGTCAATGAGACACACATACATTTATCTTCATGCCAAGTCCCTTATGGGGTGGGCATAGAGTATCGAGTGCCAGACTTCACGATTCTGACAAACACATTCATTACCCTTTTCATGCAAACACGCCGGTTTCGGAAACTCTTGACACCACCCTTGGATTATATCCGATTGATCTGATCGGAAATGTCAGCCTTGGTCTTCCCGGGTACCTACATCCATCCACATTGGCATTGGATATCTGCTTTGTCAATCTTTCATCAGTCATTCTTTCCACATGACCGAACCAGCAGAGCATGCCCTTTTGCATTTTAACATCAACACTTTCTTTCAATCCCATTCTTTCTCGGAGCTCACTGTTACGAATGCGGTCAGCGAGCGTTACACCACAGAATTTCCGTAGTACTCTCATTTCGAACGCATAATATATATTACTTTCATGCTCTTTCTGGCATACCCAAATCTCGCTTCCATACAATAACGCTGGGTTAAGCACAGAATTATGCAAAGCGAGTCTAGCTTTTTGGCTCAAAACCTCGCTTTGGAATACCTTACCCAAGCTTCACACTATTTCCTGCACTCATTCTCCTCTCTACATTCGCGGTGTACCTTCCATTCCTGCTAAAAGCACAACCAAGATATACAATTTCAATCATTTGTTCCAGCACTACACCATCAACCAAAGCTCTTACATCCGTTCTGGCTACGTCTCTTTCCAATACCATTATTTGGGTTTTCATCGCATTTAAATGTAAGCCCCTTTCTTTACAATCTTCTTCCATAACTGTGACCAGTGTTTGCAGCTCAAATCGTGTAGAGCCCAAAAGAACAGCATCATCAACATAAAGAAGGCAGTTCACCACTTGGTCACCCATACGCATTATCACATTCAATGATCTTAACCTTTGAAGACATTTGTCCAAATACAAGACAACCTGTGATAGATTCAGTGTCTTAGCATAGTTTTCTATGGCTTATGACAGCGAATAAGCAAACGGCTCACCTGATGGCAAAAGACAATCGTGGCCTGTAGACACCATTAATGTCGTACGGCCGTCGCTATCCTATAGCCGCGAAGTTTTTCCGTATTGCAAAAGTGTATTGACTAACTTACCCCCAAGCCTGTTCCAGTGGATCTTGGCCCAAACAAGTAGCTGCACAACACTACAGCCAGTGGTCTTATTAATAATGACAAATTTATACTCTAACACACCTAAAAGCGAGTGAGCCTCTTACAAGCTGCCAGGTAGTACGTCAGATGGTCTATTCCACTCAGAGAACCCTGATTAATAAGGGGAAATTTACGAGGAATTGAATGAAATTGTAGATCTTTTAGCAGGGTTTGGTGGAATGGTGCCATTGAAATAGTATGAATAGATCGCTTTTTTATCTACTCAAAAGTGATGTCTTAAAACAGGGCACTAGATTCTCTTTGGGTAATGTTAAATTTAGGAAGCGAGTGGAGGGGATATAAGAAAAAACATCAAAGTAGGATAAATGCAGCCGAAATAAGAGCACCACAGATAATTTACAATGTCACATTTGCCAGTCGCTTTCGCAACATCGAGTAATGCGTATATATTCCTATTTCTATGGTATTGTGTAAATTCAGAAAGGACACGAAATGTCAATGAAATGGAAAGTTTATTTTGGTCATGTTAATGTCTGATAAAAGATTGTCAACGCAGATATACGAGAAGGATGTGTAGTTGTAGTTGTGGATGTGTAGCGAAACCTATGCTGCCATATCACGAATAAATCGCTCGCGTTAATACAAAGGGTGGTTCCTAGAGTCTCCGAAACCGGTGTGTTTGGATGGAAAGAGAAGTGAATGTGGAGAAAGCTATTCAGGTCTGCAAGGATCTTAGCAATTGGTGATTTAATACCTTCTGTCTACGCAGTGCACTTATTATTCTTGTAATCAAATAAAAAATATGCAAATGAATTTCAGTTTGCGATGCCGATACCTCACAGAAAACCATCCTTTCCTAAGACTGGCTCCTATCAAGATGGAGTATGCGTTCCATAACCCGGATATCATCGTATTCCATGGAGTCATGAGTGACAACGAGATAGAAGAAATACAGGCGATGGCAAAACCAAAAGTGAATATCATTCGTATTTTTATGAATTTTAATAATTGATAAGTGCGGATCTAACATATTTGATATTTTTCATCGTTTAACCCTCAAAAACCGTTGTACCTAGTTAAAGACAAACATTGGTGAATTTGCGCTAGTAAATTGATAAGTTACAAGAAACTGTCATCTCATGAGTACAAAGGTATGGAACTGCGCCAGTACCTTTGTATGGTAGTCACAGCGCTAATGTGTATTATTTTCCTCATTAGTTGAGGTCAGCTATATATAATAGACCATCTGCCTTCGTGTCAGGCAGCTCGTAAGAGGCAAGCTAAGGTTAAATAGGTCATTACTCATTACCAACAAGACCATTGGTGGTAGAGTGCTGCACAGCATCTCATCTGAGTAGGAATCCACCGCCTAAGTCTGGAGAATAGCCGGTAGACTTGTGCAATTGATCTATCACCTCGGCCACAAGACAGCGACGTAACTATAATATTTGTAGTGTCATTATGGCATGGTTATTTCTTACGAAAAGTAGAGCTGTTTGCTTGTTCGCCAGCTTATCACATAAAAAAGGAGGAATGATTTAAATATTGTTCACAATTATGGACTTTATAAAATCAAAATTTAAGTTTTGAAACAATAGAATATTTCATATCGTGCTCTTTTACCACTTAGTTCAAGCGTGCTACAGTAATATCAAAAACTGGAGAACTAGTCCCAGCTCAATACCGCATCAGCAAATCAGGGTGGTTGGCTAATGACGAGGCTCCTGTGATAGCACGCGTATCTCGACGCATCCAGGATTTCACCGGCCTAAGTTTAGACACCGCTGAGCTACTGCAAGTCGTTAATTATGGTATTGGGGGACATTACGAGCCACATTATGACCATAGTTTGGTGAGTTGTTAATAAGTTTTTTTTTGAAACGAAAATGAAATGATTTATTAGCGACTTCTGTCAGAAATCGTTCGCAAATTTTCATGAATATTTTAATAGTTAATCAATTGGACTTACCAGGACCCTTACGTCTAGTTTACGGCTTGTCAAGTTTACTAACCTCGCTACCGTCTCTGTAAATTATTTGAATGAAAACTTTGACCAGCGCCTCTATTGGTATCTAAGAGAAAAACGTTTTTAGACCAAAAGTGTCATTGATTTCGACACGCAATTTACCGAACGTAATCTATACAAACTCATGGCAAAGGCTCAGATATCGAAGACCCCAGTTAAACTATGCAGTTCCTCACCTACTATACTGGTTTAAGTAGTGGCACCAGTGCACACACTATACACTCAAGGTACCGTATAGTGGTTCGTTTCGTAACCATATATCGTATTCGTTCGTATACGTTTACATTTTAAGCGGGAAGTTGCAATAAAAAGGTTTGTTTATTGCCACTCAAAATTTTGTATGTTCTGTATCTGGAATTGCTTATTGCGTCAATAAGTACTACCCTCTCTCTATTAGATATGAATCTACGTCATAGTACCTAACCCACTTAATGTCCACATTGGTAATTTGATTATTTAAAAATTACTATTATAAATTACCTTGAAATACAAACAATCAGTATGTGGCGCACCTAAATTGTACAACACTCATATAGAACCAATTACCTATGGCGGTATTTTTAAACGAATGCTGTGCAGGAACCTTAAAAATATAACAGCGTACTTATTTTGCAAATGATTAATAATGCACGAATCCGTGATGACTTACTATCATTTGACCCACACTTACCTGTTTCCAAGGGTTGGATATGCATCATTAACATTTTTGCTGTCTACTGACAACGATCATTTTCTACTTTTTACCTTAAAGACATCTTTCGCCTTATTTTGCTTTAAGCTGTCGTATAAAATAGAATCTGTTCGAATTCTTCGACTCCACTCAATCAAGTTAGTTTTTTTTATGATAATGGAAGACAAACAAGCAGACGGATTTTCTGATGGTAAGAAATGAATGCCGATTAGAGATACCAAAAGTGTAATGTTGCATTGCCAACCTAAGGCCAAGATGTTAGGCTTCGAGCAAAAGCAAATTACCGCCTACCTGATCATCTGAACCGGAACACGTCTAAGGCAAGTGCTAATGTTATGGCAGCAGGAATCGAAAAAGCGGTGGTACCAATCCGAGCGAGTTGCTCCGAAACTCTACCACCTATTTAGATGTCACGGTATTAATGAGAGTAAGCCTATGCTCGCCTGTTACGAGTTATATGGCAGAAAGGCAAACACTGGTGACCAATTTAATTAATTATTTTTTATTTGATCTAATTTACGATCCCTTTTTATTTACCAGAATTTTTCTTTTTTGCTGTACAATCGTTTAAAGCATACCACTGCTCGAAGTCATTGACTCGACTCCATTGAGTTGGTAGCCAACTCAATTAAACATTTTTATATTATCTCTTGTATTATCATTTCTATATTTGTTTTTATATCAATATCTTTATCACGTACTTTCAGAAGACAGATTCTAAATTTGATGACAGCCAGGGTAACAGAATTGCGACGGTTTTGTTCTATGTAAGTACAATGTAACGTTTACTTCTTTATATTTATTATCTTTATTACTAACTTGGACTGATGTTGTAGATGTCAGACGTACCACTTGGCGGTGCGACCGTATTCCCGATGCTGGGTGTACGCGTGTTACCCATTCGTGGATCGGCCGCGTTCTGGCTAAATCTGCATCCGTCTGGTGAAGGAGATCTGGCCACATTCCACGCTGCTTGTCCTGTATTGTATGGTTCTAAATGGGGTTAGTGAAATTGGACTTTATACTTACTTAGGTGCTAATTTTCTGAATTTGTACTGGTTTTCCATGGTTCATGTAGGTATCTACAACCTAATCTACTTTTACTTCGTAAACTTACACCACCAATACGTAGGTACCTATGGCTTTGTCATATTTTATCCAAATGATATGGTGAACAAAGTTAGTTTTTGCTAGTGAAAAATTGCAGTGTCACTGTCCACAGTATTGTAGTGTTTGCTGTCCACTGTAACTTTGTGCCATCTAGTTAAAATATTACTGACTGACAGACTAAGTATATGCCTACCTGACCTATCCTTGTTACAGCGTAAAACTCGAATTAAGTCCAACTCGCTCTTAGTTTCCCGTCCTAGCTTCGCACGGATTGACAGAATTCAATTATACAAAGTATAAAACTTTCCCTGGAATCACACTATATAATTAAAAAAAAACAGCGAAAAGTGGCTTTGTTTTATACAATCTACATTGCTGATACTACCAACCTTTATGGTCGAAAGTTGGTTTGAGATTAAACCAACTTTCTACCTTCAAGCTAGTAAAAGTCACCACTTAATTCTGTAATTGCTTATTAGATGGATTTGTTATTGTCCCGTGGTTTCAACTTTCATTTTGGAACGAAGTTCCTTACGGCAGGCTTGGAGGAGATAGGGATTTTACTGCGCGACCGAACTGAAAATAATGTGATAGTAAAAACCGTAAGAAAAAATCCGTAGAATAAAACCGTGAATCGAGACGTGCGCAGGCGCGACAGTAGTATACACAAGCGAGTAGTTTCTCTTTCTCCCTCTTTCTTTTAGTTCTCTCATCCCTTCTCTCTTCTTACCACTCCACCCCGCCAATGCATACTATACACTCATAAATTGTGTCGATTCTACATTAGCCGAAGGAACTTCGTTCCTACCTGGTGTCCCACGACACCACATTCATATTATTATTCAAATCAATTTTCGTAGCTTGTGCTAAGTTGCCATACCTACTGACATTTTAGGCATGTCTGTTTTTTTATGTAATAAGTCAGCAAAATAGCACAAGGTTTTCCTAATGGTAAAAGAATTGCGAATAATGGACACCATGCATATTGTTTATTTCATTATTATTTTTTGGAAATTTAAATCTTTTGGATGGTGGTGTAGTAATTTCGGATATGTTGTTCTGCCTCTAGAATGAATAGAATTAAGTCTAAGCGTGGTGATTTTGATGGTGATTACTTGATGATTAAAACGGTAGAGTCAAGTTTATGGGATATGTATGAATATGCTCAGGATGCTACCGCTGTGTCTGAGTAATAAAATTACTCAGATATAGCTGAAGCATGTGATGGCATTAATATGGAAGAAGTAGATAGTTCGATTACTTGTATGAAATATGGTAAGGCTGCGTGAGTAGATATGGCGTGAATATTTGAATGTATGTAACATTTATTTATTTATTTAACCCTTTATTTCACACAAAAAAATAAAAATATACAAACAATAGGAGAGTGAAAATGCACAAATGGCGAGCTTATCTCTAACTACAGAAAATTCGTCCAGCCAACCCAAAAAATAAAGCTGTGAATATAAAATGGAATGCATTGCATACAATAAACGATTTTAACTCTACTTAGAACAAATTAAACATAAATTTAATAATTAAGTAAGTACCTATGTAAAAACAAAACAGGTACTTACAATCATCATTATTGAAAATATTTTTGTAGGATATCATAACGTCCAATGCTTGCAGTTGACGTGTTCCGGTTTGGAAGGTAAGGTAGCCGGTAAACTTACTTTTGCTCGAAGTCTAACATCCAACAGGTTGGCAATGCATTACATTGGCATTACCACCTTTGGTGACTCTAGGCGGAGTGAATTTCTGACTATCAGGAAATCCGTCTTCTTGTTTGTCTTCCAATATCATAAAAAAGGTTATATGAGTTTGTTATGTCACAGGAGACACCCTTAGGGATGGGGGTCATATTTCAATCTCTGGCTAAGCACTCTGTCCGCTCACTTAGAGTATTGTAGTCTTTGCGCTCACTAGCCCGGTGACGTTGTAAAATTCTTAAGGCGTACACGACAATAGTCATTTCGAAACAAAAAGGTTTGTTATTTCTTAAATCAATATTTTCTTAAAAGTAGGCAAAGAAGGTTTAAAATACTTGAGGCCATTTTAACCTTTCATTAGTCTGTTTGAATTACAGAAACGTCTTTCTGCCTAAAATCATAATCATAAGGACTTAATTTTGTTTTACTTAAGCTTGTAAATAATTGTATTTCAGTTTCTAACAAGTGGATTCATCAAGTTGGACAAGAGTTTATAAAGCCGTGTAACTTAGAATATCAAGAGGAAGGTATATTAACACCAATACCGCCCCTTGTATCAAGATCTTCGTCATGACTGACGCCGGCATAACCCAAATGGTTTATTAATTTATGAACTATCCTGCCATTTACTATTTAAATTATAGAGAGTGGTAACAAAATATCCTAAACAGTACACTTAAGGTTAGCGCACATCTGAATCGGACGGAGCCTGTCGGGGCGAAGGGCATCGCTTTGCAAAGCACACTCAGGTGGGCCGGGCCGCATCGCATAGGTGGATTTCTGTTACTTATTTTTTTTAATTAAACATTTTCCATGGACCCCCGGGAAAACCTTTACGTTATGTAATGTATGTCGCACATACACACACACACACACACACACACACACACACACACACACACCGTGCGTCTTACTTTCCTACTTATAACACCTCATAAATTCATAATATATATTCAAATACATTCAAAATGTATGGAAGCGATCCGGCCCGATTATAGCGCTGCGCGACGCATGACGTCCCGGCCCGATCAAATGTGCGGTATCCTTTAAAATAGGAAAATTATTTAACATTATTAAGTAAAAATAATTCCTATAAAATGAGTTTCTTTTAGTAATCATAATTGAAGGGTTGAGTTCAAGAATGGTTTAACTGATTTTTTTTTAAAATAGTTACTGGTATCGTTGGATTCAGAAAGAAATAATCTATTTAATGCCGTTTTCAAAGTAACAAAAATCGCATTATATCGCAAGATATTCAGTCTTAAAACGGTTTAACTGACACAGATGTCGAGATCGCTAGTACCAAAAATATTGAATATTAATTAAACCTACATAAAATATCATAATTATCTCAGTTCTAATATAAAAATTTAATGTATCGCCAAAAACTCTTTCAACTTTTAACAAGCGCCATATTTGGGGTGATTTTTTTAGTAGAATTGAAAATAATGCTCCCAATTTTTAAAATGTCATTTGCGTCAAAAGCACGTATTTGTTAGTTAAACCATTCTTGAACTCAACTCTTCAATTGTATTATGTTAGTAAGTAATCTTGGCTGATTATGAAAATCAACCCCAAAAATTTTAAATGTAAAGAGATAGCAGTTGATTATGTTTCCTTTATTAAAAAGCGTTCCTCTAAGTCCCATAGTCGGCATTGGTAGACTCGGCGTCGACCTCGGCGACGTTCAGTTTCGTGGCAAAGGAGATGACTACTATAGCTTCTAAAAATCTAGGTGTGTTCAGTAAGGCGAGACAATAGGTACTTCAAGCCAAGACATCGCCTGCATCTTTACAAATACCTATTTAAGAAGTCACATTTTCCTAAAACTGCCTAGTGGCTCCCCAATACCAACGCCTTCATTTTGACTGCATCTAACGCAGAGCGTCGCAGCTTTCTACCATATATGTACTTACATATCGTGGGGAGTGCTCTGAGAAGCTGTTTTCTTTTATTCCTATCGCTGAGTTTCACCCTCGGTTATCGTATTAGAATTTATGGTGTCATACTCATTACCATGATGTGTGGCGGTCCTATACCGAGCGATTCCGAAGATATTAAGAACAAGTATGAGCGGTAATCCTAAATGAATAAGATTTAAGAACCTTCAAGAAAAGATCGTACTTATTACATAAAGATTGGCAACGAGTCTGCAATTTGTGGAGATTTATTTATGTAATGTTTGTTTATTTATAGTTAGCTTTTTAAAGTCTGTCTTTTTCTTTTCAGTCAGTCTTTTTTAGCAGAATATTGTAAATATTAGCCACATTATTTGTTATTGTTATATTTTGTTATACCTACATATTTATTAAAAACATTTTAAGCACAGACTAGTAAGAGGACTACAGGTTTAAATCGCCACCTGGGAAACATTGGCGTTAAACCGCATACAAGAATTGAACTCGACGTTTTGTATCTTGTATCTTTTTCTAATTGCAACTAACCTGAAGAAGCTAAGAAACTACCTATACAGCCAAGTTTTAAAAGAGACAGGCAGGCTTTTCCACGTTTTTATTAATTCCAATGGGATTATTATAATTAAAAAAATATTGATTTTATTCAAGTTTTATTTATTTTCGACTACCGATTTGCTCTGCCCACCCGCATTCTTCATGACCTAAAAATAATATTGGATTTGCGAACGCTATTTGAAAATGAAAAAATTGAGACATTCGAGAACTCAGTATCTTCCGTTGAGTTTCACCATCGAACACTGCGACAAAGTCTAAAGATTTGTGTGTGCGCATCGCTTTGATGAGTACGAGCTATGCACAAAAATTAAACAAAACTTATATATACCAACAATTTTATTAAAGCATTGGGTTTGGTATTTTATTATTTGGCCGTGGTAAACGGGCACGTTCACAGGCCCACGAATAGGTAACAATGTGATGTTCTTAAAGTTAGGTAGTCGCATCATTATCTAAAAACATAAAAGTCTTTTAACTAAATATTAATAATAAATCAGTTTGTAACTTTTTTTTTGAATGACTAAATTGTTATTAATCTCGCGATTTTATGCAACTTCACCGAGCTTTGTGGGCCGAGCAGAGTGCTCAGCCCGAGACATCATTATTTAAATGCATGGGGCTGTTACCTACAACGCCAGCACCAAGGGCTGTCTCCCGGGAGACCGTACCTCGACTTGGTGCTGCGTTCTGGTTACTAGGTGGATTGCAATGTGGTGTCGTGTGATGTTGTTGTGATGTGAGTTTGTCGTGTTCCGGTTAGGAGGTGGAGGAAGTAGAGCGTTCACCGCAGTTCTTGGGTCCGGAGGATCCGACAACACGTGGCGGGGTCTTCTATGGTTAGGTGGCGCGTTCGCGACCGGTGTGTAGTCACACGCGGATGCTAATAACGGATTCGGGTGGTGGGCAGCAGTTTTTTCAAAGTAACGTTCGGATAGTTCTTTGAAATGCTGCGCTATCGTGGGTAAATCGAGGTCGCGATGTAGGTCCGCGTTGCGAACGTACCACGGATCGCCCGTGGCAGTTCGCATGAACCTATTCTGAACATCTTGTAGCTTTTTTAAATGAGTCGGGAAGGTATGCGCGAAGGCTACACTACCGTATGCTAATATGGGTCTGATACATGTTTTGTAAAGTGTCACTTTGTTACGAAGTGACATTTTACTGCGTTTATTAATTAGATAGTAGAGACGGCTAAGCACGAACTTAGCCTTGTTCGTGACTCGCGTAATATGCGGTTCGAACGACATATTTTTGTCTAGAGTGACCCCTAGGTATTTTGTTGAATGTTCCCAGGGGATCGCTCTGTCGAACAGTTTGATGGCACCCACTTTACCGCGACGGTGGGTTGAAAATAGAGCCGTGTCGTCCGCGAGTAGGGCTAAGTGGACGCGCGGCGGTCTGGGAACGTCGTTCGTGTAGAGGGCGTATAGTATAGGTGAGAGTACCGAGCCCTGCGGCACTCCCGCCTCTAGGGGCCTACTGCTAGAGAGAGTCCCTTCTACACGAAATCTGAATTTGCGATTCGACAAGTAGTCTCTTACGATGAGAATTAGTCTGTCTGGCACGCCCATTTCATAGAGCTTATAGATTAGGCCGTTGTGCCAGACCTTATCGAACGCCTTGGCCACGTCGAAGAATATCGCTCCCGTGTATAAGGGTAGTCGTCTATTCAGGCCGTCTAGTATGTGCTCTGTGAGGCGGTGCACCTGATTTGTACATGAATGGGCTGCCCGGAAACCAAATTGCTCATCCATTAACAAATGTCTGTTTGTAACACTTTCTAACTCATACATGTAGAAATAAAGTTAAAGAGGAGAACTAAATCATGGCAAACATCTTTATAAAAACAGATACCGATTTAAATTATTTGAAAATTTAACAATTTTCGGTTTGACTTTTGCGTCAGTATTTAGATAATATACTTTTTTTAATTGTACTTTAAATAAGCTTTAAACCTTCTATCTACTCCTTTAGAGAAATAAAAAATCCGAATAGAAAACAAAAAGAGTTTTGGTGCCATCGTGTAAGAAGATGGTCGTACTTTTTTTCGTAACTATTAAATTTGGTGTAAATTATTAGTAAAATTGGTTAATTTAAGTGGGAAATTTTTAGTTTCATTTTGTTCAGATAAAGTGCGTAAGTAAAATATTTATGAAGAAATTAGTGTATCGTGTATTTCTTCGTTGCTGTCAAATCGCACCCTGACTTGACTTTGTACATAATGACTAATAACTGTTATTAAAAATTAACTAATACGAAAGACATGGAAGCATGTCATGGCAAGTCTGTCCAGAAAAAGTAGAGTATCGATATCGATACATGATCTATTAGTGACGATTGATAGTTAAGTTTAAGTAAATAGATAAGAGTCACTATTTACCTACCGAATGAAATTGCAACTATTAACTTACTTGCTTACTTAGTGCTACTCAGTTGACTTATAAATAGGGAAATGTAATGAAAAGAAAGAAATAATATTATTTAGTTTTCACCAGCATATTTTTTTTACATTGTGGTTTGCAAATATGTTTATTATTTATATAAATTAACTCTTTATATTTATTACAAGATTCATTATCATTACAAAAAAATGTGATCAGATTACATTCAAACCACTTTCTTTAATTTAAAGTGAGCACTTAAAACAATAATTCTTATTACGATAGACTGTGATTTAGACTGTGATTGATATTTTCAATGGCAATAGTATCCATTAATATCTTGTCCAAATATTCTTATCTGGGAATGTAAAATAAAGTATCGACAATTGTAATTACTTTAAAATTGAACACAAAATATGGCGGTCTTGGAAAGCATAAGGACTGTCACGACGTCACATTAAATCGACAACAAAACGAGTAACGATTTGTTACCTCTTTTCTTACATGGGGTAAAGTGGGATAATTGGAAACTACTTAATTGGTTCTTGGTATAGAGTATTTGATGGCAGCTTTGCCTAATATTAGCCTTTTGCTTCTGACAACGTCGACTACATGGCGAAAATTTTTAATTTACTATTTAGGCTTAGTTTTTCGTGTTTAATTGCGAAGCATTTAAGACAATTTGAACAATTAAATCATGTTTACTCACTCATCAAGTAGCATTAGCTTTAACTAAGAACATTAGGGGGTAATTGGGAACGTACTCAATTACCCGCCTGATACCATTCTCAATTAATCGAAATAGTCAAACTAAATAGAAATGGCCGCCATTTTCTATGCTAAGTTTTGAGAACTACAAATCAAACGAGGTTTGTAAATACATTGTACTTGCAAGATAGTACCGAAATATGCTGTGTTTCATCGCAAAAATATGATATTCATAGGCAGGCAGGCACGCACACACACATACATACATACACACATAATTTTTATACGTATTAATTATTCAATTTTCCAATTAATAATATTATGATTTTTACATTAATTCAATTAAAATTAATATTGTATCATCATCATCATCATCATCAGCTTGAAGACGTCCACTGCTGTACATAGGCTTCCCCCAAAGAGCGCCACAAGTCACGGTCACTAGCCGCTTGTAACCAGTGACTCCCCGCGACTTTGACCTGATCATCAGTTTACAACTACGGATAAATTTAAAAAAACCTACTTACGAGATTTCGTTCAAACCAATTTTCGGTGGAAGTTTATATGGTAACAAACATCATTATTTTTTTGTTTTAAGAATATCTTATTTTAGAAGTCACAGGACGAAGGAGGACATTTTAGCAATTTGGGTGTGTCTCTCGTGTAAGCTATTCAGTTTGAAGAAAAGTCTTAATATCAATTTTGAAGACCTATCCATAAAACAAAAACCCCACACATACGTGTTTGATGAAAAAAAATTGGGTTTCAGTCCTAAAATATATCGTTTTTCCTATTTAAGGCCCCATACTCAGTCAGCCAGAAGAGCCAATCACCGCGCTCGACCGTCCCATGATTACTATGAACAATGGCGCTCTAAAGTAAACGTCTTAAGCGACAAATCACTATTTTTGTCACTACAAAAGTAATTTGAAAAAAAAGTATAAAAACTGAAACACTTATCTATGTTTACGTTAAATCTGGTGTCGATATTTTCATATTTAAAGTAGACATTTGCGTTTTGCTTTCAAAAAAGGGTTAACTTTTTGATATTTTTCTATCGAGCAAAGTGAAATGAATCGTGTTTTGGAAACACTACTACTAGACGTAAAGCATATTCATGTTAATCGTGTGTATTTTTGTCAGCAAGATCCATGATTGCTTTGTATGAAAAAAACAGTAAACTGCTGACGTATTTTAGCGTATATGGTCCCTTAAGTTTAAAAATCTACTAATGTTTAATGCGGTTTAGGCACATCTAACTACCAAGTTTGAAAAGTATAGTTTCAAAAAAAGTGAAAGTCAGATAGACTGACATAGATGAGGAATCTATAAATGGTTTCCGCTTTTTTAAATTTGGCTACTTTTCAAAAAGTACGGAATACCTTTCTTCAATGATGACGAGTTATTGAAATATGGTGTTATTTAATTACGCTACATCAAATAAAGCTGTTTTGAAACATTAGCACCACCACACGTCACCATTTAAATTCAATGTTGATATAGTTTTCTGAAACAGTACACGGCATTGTCAAATTGTTAACTGTGCTACATTCTATACATTTTTCCAACAGAAAATTTCGACATGTAAGTTGACATCTTTAATAATAATAATAAACATTCCTGGGCAAGTTACACAAATTGAATCAAACCCCGAAGAAAGCAAATTATATGCTAGTGCTAGTTATGACTAGCACCCATGAGGGTGTTAGTCATCGATACTAATACATAGAAATACTTAAATAGATACAAAAATAAAGTTTTGTAGAAACACCCAGACCAGGAAATGTAGTCATCTAAATGTTCATCATACAAGTGCCTGCCCCATCGGAAATCGAATCCAAGCCTAGCAGTTGGTCAATGTAGTTAGGCGTGTACGCTAGCCACTCGACCAACAAGATGGTCAAACTTTACTAACAACTTTTATCTTCATTCTTATTAGTTTAGAAAATTGAGCATCATTTTTTGCTAATTCTACGGTCAAAAATTATCTTCACGCCCATATCCCCGAAGAGGTAGGCAGAGGCACAACCAGGGCACCCACGACTAGCCGAAGATACTAAGTTCCACAATGTGATTGGTGGCAAGCCTATCGCCAAGCTAGACAAAAATGTACGTATTACTAAATGTGACTCAAAAACCTCTAGATCTTATCATGATAAAATTAATAAAGGACCACCTCGGAGTCATATCGTGTCTTCCTAAAAAACCATCAAAATCGGGACTAGTAATTGCGAAAAGACATACCTACTAAAAAGCGTACAGTCGAGTTGTAATTGTGTGTTTTTTCTTGGAGTCGGTTAATCAAGAACTATTTAAAATCCGAAGTTCAGACTGCTTGATCTTTTAGATCTTGATCTACAAGATTTGTCGTTTTAAACTAGATGTAAGGTAGGGTACCTAATTACACATCTGGGGTAAATTAATAATTCAAATAAATTAACAAAAGAATGTAAATTCAAAACATATTCGGATTTGTTACAACTCTCATAGTTACCGTCATTTTAAAGATATTTAATTTTTGGGATTGGCAGAATAGCCGTGTATAAAAAAACGGGTTGCACTCCGGGAGTGCCGGCAGAAGTGAAAACTTGAATAATAACGTTGTGCATTTTTGATATTTTGAAATGGTTAGGGAATGATTGTGCACGAATTGCTTTGATACCTGACTGATGTCCCCGCGTTGGTCCGGGCTCCTTTGCAGAATGGACCATCTGCCTTTCTGCCAGGTAGCTTGTAAAAGGCGAGAAAAGGCTTACCGTCACTAACACCGTGACATACTACTAGGTGGTAAAGTTTCGCAGCGACTAGCTCGGATTGGTACCACCGCCTTACCTATTCCTGCCGCCATTACGTCCAATGCTTGCCGTTGACGTGTTCCGGTTCGGTTCGATAAACTTACTTTTGCTCAAGGCCTAACATCCCGGCCTCAGGTTGGCAACGCACTGTTACCACCTTTGGTGTCTCTACGCGACGTGAATTTTTTACTTTCAGGAAATCCGTCTGCTTGTTTTCTTAGCTAAAAATTGACGGGGAGTAGACCTAGGAGACGGACATAGAATAACTTTCACCCCGTTAATCTGCGAGGAAAGTAAGAAAAAGGAGATTGTAACTTTTTTGATTGATATAATGAATAAAAAGAGTACAAAAATAGGGCCTTGAGGGCCACCCATAATGACAGCAGCGCTGTGGATTTTACAACGTTAATGTCAATCTACTGAATAAGATTCTCCCGTTTAAATAAGAAGTCAAAATATAGAGTGTCTTTTTTCTGATACCATAATGGCGTGATTTCCTTATCAAGGTATCATAGTTAATTAACCATGATACTTTGACAAAGAAATCTATTCACACAATCAAATGCCATGGACAAATCAAAAACTATACCAGTTGCATACCGTGTGTCCTCTCGGGCTTCACAATTTGTAAAAATCCATCCCTTTGTAAAACCAAACTGTTTGTTATGAAATATACGGTTGAAATCTAATAACAACCAAAATAATAATATTTTTCAAATGTTTTACTCAGCATAGACTGAACAAAGATAGGTAGATAATTGGACGAACACTGTTGTTTAGGTGGCAGAACTAGTTGGGGAATTCGATCCTCACCCTAGTAAGTTACAGCGCTTTATCAGCAGCGGTTTTTTACAATCAAGGATGAAAACAACCATGGAACCTATTTTCGCCTTTTGAGCAAGCAAGCAGATGTTTTCTACACAAATGATACACAAATACCCGGTACAACACACGTTATCTATTTACCAATTTTTATGTAACAATTCGGATTTAAAATGGACGACACCATATAAAAAACTTGGTAATAAACTTTACCGACGCCAATTAATAACAAAGTGCCAAACATACACAGCTCCATGATTTTGTTATACGTATAAATGTATATTTGGTTGACTCGGTGCACGACTGGTTAGTATACGTATCTAACATTTAGTAGAAGTAGATAAGTTTGATTTCTTACGTAGGGGTAAAGGGGTACGTATCGTGTCGCCTAACGATATTTACGATTATTTTTGCACCTATGTTTGGTTGTTAATAAATTTATTGCTGTAACAGTTTATACAGGGTTACATATGAAGGAAAGGTAATTTAACAAATTAAGGCAAAAACGATAGTATGATTTGTATATTTTTGCAAAATGATAGTTAAATTTATAAGCAATCACTTAAAATTAAAGGGGATAAAAATAATAATTTGTACTTTTTCAATTAAATATATCGAAAGTGTTATCGATTCTGAACAGTCTCTCAAAATGTGGCTGGTCTATTAATAAGTAGCTCTCTAACTTAATGAATATACATCTATCTATGTATCCCTGAGTATCTTTGACCAATTTTTAATAAGGCAACCATATTGGTTATATCTTAGGATGAGGTTACATCAAATTGGGTAATTTGTTCAGAGGTATTTATTTATTATTAGTATTTATTACTTGTGTGAAACTTTCAGCTAAGCACAAAATGTGTTTTAAAACTCACAGTATTTTGGTAATTAGTGGAATATTGATATCTGATATCTTGATATCTTGGTCAAGGGGGGAATTATTCACTGCTATAGCTGATGTGGAACCTTTGTTAGAGGTCCACAAGAGGATCACAGACGACCTAGAAAAATACGTCCACAAGGAAGAAGAGAGACTCAACACTTTAAAAAAGTAAGTTTTCATCCAATGTACCAAATAAAAAAAAAATGCAACCGCATTGCGCGTGATCAGATGTAAGAATTTTGCTTATTATTTTTTTTGTTAGTTAATTATTCTATAGAGAAGGTTCTTACGAAAAAAAATTGTTGAGCGGGACTTCAAAGTTTTAGAAAATTTAACATAATATAATTTTTACAGTTTATTGACATTAGAATTCAATATTCATACTGAGACAACATTTGCCGCGACAGCTGCGTTACAACAAATAATTTAATTCATTTAAATATCATTATTATAAAATTATGTTTTATAATAGTGATACGTAGATAGATTTTCGATTTTAAGAAATACGCTCCGCCTTCCAACACTAAAATAAATAAAAACGATATACCTAACTGGAGGGTTACTCTTAAATCTCGATTTCACGAATATTTTAAATTGGAATTGGCTGTGTCATTTCAGGTGCTCTTAAACACGGTACAAGCGGATTATTAACATTCAATTTACAAAAAAAATTCAAGGAATCCAAAAAAATATTATTTTTTAATTATTAACTAAATGTTGTGTACCTAAAAGGGCATATCCGATTCCAATTTCTAAATTGAGTTGAATCGAAATTTAAGAGTAGCCCAACTCATGCTTGTTAGCCCAATGCTTTACAAAACCAACGGCTAGCCTAATTAGTAAATATTTAGGACTAGGAACGATAAATGCAAGAATTGAAATGAAATATAATGAGAGGTGGTGTGAGTTCTTATTTGATGTTTGAATTACAAATTATTTTTATCATTAAGTCACTGTAGTTTTCAATTATTAGATCGTTATTTTATTTAAGCCGTCTTAGCATTTACAAGAAAGAAAATGAAGTAGCAATGAAAGATGTTCCAAACTATTTAGGGAACCCATTGAATGCCTTTACCCTTATCAAACGACTAACAGTGGATCTGGACTATATTGAGCAGAATCTAACTACTGGTACCCGTAAGTAAAATAATATTAACGTTATGTAGGTAGGCAGTGGCTAGCGACTCGTAATGAAACAGAGTAGGTTGGTGGATATAAGAATCGGATATGTCTTTTCAGGTACTTTCTTAAATTAAAAACTTTTAGTTCCATAAATAATCAACGGCTCCGACAAAAAAAAATTTATTACCATTGTAATGATTATTATTAATTCAGTGATATTAAGTCGCTGGTGCTATGTTCAAGAGTACCTAAAATGACATTTTCGATTCCAATTTTCAATTTGTGTAAAATCGAGATTCAGGAGTAACACTAAAGATTGGGCTACACTAAAGAGAGTTTGGGGGCCCCATAGGCCCCCAGTACAATACAGTCTTTAATTGTTCTTTGCCATATTAAGTAAATACTTGAACTTGTTAAAGCAAAATAACATTCACATAACATTGCATGCTTACCTATTGGTTACAAATTAAATAAAACGCTATTACATCAACCTATAATGTTCGCTATAAACAGCCAATAATCCTACATATAACTTATGTATAACTTTCCTGCACCACTCTACACTCATGCCCGGTTCCCATAATCAACGAATCGTAATCCGTCAGCTAAACCATTCGTAGTTTGTTCAAAAGTAACGGAGCGTTACCTATATTTTCAAAAAATGTTTAGAATCAATAGTCGGAAACGAGCAACCGTTGTTAGTAATCTTACTAAGCGTACAAAATACTACCATCCGTAATCAAAACGACTCGTTTTTAAATATAGGAACCGGGCATCAGTCGTTTTTTGTCTACCGTTTAATCATGCGTTATCCATCGAGTGCAAAGCTTCCGAACGTTCAGTTACTCATGCAAAATGTTTTTGCACTGTACTCATTCTACTACCTAATTCAGTGCAAATTTGCACACAAGTAATTATTTAATTTAATAAAACTGTAGACGCAATACACGTTATAGGTGCGTTGCAGTCCTATGACCGGGATATTAGGCCAATTAGGTAAGTCTACCGGCTACCTTATCCTTAAGACCGTAAAGGTACAGAAATAGGAAAGGCGATGGAAGTTACTCTGGCAAGTTGCTGCACAGCACTCTACCACCAGTGGCTTTGCTGGTAATATCCTATTTACTAACCTAGCTCGCCTCTTATAAGTTACCTAGCAGAGAGACCTAGTCTAATCTACTTTGCAGACCCAAAGCAATACGGGGAAAATATATTTTAAAGTTAGATAATATAATACAAACTGATATAATTACCTATAGCTATTGTTGCTTTGTAAAGATATTGAACAAATACAGCTGTTAAATTAACTACAAAACTTTTATGACGTTAGCAGATTGTAGGTCATTGGTATGGTATGTCATAACATTTTCATCCTTCATATGACTCTAGGCAACTGAATAAACATCGTTGACAAAGAACATACAAAAATATATCACTAGGCACTCAAAATCGCATAAAATTGGCATAATATGAAAGTTAACTATAAAAATAAATAACTAATCTAATACATTAAAACTCACAAAATAAAAATAATCCGTGAATCTAAACGCTGTCGGAGCGTTTCGCCGCGGTGTATTATGGTGGTTGCTGAGCAACAGCCGCGTGGGTGGCGGGAGAGGTAACGTCACGGAGCGAGCCATAGCCGCGCGTATTCTAGCGAGCGTCGTCATGCTGACGGGATGTGTATCGAAAACCGACCTATAAGTTTGCAATATACTAACTGATGATAGTACGGAGCCCTTTGAGTCCGACTCGCACTTGGCCGGTTTTGCTATATAAATTGAATCATCTAAATGCAGACAAAGTAGTGTAGTCAATTCTTGCGAAAAATATCTTATGTCCTAATGCAATAGAAATGTCGATAGGTGATGGCGGTATACTGAGTAGCTTATAATTTAAATAAATACCGAAATCCTATCTTTTATGCGTCATTGAAGACAGCCTATAGTACCTAAGCACTGATCAAATGTTCTATATCTATATAATAATGCGCGATGTCAAAACTTTGGACCCTTTTTACGAAAATTACGCGGACGCAGGTGTATAAAATTTGGCACACTTATAGTTTATGTGTGGAATAAGTGCAGAACGCTAATATATTTCAATAATAATGCTTACAAAGTACATTAAATCAATAAATAAAACATTACCCACCCTACCATGCATTTGACACACACAAACAAATATATTGATGATAACGATAAAAGATCAGAGATGGCACACTAAAAAGTTTGGAAACATAGTACTAAGTTGGTCTCGAGAAATGAAGATGGCGTTCTTATCAACAACATATTAACATTTATTATGGTCAAATTTCAACCAATGGGCGACCACTAGTTCCATCAAATACTCAAACGGCCAGTAGTTTGTCACAAAGGGACAGAATCATATGGCATCCTAGTGACAATTAAACGTCTTAGGTACTAATAAAAATCTTAATAATTAAAAAAACTTACTAGATGCCTGGTAGTTATGCAGTAGGCCAAGGTCTATTCTCAAATAGAGCCTACAACCAACACGAATATATAAAAATATCCCTGGTATTTTATTCTATGACAATTATATATGTTTTTATTAACAGAATATAATAAGAACGTGACTATGGACAAAAACACAGATGTGAAGTATCCGACATTAGAAGATTTGACAGGGGCAGCCCAAGCGTTGACTCGTCTACAAGAGACCTACCGTCTTCAAGTTTCAGATCTGGCAGAGGGAAGGTTAAACGGGATCGTTTACAGGTAAAATACCATTATTATTACAAAGACGCTTCCATAAGATTGGTAAATATGTATACCATATACGTATGTCTACGGATCTATGTAACGGAGTCATAGAAAGGGTTTTAACATTACGTTAAATGCGGTTCAAAAAACTACTCAATCCTAATTCCGAACAATGTAGGCAGGTGTACAACCATAGCAACTATCAATGTTCACCAAACCTATCGTAACAGGGCACTTATCTATTCCCGGTCAACTTTATTTGTATGAGAAAATTGTAAAAACAAATTTTTGGATTGCCTAACACTGCTACAGCTATTTATAATCTTAATGTAAGATATTCCCTAAGAGAAAAAACCTTAGTTAATACACTTCTAATATAAGTAGGTATGTTGTTGAAAAATTTGCAATCAGCAATCGAAACGCGACCAATTTCTAAATTGTCAAATAAAATCTAATCACGCAAGGAATTGTGTAAATACCTATAAGTTACGTAAAACAAATTGGTAATTATTATACACTTTTGTGTGGTTTTTAGTTGGCTATTGCTGCTGATACTTGTAGCAGAATTCTGCTTCCTTTACTGACTAACATTGCCTTTGTTGTAATTAGGTACTTAACTATGTCACTAGTGGACACACACACATCCATACGCCAAAAGCTGCGTTTGTAATATTAGATATTAATAGACTGGAAAACATTTATTTACATAAAGTTTTATATTTCACAGCGATAATGGCAGATCTGCTTTGTAAGTATTATTTTTATAAATTAAACTAAATTAGATTGTAGCCTATGGGTTATTACGTTATATAAACTTTATTCCTTTAAAGTTTTATGTAAATCCATTAAGTACCTAGTTTTTAAATGAAAGAGTGACAAACATCCATATATTCTTACAAACATTCCTATTTATACCTAATATTAGTCGGATATATTTGGGACTTGACAAAAAACCTTTTACTTGTGTGAAAGTGAAAACTTTTTTAGCAGGTTGCGCACTTTTTTAGGAATGGGTAAAAACTTCTAGACTCGCGTCAGATCGTAAGAAGGCGCAGGGCGCATACGCGAATAAAATGACGCGAGATCTAAAATAAAACGTAGTTTCATTGCTGATTTTGTATTGATTAGATATTTCCGAAGATTATGGGATTCGAAATGGATAATACCACAACAACATAATAACAGATAGGTACGTAAAATATCAACAGACATTGCTCTATTTGTTCCATCTTGCAAATATAGGTACCTAAGCTTTATGTGTAAACGAGCAATGTTCGTTATACAGATAATATGACGACGCTCCTAGCCATCACGTGGTCTTACTTTAGCGAGTTTTTGTCAAGCCAAACGTAGGCTATTGATATGAAAATAATATTTGTGCATTAATGATAGTACTTTCATACTGATAATTAAAGCAATTCGTGCAAAATTATTCCTTCCGTTCCAAAACATCAAAAATGCACAACGTTAATATTCAAGTTTTCACTTCTGCCGGCATTCCCGGTGTGCAACCCGTCTTTTTTTTTGTCAAGTCTCAAAGCGTCATCGTTAGCCCATTTCAAAATGCAAGTATTTTTTTCTTACTGATCTTCATTTTAATCAAAGCTGGTTGAAATACAGTGGTGGTAAACAAATTGTGTATTTTCACATAGAAACCCTTAAAATTACAAAAACCAGTAAACAAACACAAAAAAAAGTAAAAAAAGTAAAGCTTTTCACGGGTCATCTGGTAGAAATCTCTGTTGCTGGAGATAAGTTCGCCCATTGTACTTCATTATCCTTATGTTTGTGTTTAGTGTTAACGTTTTTTTTTTGTGCACAATAAATATATTATTATTAAACTTAAATAATTTTACAAATTCGTGCAGTAAACATATTATAGGGCGCCTAAATAGAAAAAACGGTACGTAGGTAGTAGGGTAAATGGAATATACCAAAGAGAATATAATCACTACGTTTTAGAATATACTTTCCAGAAGTCGAAGACCCCAAATATATTCCGCTCCACACGAACACACCCACAATATTCTCATCAACAATATTTACAGTAAACCTATTCAAAATACGTTTTGCTTCGCAACCGAAACATATTCGTTAAAATAAGGTTGCATTCGACTAAAATCAAGCATATAAACACAAAAGTGTAGTTAGGTTATAGGTATATTGTGTGTTATAACACGAATAACTAATAAAGTGTGATTTTTGTGCGACGCTGGATATATTTGGGATATTCAACTTCTGGACAGTCCAATTTGTTTCATATGTGTCGTCTTTACTGATATAGGTCCGTCACTTATGGGAAATACTAGCAAACCCGGCGAACATGCAACCCGGTGTTTTCCTGCTTTTGTATTGAAAATTTTCCTGAATTTTTGAAGTAAAAACTTCTTTAGCGGCGTTGCGTACTTCTTTAGAATGCTTAAAAACTTCTAACCTCGCGACAGAACACGTGACTTATTGAAAATTAGTAGGACGGCGCAGGGTGCTTGCGCGAATATTCGTGTTGGCATGTTTGTGTACGATAGCGCAATAATTAATATTGTATTCGACCACATAATTGATAGTACTTTCATACTGATAATTAAAGCAATTCGTGCAAAATTATTCCCTAACCATTACAAAATATCAAAAATGTAATACGTTAATATTCAAGTTTTCACTTTTTCTGTCGCTTTTTTTTGTTATAAGCCTCACGGAGTCCGAAACCTTTCCAACAAATGCAAAATCGTGGAAATCGGTTCTTGCGTTCTGGAGTTATAGCGTCAGGAAGTAAAACCCGACTTATTTTTATGTATATAGAATATAGATAAATAAAATTTTGAAACAAAATGGCACTCTATACAAAACTACACAAATCCAATACGGAGAAATTACTGGCGAGTGTGGCAGGTCCAAAGATTTGTTACGTTCGCTTTTTTTCAAAACGAAATACTGTTACAAAATTCCGAATGTATGTGGCTGATCTTTATTAACCCACCATCTAATAATCTGCTTTTGAGAGAAGCAGTAGGTATTTTTTTAAAGGTTGTTTTCCGCCAAATAGTGCTTGCAGCTATGAATGAACAAATTCAATCATTCACAATGTTTATAACATTACTTCTTTTGCAGTGAAACACATACCATTCCAGTATCGTAAGTAACTTTGAACTATATTTTTTATTGTATAAATAAGTCAGCAGTGATCCTTAGGTACGCCCGCGCGCCCGAATAACTGAAGAGCTAGACTAGACAAGGGCTAATAAAAATTTAGTTCTAGAAGTGTTCGTCGAAATGCGGCCCGTGGTCGGTGTTTGCGTGTCCTGCAACAAAGTAAATTGCAACATTTAAGTACATGTCACAAAGAAACTGAACTGAGTACAAGTGGAACACTTAAACACTTTCAGAGTGCCTTCATATCATGTCAAACGGCTGCCATTCCACTATAGGTTAATAGGTCCAATACAGCTTAAATTAAAAAAAATATCTAGCCCCTGAAAAAACTCTATTTCGGCGTTACTTTTTCGATCATGTCGCTGTTAAACAAACAAGTCCTCGTCGGATTCAGTCCATTCGGTTAAAAGTAGGTGGAAGAGTTTTGCAACGACTCATCCCTATTAGTACAACTACCTTTCATGTTCCTGTCGCCATAACGTCGGTGCTTGTCATTGGCGTGATCTGATTCGGAGAATAAAGTAGCCGGTAAGCTTACTACTTACCTATCCGGCCTCAAGTTGGCAACACACCATACTATTTTATGGCGTGAATTTCTTACGAACAGGAAATCCGTCTGCTTGTTTCCCTTTCAATATCATGAAAAAAAAACGTATGATGCCACTGCCACACACATACACTTACTGACACGTCAAACTTATGACATCCTTTTTTTCGAAATGACTGCTGTTTAGAACTACCTACCTAAGGACTTTTACACCGGGCTAGTGAGCGAGCAGAGTGCTCAGCCAGAGATTCAGAACAAGGGTCTTCACCACCCCCGGCGGCGGTAGAGTTGCGAGTTTGTGTCTGTGCGTGTACTGTTTCAGGCGATGGCCTCGGTGATGGAGTCATCGTGGTCTAGAATGACGTGACGGGGCCTCTGGTGAAGTGGAGATGGCTCCGTCTCAGGGACATGATTATTGGCTACTAACATCAGAGGGTTCGGGTGATTTTCTAATTTAGAAAAATATGTACAAGAGAGTTCTTGGAAGTGCTTCTCTGCCTATCAGTTCCAAGTCTCTGTGGAGGTCTATATAACACCCTTATTTTCCCTGGGGTTAAAAAGAGCAGCTGTTACCTACTCTCCAACTCAGCGCTGACGCCCATATTGTCCGGTATGGCCCTTGGCCATAAAAGTATGACGGCCGCTGCTCTAATCTATAAATGTGTTTATATCCTAAATGTACGCAGACACAGACTGTAAATATATAGTGTGACCTAGAGGAGGTCTACACAAGAATTGCGAGATTAAATAAAAGAGAATATAAAAAAATATCAATTTATATTGGTCAATTGGTTGGTGGTATAATAACAAATTATTGGTCGTAGGTTCTGGGAAACCTTATAGTAGGTAGATGGGTATAGTAGGTAGGTAGGTGTCTTATCTAAAAAAAAAGTCCTTGTCCTGTCCTGTGCGGTAGGTGTCTTAGATTTTAGAACGACCCTTGTCCTGGGCGCTGCAACACTGCCGGTGGTATCTGCTTAACGCACGGAGTAACCCCCCTACCGCTCCAGTGTGCGTGTGTTCTTTGATATTACAAGCTAAAGCAGCTAGCCGAGACGAAGGAACCCTGAAAGTCGAAGACAGGAGTCAGGGAGAGGTGCCAAAAGGACATCGACGGGAATAGGAGGATCTACATTTGCAGATCTCTCACAATATTCCCGGCAACGTAGTTTTGGAAACAGCCCCCTGAATGACACAGAAGAAAAGTACAAAATATATGTATACATAGCATTGTACGCTCTTGCGTAGGAATGTCGCCCGGTCTGCTAGGGAGGAATTAGTTTATACTATTATTGGATAAACATACATTTGAATAAATACATAAATAATTATTCAAATAAATAAATCAATGTATATATACATGTATAAGCACAGTAGCAAATTGAATTGATAGAAGTTTCTTACCTAAGACGGGTTTCTCTTTTTTTTTTTGATTTTTAAACTATTTAATTTGTAAATATATTGGCTAACTGTAGCCTTATACGAATAACTTAATTTGTTTTAGTAATTGTTGCAAAGGCGACCTCGCTAGGAAAGTCCCGATAGAATGTGAGGTGACGCCTCGTGGCATTTAGCTTATATACTTCGCGCTAATCTTGGAGAGGCGAGGGGTTAGAGGGGACATCGTACGATGCGTTGTTTTTCTGTTTTTCTAGGAACGTTGGTGGTTCTTATGGAATGTTTTTTCTAAGTACCCACAACGTGACAATAGATAGATTTTAATAAAAAAAATGTTTTGAAATTACAGTACAATAAGTGCAGACGATTGTTTTATATTGGGCAAAGTCTTGTATGAAGAAGGTGAAAATGCACAAGCATTGCCCTGGATGATGGAGGCTTACCAAAGGATTCAGAAAGAAAATCACAAGACTTTTACTGAAGTCGAAGTTCTAGATTATATTTCTTATATATATTACCTTCTTGGTAAGATTATTATAATTATTCTTTGTTTCATTTGTTTTGTTTATTGTTAACGTTTATTATTTTATCATAATAAAGAAAAATGGGCACGATATTTAGGTAATCTACCCGACATTAAAAAGTTTGTAATCAACTCGCTAATATGAAATTATTTTCTGCGCTCTAAAAAAATCTAAATAAACGGGAGCGCCCCTCCAGAGGTGGGGAGTGTTTTAAACTCCCCACCCCTGGAGGTAGTAAAAGGTAGTTTAACTGGTTTTTTAACGCATAACGCTAACTATCCCAGGCTCAGGCTACTCGGTAACCCTTGTTCTATTCATATATTATAAAAAGTTGTACAAATTAATTATTAATTTATGGAATCACAAAATATATAATCTAGCCTTAGCCTAGCCTTAGCTTAGTTTAGCCTACAATAAACACACAAAAAGTATCTATTCACTCTTTTCATCAAAGCATTTCAATAGAACGAAACAGTGAATTAAATTATTTTTTAGTCCAAATGTTGTCAGTGCCTAATTACCGAATTAAAGCATTCGAGAAAAAAATCAATCTTCATTAATAAGGTATTTTTAAATATAAGTACTACTAGTCACTTAATATTTTTAGGTGATGAACTAAAAGCTTTAGAATGGATAAATAAGTTATTAGCTCTAGAACCAACTCACGAAAAAGGTCTTGGAAATGCTCAAATTTATCAACGAACTGTCGATGAGGAGGACAGAAAAATGAATGAACAAGAGGTAAACAACTCAGCATTTTTACTTGTAATGAAGTGTAGTTACGTAACGCATACTTATCATCACGCCCAGTCTCTTACGGCATAGACAGATTGTATCGAGAGTCAAATGTCGCGATCGTTGCAGGCCTGCTTGGCTTTCTCCTCATTCATTTTCCTTTTATTATAAACGCACTGGTCTCTTACGCTCTTTTATACAGCATTTATGTTTAAATTAATATTTTCTTTTATAATCTTGTTCAAGGTCAACAATCTTTGAACCCTTTTTCAAATAAAATTGAAACCTGATAGCTGGGAGCTCTACTCTAACTTTTGAAATAGAAAAACTGATTTTTTTATGCTAAAAACTTACGATATCATGATGTAGGTAATGTAATACGTCCTGACCCGACACGTTCCACCCCGTCAACAGTAGGTGCTATCCTTTAGATGTAATAATGATAGTGCATATTTACCAAGAGTAGATTTTCAAATTGAATTTAAAATGGTTTAAATTGAAGGTTTTGATTTGTAAAAATACCATACAACACGAAATTAAATCAAAGATTGCCTCCATTGCGGAATGGCTGACTGCCTACATATTTTAGTTTAAAGCGTCTAACATGAATATCAAAGAAAATATTTGAAGATTACGATTAGGCACAATAACTATTATTCCAGAAAAAAAAAATTCATTAAAAACATATTTTATTTTAATTTACGTCATACGTTTTTGTTATAAGGATGCGAAAAATATAAAGGAAGCAACCGAAACAGTTGAAGAGGATACAGAATCATATGAATACAAGAAAAAAGTATACGAAGCTTTATGTCGTGGCGAAATAGATGTTCCTCGTGAAGTGGCAAGGACGTAAGTGCAATACCGAATCATAGAGGTTTTTTTTATTAGTTTTGTAAGGGTATTTAGGAAATCCGTCTATTCCCTTGCTTTCCATTACGAATTCGGAACAATTTTTTCCAAAACCTCACATTAGCACTGAGTTCTGTTCTAGAAAAGCTCAACTGCATATTGTCAGTGAGGAAGTTAAAAAAGTAAATAAATGAAATATTATGATTTGATGACAAATTATAATATTTCAGTATAACCTTTATGCAGCTTGTAAGAGGCGATCTTGGATTAAATGGGTTGTCACCAATAAGACAACTGGTGGTAGATTCAATGTCTTAGCAAAGTTTTTTATGGCTTAATGCAGCGAATAATCAAACGGCGCACCTGATGGTAAAAGATAATCGTGACCTGTAGATACCATATATGACGTAGGTGCTTTGCTTTGCTGTCCTATAGCCGAAGTGTTTGGCCTTATTGTACAAGTGTATCGACTAACTTACCCCCAAGCCTGTCCCAGATTATCTCGGACCTGGACAAGTTGCTTCACAATACTCTACAGACAGTGATCTTATTAATAATGACAAATTTAGGCTCTAACACGCGTAGAAGCGAGCAAGCGTCTTACGAGCTGCCAGGTAGGACGTCAGATGGTCTATTCTACACAGAGGACCCGAATTTGAAATAGTATGAATAGATTGCTTGATGAACAACTCGAAAGTGAGGTTTTAAATCAGAGCACTACATTATTTTCAGTCACTTCAAGGAAGCAAGAGTAGGGTATGTAAGAAAAACATCAAAGTGGGATAAATGCAGACGACATAAGAGCGCCACGGATAATTTATGGTGCCACATTCGCAACTTCAAGATCAGAGGGGCAAGCAAATATTGAGTAAAAGTCAGAAAGGATACGTTCTGTTATTTTGGTCATGTTGATCTAATGGTGGATAAAAGGTATACGAGATGAATGTGAAGTTGTAGGTACCCAGCGAGACCTATGTTGCCATTTTACGACCAAATCGCTCTGGTATTATCAGTGAGTAGTTCCTAGAGTCTCCGAAACCGGTGTGCTTGGATTGAAATAGCAGTGAATGCGGATAAAACGAGCCAGGTCTGTGCACATGGTGTGCGATACCTTCTGTCTGCCTCGCAGTGCACTTATTATTCTTATCAGCAATTAATGTGTACCCAGATAAATTTCAGTTTGCGATGCCGATACCTCACAGAAAACCATCCCTTCCTAAGGTTGGCTCCTATCAAGATGGAGTATGCATACTATAACCCAGATATCATCGTATTCCATGGAGTCATGAGTGACAACGAGATAGACGAAATACAGGCGATGGCAAAACCCAAAGTGTGTAACAATCATATTTTAATTAATTTTAATAATTGACAAACAAGTACTCAGGCTCGTGACCGAAACGATGCACTTCTACAAAATAGTTGCAGTCGGTTTTTGCAGTTTTACTGAGCTTAATTGCATCTGTGTATCTATCTTAAATGTATCTATGAAAATTTACAAAACGTGTAGAGCTCCTCGCGGGCAAAGTAGTTCACAAATATTTTATATCGTGCTCTCTTACCACTTAGTTCAAGCGTGCTAGAGTATCATCACAAACTGGAGAACGCATCCCAGCTCAATATCGCATCAGCAAATCAGGGTGGTTGGCTAATGACGAGGCTCCTGTGATAGCTCGCGTCTCTCGCCGCATCCAGGATTTTACCGGTCTAAGTTTAGACACCGCTGAGCAACTGCAAGTTGTTAATTATGGTATTGGGGGACATTACGAACCACATTATGACCATAGTTTGGTGAGTTGTCCATTAGTTTTTTTTCTTCGGCGCATACCTCAGAATTATTTGTTAATTAAACAAAAATGACTTGATTTATTAGCGATTTCTGTCTAAAAATGTTCGCATAATATATATAATTAGCTGTTGTCCGCGGCGTTGCCCCGGTCATTCCCGCATGTCACCCCCTAGTTTGTCCCCCCCGGTGACAAGCGGGAATTTTTCTAAAAAAAATTCCCGCATGTCACCGGGGGGGACAAACCGGTGACAAT
>NJDD01002617.1:511751-556490 GCA_002245505.1 Calephelis nemesis
AATAAATTCATAGGATAACGCCCATCTGTACGGGGGGTGAGATGCTGTGAGACGTATCTGGGATTGCGCTTGAAGTGCCGCGAAAACTCCGCTGCAATGTTAAAAATTACAAAATGTTCGAAAGCGATATAGGCAGATTATAGTTCTGCGCGGCGGTGTGTGACGTCCCGCCCCGTACAGATGGGCGTTATCCTATGAAATGGGCAATCAAAATTATTTAACATTTCTAAAAATAAATAATTCCTATAAAGTTAGTTTCTTTTAATATTCACAATAAAAATACTGTTAAATGTAAAGAGATTGCAATTTATGCTGTTTCCGCTAACAAGTTTCCCCTAATCATAATCTCGTTTATTTAAGAGCGTTTCTCTAACTACCACAGCCGGCATTGATAGACTCGTCATCGACGTTGGAAATGTTTAGTTTCGTCACAAAGGTAAAGATTAATACCTATATATTACAATTGTATTCATTTTTTTTTAAAATTTGTGGAAATGTGCTAATATCTTGAGATTATTATAGCTTCTAAAAAACTAGATATATTCAGTAAGACGAGATAGTAGATACTTAATTGAAGCCAACCCATTGCTTGCAACTTTACAAATATCTATTTAAGTTGTCATATTTTTCTAAAACTGCCTGGTGGATCTCCAATACCAACACCTTCATTTTGACTACATCCTACGCAGAGCGTCGCAGTTTTCTTCGATGTGCATGTCGTACGAAGTGCTTTGAGAAGTTGTTTTATTTTATTCCTATCGCTGAGTTTCAGCTTCAGTTATCATGTTAGAATTTAAGGTAGGTATCATACTCATGGTGTGTGGCAGTCCATAACGAGCGATTCCAAAGATAATTAGAACTAGTTACCATGAGGGTATTCCGCGTGTTGCGCGGGCAGCTGCACCATCCAGAAGTACTGTCGGAGCTGCGGCTGTGCGTGCCCACCGTGGGCGCACACCGTTCGCCCCCTACGCAAAGAGTCCCCGCAGCTAGGACTAATTTACTGAAGTTCGCTCAGTTGTCGTGCGCTATCTGCCTTTTAAATTCCATTGCAGTAGAAATTAATATTTTTATTTGTAGCCTAGCTAAATTCACAAAACTCGCACAAACCTACATGGAAAGGCAATGTATGAATTATGAAATTATTATTATATGTTTATCTCACAATGTCGTTGTGGGGAAACCTGTAAAGATGTTGTGAATTTGTTCTCAATAAATAAATAAAGATTTATGAACTTTCAAGAAAAGAATGTACTCATTCCATAAAGGTCGACAACGCGTCTGCAATACTCCTAGTCTTGTGTATGTCCGTGAACTGTGGTGATCATTTTCCATCAGATGGCCTACTTTCCCCTTTGCCGACTAATACCTACTTTAAAAAAAATAATCTAATAGTAGATTGGTATCACAAGGCCGTAAAACTATATTTTTATGGGTTGCGATATTTTGGATTACGAACACAATGGTAAGAGATTCAAAGTACGTTCGTCGTCCGTTTTAAAAATATTTTGTTACTAAATTATTAGGTCCACTCTGCTTTTCATCCCTCTCTATGACATTATCAACATGATGGTTTTTAATGCACAAAAATAATTTATTTGTCAAACAACACTGTTGGTAAAGTAAAAACAAAAAAAAAACTTTGAAAACAGTTATAAGAGTCATAGGCGTCGCCAGGATTATTTTCAGGGGGGTGCATCTCCATATATACGTACTATTAACCAATATAAAACAACATGTACAGTAAAATACATATTTACATACGTACACAAACATACATACATACAAACTCTCGAAAAGCAATACTCTCCCGCAAGTTCAGCCTGGTAATTTTTTCTATCTACTTTCTTTCCGGATAGGGGGGTGTAGTAGCACCCCCTTGCACCCTGCTGCCGGCGTCCATGATAGGATTCAAACATAATATTATAACCTCCTTCCTTTTTCAACACTGGTAAAAAGGCTCAACTTTCTAGTGGTACCTACCTAATTGGTGAACCAATTGTCATTTTTCGAATCAAAGGGTATGAAAAAATTTTCCATCTCCTTTTTTTTCTACGACAAAACTATTGAAATTAATTTATAACTTATGAATCGTGTTTAAAAGTATAATCTGGGGGCACGGGAATGCCCCCGCCAAGATGAGCCAAGCAAAGCGCAAGCGCAAGGGCACTACCTACCTTTTCTCGAAACGATTCGTCGTATTTTTGAACCTTCATAAGTTAAGTTTGGATTATACTAGATAAACAAAATTTTCGGGATATGATTTCAATTGCATACCTCTTATACTTTAGATTTTATTGATATCTAAAATACCCCGATTTCGTCACTCACTCACTGATGATCAACAAAATTCTTAAGGTACTTTCTGAAGTCCTAGAAAGCTGAAATTTGGTATGTAAGTTAGTATTAGTATCCAAATAACAAAAAAATCCTAAAACTTGGAACTTTTACCCCCCAACCCCTTAAACTAGGGGGTGAAAGTTTGTTTGAGACTTTCGCAACTTTTGATGCTAGAGGTCTGAATGCGGCCGCGGAGGTGTAAATCTTTTAATAGCGTCGTATTAAATGGCTGCAGTGTATACGAAAAAAATCCGAAAACTCCCCTCCCTCCTAACTTTCCCACTCTCACCCCTGTATTTCAGAAATAACAACACGTTGAAGAATTTGGTTTGCGTTATCGTATTGAGAGGGCTAAATTATAGTATAACAAAAATTTGAACTTTCCCCCTCCCCCTCATTTTTCATTTCAGGCTCCTAAGCCTGTATCTCAAAAACTACAACACGTGGAAGAATTCTGTTTGTTACGGAATCATGTTGAGGGAGCTAAAAAAAGTAGAAAATTTTGATGCTAAGGGTCTGAATCTGAAATAGGGAGTCTGGTGGGTATTTGATCTGGAATTTGACAGATTAAAAGGTCTGGGAGCACGGGATTTTATTTAAACGATCGATGTAATGTAATTCAGTGCAAATCACAAGACAGAGAGCTTAAAAGCCTAATTACAAAAGATTAGCTGCGAAACAAAATCTAAATTTAAAATCATCAATAGAGCATTCGTTCACCCAGAACAGTTCCCAATATGTGTCACGTATGCTATCACCATTCATAAAAGTCAAGGGCTAAGTTTGAATAATGCTCTCGTTGATATTTGGGTCATCCACAGGCTCTTGTGGGCAAGCTTATGTAGCTCTTTGTAGAGTGACTAGTTTGCAAGGTGTTCACCTTATAAATATAGACTTTAGTAGTAATAAGGCACAACAGACTGCGATAGTTGAATATAATCGCCTAAGAGCCAAGTATCGCCCTGAGCTATCGCTTATTGTAAACAGTAAAGCAACGAAAAATAAAGGCAAAGATAGAGAATGGGCTATTAAAAAGGCATCGCAGACGCACAAGTAAGTAATATACCCCAAAAAAGAAAGAAAAAATGAGCAACAAAAAAATACTCGTATAATAATATCATAAGCAACCTACAAAAAGAAATGAAATCCCTCAAAAACATTTCATATTAATGCCAAGACGAAACCATAAAGCTCGCACTGTCAAAAAGTAATCAGATCTCGTGTAGAGCCAAGTTTCTAACCCTACATGCCCAGCCCTAAATCGATAAGACCTAATTTTACACTCTAGTTACGGGTAAATACTACAGCCATAGCTCGTACCGCGTAAGTCGTGGCGCGTAGCAGAGTTTTCCCGCTATAATCTCATAGGCCTGCAAACCGCGGACTTAACTGGCGAGACGGCCGCAAAGCCAAATCTCCCAAAGTGAGCTTGTGTAAAGTGACCACCGCTTTACTTAAGAGCCTGACGTGACTTTGTAAATAATGACTAATGACTGTATAAGAATAATTAACGGAAGACAAGTGACTAATGACGAAATAATTCATAAGAAAGACGTGGCAGCATGGCCTAAAGGTCTTAGCCGGCCCCAGAATGGGGCAAATTAACATAAAAAAAACGAGGTTGGCGGGAACGGTCGGAGGGGGAAAGCGCCAGTTTGGCGCAACTTTCATATCAAAAAATGAAAAAAAAAAGTTTGCTATGTTTTTTATTCGCCCAAATCATATGACACTAGTTGCCTTATATCTGAATGCCTTTAGACTTACTTTCAAATTATATGGGTTATACTTTTTCAAGTAAACTTTGTACAAATTCGGGTTTGCTACGTATCTATGGCAGTCCCGCCTCTTATTACGTAGTATTTATATACTCTTTGGAAAGCGCGCTTTTCGAGGGTTCCCTCCAATCATTAAGCTAAAAATGTGTAATATAATGTAAATATGTACAATTTGTAAATTAAATAAAGTGTAAATATTATTTAGTTGTGTGTAAATGTGATTTAGTCAATAAACTATACTAGTGAAAGACTATTGTAGTGTTTTATCACGACAGAAGAGGCAGAGGCCTGAACAAGAAAGAAAATTGTAGACGAAACTAGAAAAAGACATGAATTAATATGAAGATACGTGTTTATTACATAATATAAAAAATAGAGGTAAAAAAAAGAATAATAAAGAAACTTTTTGCACTGTCGTAGAAGTTTTGGCGCCAACATGAAAGAAAATGATTTTGGTGTTCAGAATTTTAGTTTTATAATTTGTGTGAAAATAATCGTAATTCAAGAATGTGACGTACTATAAAACAAATTAACGGAGAAACATAATATGTAAACTTCAAAAAATTAAAACTAAAGACGTATTGAAGGACTCAAACAACCTTTGTCTTAGTGAAGGAAATGACCAAAGAGAATACAATAGAAATGACTTAAAAAGGGGAAGACAATATGGTCAGAAACTGACGAAATGAATTTAGATTTTTAATATGAAAAAGAACTTATTATTACGGAAGATGTGGCAGCATGGCCTAAAGTGACCAATGACTGTATAAAAATAATTAATATGGAAGACATAATATAACTAATGAAGAAATAATTAATACGGAAGACGTGGCAGCATGGCCTAAAGGTCTTAGCCGGCCCCAGAATGGTGAAATAAACTTTAAAAAAAACGAGAGTTTTGGCGCCATCGTGAATGAAGATGGTCGTATTTTTTTCACAATTATTGAATTTAGTGTAAATTATGACTAAAGTAGTTAATTTAGGTAGTGATTAGTATAAATTTGTTTAATGAAAGTGCACAAATGAAATCATCATGAAGAAATTAGTGTATCGTGAATTTCCTCGCTGCCGCCAAATCTCCCAAAGTGAGCTTGTGTAAAGTTACCACCGCTTTACTCAAGAGCCTGAGGTGACTTTGTAAATAGTGACTAATGACTGTATAAAAATAATTAATACGGAAGACATGTGGCTAATGACTGTATAAGAATTAATATGGAAGACGTGGCAGCATGGTCTAAAGGTCTTAGCCGGCCCTAGAAAGGGGCTAATTAACTTAAAAAAATAATAAAAAAACATTAGAGCTGATTACCAGGGTTGCCAGCCATACTATTTAAATCGTATTTATACGACCCTTTGGCTTTCGTACGATGTACGATCGTACGCAATCGTACGCAAAATATACGATCTTTTTAAATTAAATTCTGGAATAAAACAAGAAAACAATGTTCTATTAATTTTTATGTCAATATAAAAAAATCAACAACAACAGATTTTAACGAACCTTAAATTTGATTTTTTGTATTCTTTATGCACTTGTTGATTCATTTTTAAACTTGAACGAGCTCCAAACTTTTTTTTCGTATTTTTATAAACGCATCCAATAATTTTTAATAGTATACGCCAATGCTATCAACGATATGAGTATTCCCCGCGCTTTATAGTCATCTTGTTTTGAGGTCATTTTATGTCTTTTTGATATTAACAGAAATGATATTATATATTACATTTCAGTGTTAGTTTAAAGTTAAGTTAAGATTTTATTTTAATCTTACTTGTTTTCTGTTATTTGTATTTCCGAGTTTTAATGTTAATACGTACTTCCTACCAGTATTTTTTGTTTAATGTGAAATTAATTATAAAATGAAGTTGTTTTTTTTTTGTATTTGTTCGGATGGTATGCGTTTTTTTATTTATCTGTCTCTTTAGCATATTTCTTTTATCTTCAGAATCATGGCTGAAACATATACAAATAAGCAAAACAAACCACACGAAAGCTCTTCAAGGAAGACAAGAGTTACCAAAGTCAGAATAATTGTCGGAGTTTTTTGATTACGAGTGCTAAAGATATAAGAAAGCGATACTGCACGAGTGACCCCTTTTCTTGAAAACTCCAACTTGCAAATATTGCATCCTTAAAGTTTCGAGGTACAGTAAATACGTACCGACGATACGATGTACAAAAAAATCTTAGACTTCTGCTTCTGTTGTTGCGAACACGAAATTTTGACTCTGATAAAAACTAGCATTAACATCTATACTGTACAAACCTTTGCCAAATGTATAAAAATTCGGAATTTTAATTTTCCTCTCCCTCTGACTACACTTACACTTGTTATTATCACATTATTTCTATATTTTACAAGAGTAAGAAAAGCATGATGAAGGAAATCTGCCTTGATTTTATCTAATTTATTTATGGTAATAGATTATCTATCTAAGACATTAAAATTATTTAATAATAAAATTGCATTTCTCATTTAAAAAAAATGCTCTCGTTTTATTGAAATTTTAGCTCGTACTATCTTTTTACTAGAATTCTTGGTTAAATACGATTTTTCAGTATAATGTACGATCCACAGGAAAATAAAGTTGGCAACACTGCTGATTAGAGCAAAAATAAACAAGCAAATAAATAAGCAATCTTTGCACTAAATAAAGTACAATAAAGTATCTTGAGCAGTGTAATTGCTGCAAACAGTTAAAAGTGTTTATTTATAAAGTTCCAATGTTAATTTATCAGTTATATGTATTATGAAGCAGTAATACCAAAATACGTAAGTACTTTCCTAATTTCTTTCCATAATACAATCTTTCCACTTTATTATTTTAGAGTTTATTCACTCAAATATCACAAAAAAAACAATCAAACGGTGTTTATTTCTCATTGACCAAACATATTTGAAATCCTGATTTAAATAACTAAAATAGATCACAATATAATATTATTATGAAACGTTTAGTAGATAGGTACTTAATTGTTTTTGTTAATAAGTATATCCTAACGTTTTAGTCTTTTTGCCTACAACGTGATAACGAAACTATATTCCTATTCTTTGTTCAGTTAGTCAGCAAAAAATAAAAATGCAAATGCATTTTGATTCCTTGAAAGTTATATTCATTTAATTCATAATAACTAGGTGGTGGAGCACTGGGCTGCAGCTCACCCGGTTCGGTACAACCTCCTTACTTATTGTTGCTACCATAGTGTCCTTGCCATTGTGTTCCATACCGAGCAGAAGGGAAGCCAGTAGACTTTACACATAGTGAACCCAGCAATATGACAGTAACACACCTATAACATCTATGGTGAACCATTGTTTCTTACCGTCACATATCTGTCTGCCTATTAACTTACAGCAGAAAAACTAATGAATATTTTCTATAAATTTTATATAACTAGTTTCCATTATGTTCTATTTTATGCTACTGAGTTATGAAATTAATTACCTACTACAAAGTTGTGCTGCAATATTTATAACATACATTTTTCTTTCAACAGCAATTTTTTATTAAATTGCTTCCTAATCAGGTAGATTCAATAACTATTAAGCCAGTATGCACAAACTAGTTTTTTAAAAGAAATACATTACAATAGGCAAGATTATATCTGATAAAATGTATATTCAATATGCCTGGTGAAGCTATAAAAACCTTGAGGTTGGCAACACATTAGTCATTAAAAAAATCTTGCAGCTAATTTGAATGGAGAAAAAGACAAGTTTCTAATGTTTTTCACAGTGTACAAAGTAAAAATTTGTTGATGATAACAATTATCTACAACTCTATAAAATATAAATTTAATCATAAAAACAACTATTTTGTTTGAAATAAATTAATAATTAAAATTTTTAATTGCCCCTGAAAAAATTTCAGCTTTCAAACAAAAACCACGTGGCAAAGTTGAGCCATCTGTTCAAACTTTATGATGTCACAGTCATGCACATACACATTCACACAAAAACTATTTATTTATTTTACGTAACTCTCAGTTATGAAAAATTTATATTTTTTACTGCCATTTGAATTCAAAATTCATAGTTATGACAGGACAACGTCTGTCACGTGAGCAAGTACTATAATATAAAAGAAATTAAAGCTGCTCATAATATGGAAATAATATTTAGCGAAGAATAGAAGTCACAACCCTTAGCCTTAACCCTTTCTTTAAAACCTTAAAATTAACATAAGAATAAACTTAGAATACACAAATAACTTATCATGGGCCTTAGATGAACTACTGTTCTCAGGTTATTGTGACTGAGGCCATGTTGTTAATAATATTAAGTAAGTACTGGAATATATTTAAGAAATTCATAAAACTCATGTTAACACATCTTTGTAAGATTTCAAACACAGCTTTAAGAATTCATGTCTGTGTACTTTCTACTGTACAAATAATGAATCAATTTTAAATATATGAGAATAAATGTTAATTATTAAATTTTTTTTATAATGTTGCAAGGCAAACAAGTAGATGGGTTTTCTGATAGTAAGAAATTCACGCTGTCTAGAGAGTCCAAAGGGAGTAATAGTGCCAGCCTGAGGCCAGGATGTTAGGCCTGGAGCAATAGTAAGTTTACTGTCTACTTTGTCAACAAGTCTGATTTATCGACAAGAATCGACAATATGGAGGCAGGAATAAGTAAAATCATCAAGCTGGTTTGGTGTTTGCTTTGCTTGAATGTAATGTATTGAACATTTGTATTGAGGGCAGATCTATTCTACACCAAAGATCCAGACCAACATAGAGAACTACCACTATAAGTGTACTACTGCTACTACTACTCGCCAGATGGTTGTCACCAGCATTACATATTTCTACCATCAAAATTTCAACTATACCATCAAATGTCGGAATGGGCATGATAAGTCATATAATCATACACTTTACGTTTGCCTACATAATATATACACTTTAACTTACTTTCCCGGCCTCAGGTTGGCAACGCAACATTACCAACTTTGGTGTAGGCGGCCTGAATTTTTTACCATCAGGAAATCAGTCTGCTTTTTGCCTTCCGATATCATAAAAAATCCCATTGTGTATTTTTATACCATAATTCAAGATTTACTGCGAGCTATCACCCTTTTATGGTCAATATCCCTAAACGTACAAAGAGATTTACCAGGTCATTTGTTCGCACTCCAAAGGACTGGAATTCTCTGCCAAGTATATAAAGCAAGAGTTTTAACAAGCTTCTTCTAGCTCAGTGTGCCTCCACCTTAGACCTCTTCCTAAGCTTTCCATCAGGTGGGTTCTGAGTTATTACACTGAGATATAAATCCCAAAAAAGGCTTTACTGAGTCCTTTAATTTCCTTTTCCTAGAGACTTGGGACAACGTCCGTGTTGGTCCGTGCTCCTTTGCAGAATAGACCATCTGCGTCCTGCCAGGCAGCGCGTAAAAGGCGAGCACATGCTTACCGTCACTAACATCGTGATGTCTGAATAGGTGACTCACCTGGATTGGTACAACTGCCTTACCTATTCCTGTCACCATAACTTTATGACGTGTTCCGGTTTGGAGGGTAAGGTAGCCGGTAAACTTAATTTTGCTAGAGGCCTAACATCTCGGCCTCAGGTTGGCAACGCACTATTACCACCTTTGGTGGTAATACGTAAAAAAACGTCGATGGTTTTTGGACGAAAAAACGTACGTGACCATATTACGGTTGCTAAGCTCTCATGAGCTTGTTTTATTGAAACAAATCACCACGTCATCGTACTGTTTGATAAGGTCACCGATTTGCTGGCCGTCGGTGCTTCCGAATGGTGTTCATTTGTTCGTTGACCCGATCTCGGTACTGTGCTCGCGAATGAGCGAATGTAGCACGCGCACCCGGTTGCCCTCATACAGATTGTTTTTTTTTATTTTTAAATGTGTCATAGATTGGTGTGTATTCAGCTTATGTGTGTGTGAATAATTTCTATTACTGTTTCGTGATTTTTTTTCGGAGGTTGGTATCTATTTCATTTTAGTTACATATATTATTTTTTTAAGATTATTTCTGTTATTTTTAGATACGGTTTTGCAATTTAAAAAAAGTATAAATGCAAAAAATCTTATAACTTTAAATTTTCAATTTATAAAATATGCGAATATGATTTTATATTTTTTAAATATAAAACCAAGAGATTTGTAATAATTAATGGTTGTGAATCAATACAAACAAATTCAACTGATTTACGTGCCTTCCAATGCACAGATCGAACCTACAAAAAAACACATGCTCGTTACATAGATACCTAAATGTTATCTGGAAGATTATTTATCTTATAAGTATTTTAACACATTGCTTATTAATGAAGATGGCACGAATATTTATGAATGAGTTAATGTTTTGTCCCGTTTAATCGTTCTATTGTACCTAGGTATGTAGTGTTGCGAGCATTGAGTTAAACTGGTAATTTTGAAATATTTCAAAAACATTTCAAATAAAGTACTTAACTAATTTATTATGATTGTATTTCTAGCTAGTTGTTTACGTCTTTGCGTATTAAAGTTATTCAGATGTCCAGCAGGAACCACTTTAAATAGCCAATGTACTAATTTATAGCTTAATGTACTTTTCTGTTGATACCTATTTAAAATCGGTTCGGCCGTTTTGAAGTTAAAATGGAACAGTTCACCATTTTTCCTTTTTAATATTTCGAGTATTTGATCTATTTCTTTACTAAAGGTCATCAAAATTATAACGTGTAAGTGGGAGAATGAAATATTTTTTTTATTTACAATGTAGGTAGATTAAGAATACGTTTTTTTATGGATTTTCCTTGGATTCTGGAATTACATTTCGTTAATTCAGCTCTAAATTAGGTATCTTTCCGCATCGGATCAAAAGAATGTGTGAATGGTTTATTGTGACATACAAATTACAAAAACGGAAACAAACACCAATTTTTATTGTAAGTATGGCTGTGGTTATAATGTACATACTAGCGGCCAGTCCCGGTATCGGTGATTTTTTTCCGGTGGTAAATGTACCTACTCAATGTACATCCTATTAATATTATAAATGCGAAAGTTTGTATGTATGGATGTATGGGTGTTTGTTACTCTTTCACGCAAAAACTACAAAGCCGATTACGATGAAATTTGGTATGTAGGTAGCTGAAGACCCAGAATAACATATAGGCTACTTTTTATCCCGGAGTTCCCGCGGGATTGGGACTTACGCGGGTGAAACCGCGGGGCGCAGCTAGTATAAATTTTTTTTTTAAATCAGTCCGGTAGTTTCGGAGCCTATTCAATGCAAACAAACAATGAAATCTTTCTACTAAATACTATAGTCATCGACCTATTGTGTGATATATACGTCACGGACGTACGAGTAGCTAAAGGGGATATGATAGAAGTTTGGGTTCATTGCATGTGTCCTGAAAAAAATTATTTTCCATACCTGACAAGAAAAAAAATAGCTAAAAACTAATTAAACTAAAACACAAGATTGGTTAGCTTGTTTGCTAGAATGTTTATGACTGTAAAGAGAATACGCTGGAATGCTCTAGCAACTAACTTCATACGGAAATAGACATTCCGATAAGTGATAGAGTCAAATATCGTGAGTAGATTATTACAGTAACATTGAACACTGGAAAAGGGGAGCCCGCTAAATTTATTCAAGGATTGCTTGGATTCAAATATTTGTTGGATAATTTTAAATCGGACAGCAAAATTTTTTCGTCGATTGCTCATATCCGCGATTAATTACCACGTTTTTATCTGTGTGATGTTAACTATGCTCTCACTTAACCAATATTGTTAATTAATTAATTTTTGTGTACTTAGATGAATTAGGTACATATTGGAATAGAAGTCGGTTTTTTGGAGTTTAAGGCTAAGAACTCACGGTACGGTTTTTATTAGCGTTACAACATTTCACGACGCGTTTTACACGCAGCGCTCGCGGTTGTTTGCAGTTCCCGCGGCAGCGGTCGCCCGCCGCGCGGTAGGATCATACAGGGTGGGCCATGAATTAGTTAACATGTGAAAAAATCGTATAAAAAAAACCATTTAACATATTTTAGAAATAGTTTATTTACGAGAAAGCTAATTAGTTGTAATTTATTTTTTAAAAATTATTTCGTCTAAATGACCACCGTTTCGGTTTTTGCACTCATCTAAGCGAGTCCTGAAGTTTTCGAATACTCTTGTGCAAAGAGACCGCGAGATCGCCGACATCTCTTCGATGATTTTTTCTTTAAGTTGACGGAGTGTATTCGGTTTATCAATGTAGACAAGACGAAGTCTGCTGGGGATAGATCTGGACTTCTGAGCGGCCATGGTATGTCACCTCGTCTGGAAATCAGCTTTTTCGGAAACATTTCTTTGACCACCGGCAAGGACTCGTTCGATGTGTGACACGTGGCTCCATCTTGTTGAAACCATGTGTTACGATTATAGCCAGCAAATTCCAGTAGCATCGGTGCTAAGAACTCTCGTAACATTTTCACATACTTGGCAGAATTAACAGTAACTAAACGGCCTCGAGAATCTTCAAAAGAGTAAGGTCCGATGATTCCTTTTGCTGAAATTGCAGCCCATACAGTTACCAACAGCTACCTTAGGAGAGTGAAGTGGCCTTTCATGTTTAGCTTTGGGATTTTCGCTGCTCCAATACCTGAAATTCTGTTTGTCTACATGTCCATTTAGGTGGAAATGGGCTTTATCAGAGAATAAGATGTTGTCAAAATTACTGAATCGAGTTAACATTGTTTCGGCATATGACTTACGCAAATTTAAATCATTAGGGTTTAGTTCTTGCACTATCTGGATCTTATAGGGATGTAATTTCAAATCTAATTTCAAAATACGGCGTAATGATGTGCGGGATAATCCTAATTCAGCCGAACGTTTGCGCGTCGATAAATCCGGATCACGTCGAACAGCGGAAAGCAAGCAAGCGGAAACTTGCTGCACGTTCTCTTCGCTTCGAGAAGTCCGCGGGCCGCCGGTTTGTTTCACGTTTAGTGTAGATCCCGTCTCTTCGAACTTCTTCACCCATTTCTTTATTAAAGGAGCAGTTGGACACTGACTTAAGTCGTGTAAACCATATTCAACGCGAAATAAGCGTCTCACAGTAATGAGCGAAAAGTTGTTTAATAAAACTGTTTCACGCAGTAAGCGCGTTGTTGCCCCGTGAAGCGATCCATTGCGAGTTGCGACTAAAGTCTAAATTTCCAAGAAGCGAGCTAGTGCCCCCGCCCGCGCCCGTGCCCCGCGCGGCAATAGTTTGCGTGGTAAGTTACATTTAAATGTTAACGAATTCTTGGCCCACCCTGTTTGGGGGCGATGATTTTAACCGCGACGGCTATGTGACCGCACTAATTAGTGGTATCGTGAGTTTTGAAATAAAACCGCTCCGCGATCGCCGCCGGCGCGGGTAAAAACCGCTCCGTGAGTTCTTAGTTGTAGTCTCATTGCGCTTAAACTATAAGTTGAACTATTTCCCGCTGCATAATAAAACACGATTAAAATAGATCCAGTCGTTTCTGTGATGGGTTAACAAACTGTCATAAACCCGAATAAAGGCTGTTTTGGATGCAACAGCATCATTGAACTCCATAATCTAATCCCTCTTTTTTTGTAATTATGTTGTCTTTAATGGTTGTAAAAAAAGGTATACCAAGGTGAAGGATAATTTACTTTCTGGGTTGTAGAGAATATAGTTCCCCTTTTGACAGTTGATTTCCAAAACGAACTGGCCTAAAATTTTGCAACCTTTTACTTACAATGTACGGGTGCAGTTTTGCAACACAATTTTAAAGAAGCGAATCAACCTAATGAGCAGGCTTTTTAACCGACTCTAAAAAAGGAGGAGCTTCTCAATTCTACTGGATGTTTTTGTATGTTTGTTACGCTATTGCTAGGACACTAACAAACCGATGTTGATGTTTCTTCTTTTAGTTAGATAGATGGCGCCGAGATCTTGATTCCGTGGTGTTTCTGTATTAATTTTATTATGTTTGGACTATACTGGTGGTGGGTATTTAATCTTTTTATAAAACATTTGTTATTACCTACTTTTTCACCCAATCACATTAAATTGAAATGATTCGAAGAATAGTGCGTTGTAAGTTCTTGAGTCAAAGTTGTTTGTTTTAAAGTTGGTTAAATTTAAAAAAAATGTCAAATTAATCGTTAGAAATAAGCAGGATTGTTAATAACATAGGTGCTTGTACCAATGTGTTACAAAAATAGCATAAAATTACGAAATGTAGAATATAATAAAGTAGTGAAGTATTAAAAAATGTTACTGATTAATAATTACGGCTTTATCAAAAAAATGTAACTGTTGATAACTGGTAGTTTAGTAACAACGAAGTTTCTTGTCGGACCTAAAATTAAATAACCATTATGCAAATGTTCAGAGTTCGAATATAAAATTATTTTAATTGACATATCGAAGCGGATTTCGATATCTTTATGCACATATTAATTGCTTTATTGGGCTTATATTTATACTTATTTTAACTGATCCTTCGATTTTCGTATCGCTTGACATTAACAGCTACCAACAGTTTGTATGGACAAAATGGAAGTGTGGTTTTACCACTTTTCCCGGTTTTAAATTTTATATTAACCGCCTCCTGACAATAATTAATACACCAAAAAAAGGATAAACAAAATTAGCCGATTATTCGAAATAGAAAATTTAAAGGAGGGTATTTTCATTTACTTATAGTTAAAGCAAAAATAATGAAAGAATAAAAATACAAGAAGAAAACTTTGTATAGGTATTTCTCTCCATGATATTGGCTACGTGACAAAAACATTAGCCCTGTCCTACGTGTAACCAAGGCTAATCTCTCCCTCCCCCTTCCTCTCAAATGGGTTACGAAGTGCATTTACTGTATGCACAAAAAAGTGGTACCAGATATGCTTATGTTTATCCTGTGCATCGCGATCTCGATTTCCCCACTTTAGCGCAGCATTTCAAAGAGCTGTCGGATGGCTACTTTGAATTTAAAACTGCCCATCTGAACCTAGTCCTAGCACATGCGTGTATGTGTGTAAGATTGCGCTCATCGGAAGCGGACGTCCCCGCCAAATATAACAGACCGCGTTACGTTTTAACGGATTCAGCTGATCCCATAACAGCGGTTGACTTTTTTGAATAGCTTTAACGTTACCAACCCAGCGGTTTTTACAATTTCATCGGACTTTGTAGGCTGACCAGAGACTTAGCTCGAGACATCATTATTTAGATGGAATGGACTGTTCCCTACCATGCCAGCAATAAGGTTCGTCTTCCGGGAGACCGTACCTCGACTTGGTGCTGCGTTTTGGTTACTGGATGGGAATAGAGCTTCCCATTCAATCCCAATATACATACAAGACACTACACTGTCGCCTGTCTCGGCGATGGGATAGGTCTTTTCCATCTTTTGCCTAACGCCGATCGACAACCCCTGCAAATAATCCCAATCAGGACCCATCACCAAGTCGATGTTTCGTCTACAGTGAGACTGCCCATGGTGTTGGCGTTGTAGATGACCCAATCCGTATAATAGTGATGCCCCGCGCTGAACACTCTGCTCGCCCGCAAAGTTGAAGACCGCGGGGTTGGCAACACTATTAAAAAAACACTGACAAATTGGCATGTAGCAATTTTTGGGGGTGTTGTCAAGTGTCTGAAACCGGCGTGTTTTTATGAAAGCAGTTGTGAATGAGGAGGAAGCTGGACGGCTCTGTAGGAATCGTCTCATTTGGCAGTCATAGTATCTGCCTTTCCTGCAAATGACTTGGCGTGAGTGTGTATGTTTTCAGCACATAGTATTTATAGCTTATATACGCATCGTCAACAGTCTGTAGTAGGCTGACTTTTATTATAATTAAATTTTATTAGAGGTTGTCACGCTGTTACAAATATATTGCGTCTATTAAAAAAAAACTTTAAATTGTCCAATTGCATACTTAATATTCTTTTATATCTGTAATCGTCTCTGTGATCTAATAGTCTACTTCATAAGATCCCTCATTCGATTCCCGGGTCAGCCAACTCTGTCGTCTATTTCAGTTTTCCAATAAAACAACCTTGCCTGGGATTGGATAGGTTTCGGGTTGGCGATAGGTTTTCCTATCAGTTTATGGCATTTAAATACTATCCAGTTACCAGATGTGGTGTAAGATAAAGCCGTAAGATAATCGTGTACCAATAACACCTCTACGGTTTCGGCAACGATTATCTCTTACCATCAGGAGAGTCGCCCACTTGTTCACTGTCGTACACTCAAAGTTCAGTTTTTTTTATGATATTGGAAGGCAAACAAGCACACGGATTTCCTGATGGTAAGAAATTCACGCCGCCTAGAGACACCAAAGGTGGTAATGGTGAGTTGCCAACCTGAGGCCGGGATGTTAGGCCACGAGCAAAACCAACTTTACCGTTTTGACAATCAGGAACACATGGTTGTTCTTCCATGTAATAAATTACGAGTATATTATTCCATTTAACACTGTATCGCTGGAGGACTAAAATATGGGTCATTCGGTATTGTTTCGGAGTGTTGAAGAATTTCGACCGTATTTAAATGTCTCGCTGTGACTCGATGCAAAGTGTTTTTAGACCGGTATTTTAACATAGGTTTACCGTAAGCCGCGGTCATCTTACCAGCAATTAAAGAGTTGGTGCCAACCGTATATCCTTTAACTTAATGGCCGGTTCAATGACCAGATAAACTGATAAAAATAAATATTTTGCTAAAATCCCGCTAAATGTATTTCGCAGGACGAAGTTTTAATTGCCTGATGTACAGTTGTACATAAATAACTTTTCGGAAAAAAATCAACGTTACTTAAAATTTGTTGTGTGATTTAGGAGTTAGACAAAAATATCCGCTTTCCGATCTCGTGGTATTTTTAGTAGTATATAGACTCTTCACAAGTGCCTCATATAAGATCTATGGGAAATAAAAGATTTTCAATTTCTATAGCAATTTATAGAAGAAGGGAATACTTGAAGGAAATCCATACATAAATCCAAATAAAATAATTCAATTTGCAATTTCCGCCAAAAAAATGTAAACATTATACACAACAGGTGAGATAGGGCGTTATCATTGAATTGGACTTACCAGAAATCAAGACCCCGAACATATCTAGCTCCAAACAAAGTGTGCACCACTAAAGTGTTTTAATAAACATTTTACATAAAAAGACAAGTATGGGTAGATAATTGGTATAATAGATAGTTTCGTAGCTAGGGGTTTTCCCCGTGTTGGTCCGGGCTCCTTTACAGAATAGACCATCTGCCTTTCTTGCCAGGCAGCTCGTAAAAGGCGAGCATAGGCTTATCATCACTAACACCGTGACATCTGACTAGGTGGTAGAGTTTCGCAGCGACTCGCCCGGATTGGTACCACCGCCTTCCCTATTCCTGCCGCCATCACGTCATGACGTGTTCCGGTTCGGAGGGTAAGGTAGCCGGTAAACTTACTTTTGCTCGAGGCCTCACATCCTGACCTGGCAACGCACCATTACCATCTTTGGTGTCTTTAGGCGGCGTGAATTTCTTACCATCAGGAAATCCGTCTGCTTGTTTGCCTTTCTATAATATAAAAAAAAATAAAATGTAAATGTAAATGTAATGTAATGTATTACATTGTAATAAAGACTATAACATTTGAACTTGGAGTATTCTAGTCCTGTTTTTCAATAAGACGATAAGGGGATGCATTTTGCCCTTCCAAAAAAATCGAAGTGATTTTTCTTTTCCTCTAAATCTTGCTAGGAATCTTCTAGACTTTGTACAAGGCTGTATATGAGCATTCCTTAGTATATTGAACGCTATTTATTTTGGACGCAATATTTTAAACGGTTTTGTGTTGAGATATATGTATGCCTAGACTTGTGGTATATTGTTTGTAGAATAAAAACTTGTTTGTATGAATTTGACTTAGTGAAGGTATTCTCGTGAGTGAATTGTTAAGTATGTGTAGGTGACTTGTTTTCCTGTTAGATAACTGTAAAATAATTTAGATCAAAGTTGTAATAGGTATGGTTTTTTGGATATTGTCATTGTTGGATATATACAGGATGTCTGCGCGACGTTAGTGACGTAATATTGTCTTGTCTTTACCAATATTGTTGTTTGCAGAGTAAATACTTGTTTGTATGGATTTGACGTATTGAAGGTATTCTCGTGAGTGAATTGTAAAGTATGTGTTATATTATATGTGACTTGTTTTCCTGTTAAATAACTGTGAAATAAGTGGGACATTTTCTGATAAGTATTTTTTGCTCAAAAGAAGATCTTCACATCATGATAATTTGTGTCAATGTTTTACAAAACAAATTGATACTAACTGTTGTCTGCGACTTCGTTGAATTGACTTTTCATGGTTGGTGATGGAAACGAAAGATTTTCCCGTAGTGTACAGTTTCCTAAATGTTAATAAGCCATTTTTGGATGTTTTCATTGTCGGATATACCTACACGGTGTTTGTGTAAGTACCGACAAGAGTATTTTGCCTCCTAAGAAATGTTTGTTTGCTAAGAATGAATGAATGAACACTTTATTGTGCACAAATAACCTTATTACAAAATGGTACAGTTAAGTATTAACAAGAGCATTATATTATAGTTTATAGTACACAAAATGCGGTCTTATCGCCAAACAAAGCGATCTTTCTTTGATTTTGTACACTATCTTTTCCCCGTGTTGGTCTAGGTCCGCTGAGTGGAATAGACTATCAGAGCACTACAAAGGGCGAGCATGGGTTAATCAGGTCATAACCATAAACCAATTATAGCACTGGTGGCAGAATGCTGTGCAGCAATTTACCCGAGTAGGGATCCACCGCCTTACTTATTCCTGTCGCCTAAGTGACTATCATGTTCCGATCTGGAGGGCAGTGTGGTGATTTGCACAATAGATCTAAAATCCCTGTGATAGGACAGCGATACACCTATAACATCTACGGTGTCTGTAGACAATCGGCTCTTACCATCAAAAGAGTCGTATGCTTGTTCGCTGACCTCTCACATAAAAGTAGTATCTTCACGCCCATATCCCCGAAGAGGTAGGCAGAGGCACAACCAGGGCACCCATGACTAGCCGAAGATACTAAGTCCCATAATGTGGTAAGTGGCAAGCATATCGACAACCGGGCACATTCCGGGGACAACCGGGCAATTGGAAAAATCCAATTTTCTTTTTGTTGGCCGACCCATAAAATTAAAAATCTACCTATTTATTTTAATTTGTGCTGTTTTTATCTATTCTAGGTTAACGTTAAGATAACTCTTGTTAGAGATAAATTTGCTTTTTCTACTATATTGTTTGTCTATTGTTTTGTTCTTGTTATAATAGCGTTATAAAGTATTAAATGAATAAAATGTAAAGAAGTTATAATCTTTGTTGTAAAATGTTTGCCGAACATTATATTGACTTGATTGATATTCATAATTTATGGTATTGCTGACATAAAAGACATTCTATACGGTTGTAAACACGCCATCAAACAAAAATGACCTTGGAGGAAACTTTGTTTCCATCTACCTACTGTCAATTAATTTGATTTAAATCTAGGTTTTAGACGGATGCAAACCAATTGTTACACCCAGTATTTACAACCGTCTAAAACACCAATAAAAAACAAATTGATAAAGACAAGTTCAATATACAGTCGTGGTCAACTAATTAGGAGCACTCTTTGGTTAAACCGAATTGTAAATTTATTTTTTATTTTCCAACGAGTCTAAACCATATTCCATATCTCTTACATATAAGTATAATTAGTCATTTAAGTGCCCGATTATACAAACAATAACAACTTCTTAAACATTAAACCTCTTTGCAATAGCTGATAGATTATCGTAGTGCCATTTGTTCAAATAATGCTGGCTAGCCATTTAATTAGGGACACTGAGATATTGCGTTCTATTTTCAAAATTTGAATCTCTATACTTTTTTACTTCTTCTCTTATTATTTCGAGGTAGTTTTGGCGGCACTCCCGATATTTTTTTTTAAGTTTTAAAAAATATTTTGAAGAAAAATGGGTAAAAATATATGGTAAAAATAAAAGTTGCGATCCAATACTACGAAAAATTATCATGAAATTTGTTGTCGAGCATGGTTGACCATACCGAAGGATAGCAGAACATTTAAATTATTCAAAAAATATGGTATACAATGCAGTGCAACATGTCAGACACAATAACACAGATTTAAATGTGCCCAGAACAAAAAGATCGAGAAAAACAACTCCGCAGGAAGATAGAATGATAACCAGGTTAGCTAAGAAAGATCAGTTTCTAGGCTCTATTTTTTTTTAAAACATTTTAAAAAAATAGTAATTTGATTAAACACGAAGTGTTTGGGACAGACGAAAGAGCTGGTGTCTCAGCGAGGACCGTTCGACGACGTCTGGTAGAAGCTGGGTTGTTCGGAAGAGTGGCTCGAAAAGTACCGTTGTTGAAGAAAGAACATATAAATGCTCGTTTGGCGTTTGCACGTAAATATTGACATTGGACCTACGCCCAATGGCAACATGTATTATTTTCTGTCGAGACCAAGGTTAATTTGATTTCTTCAGATGGAAGGCAATACGTACGGCGCCTAGTAAAAGTGGAAATGAATCCAAGATTTACAAAAAAGCAGGTGAAACATGGCGGTGGAAAAATTAAAATGTGGGCTTCATTTTCTGGACGTGGAGTGGGACCTGTGAGGAAAGCTCAGGGTAACTCTGACCAACATCAATACAAGGCAATATTGGAGGAAACGATGCTTCCCTATGCTGAGGAGCATCTCCCTATTATATTGACGTTTCAGCATGATAACGACCCGAAACATACCGCCCGTTCAGTCAAGTCCTTCAGTCAGTATCGGTGCTAGATTGGCCAGCAAATAGCCCGGACCTCCACCCAATCGAGCACCTTTGGCACGAAATCAAGAAAAAAGTAGCCACTTATCGTACCACAACTTTAGTTGAACTTAATGAAGCTTTTTATGAGGCATGGGCAAACATTCCTGTCGAAACATGCCAGAAACTGATAATGTCTATGCTACATCGATGTCAAGCGGTAATTACTAATAAAGGTTTTGCTACTGGGTACTGATTTTACACGTAATAAAATGGAGCTGTTAAATATATTATAATACTGCAGATTGTTAGTTTTGTTTAACTCTATTTTTCATTATAGTTTATTGTCCTTCATTAAATGGCCTACTATAGAATTATACCTAAAAATTAAATACGTGTTCAACCTTTGATACTAAATACTTTTTTCTATTTATTTATTCTTTTATTTACAGCCATTTAAACCATAATAATCGGACTAAATTATGCAAATAATAGTTACTGAGAAATCAATAGGGTTTTGTATTTGTATGTACATAACCGGTTATTGTTCTTCACTATCTTGGCATAAATACAATATGAATTGTAACAAAAATAATTGAGTACATAGTATTAAATACATTAAATAGAATTATGTAGGATTGTAACATAACTCAGTATCTCAAATGTCACAACATCATCAGCGAAAGATGAACATTACAGGTACAATACTTGCAAAAGTGACAATTTTTGTTTCTTAATAGGAGTTCCACACGGATTAAAACATCGGCTGCAAAACATTGGTTTGCTTCTGTGTAAAAAGTAGATTTAATCCAAATTTTAATTTGTTTGAATTTGAAACAAAGTTTCCACTTTCCATTAAAGTCACCTTGTGGAAGGCGTGTTTAGGGCGTGATTACAACCGTCTGGATAATGCTTAAACTTTACGAAAATTGTACTTAATAAAAATTTGTTTTCTTTCAGGTAAACAGACCATGTGTTTTAAAAGTAATACTTTTAAAATATTGTGCTGTTTATTTTTGTTAAACCAATGGCCGCTTTCAAGGGGAGAGTTATTCACAGCTATATCAGATGTAGAGCCCTTGCTAGAGACACACAAGAAGATTATCGATGATTTGGATGATTACATTACCAAAGAAGAAGAGAGGCTTAATATTTTAAAAAGGTTCGTATACTATGACATATTAGCCCCTAAATTTTGCATCGATAATACCTACCTGAAGGTTTTTTTGCATTTTTTTAAATAGAAATTAAAAAAAAAAACATCTTCACGCCCATATCCCCGAAAGGTTAGGCAGAGGCACAACCAGGGCACCCATGACTAGCCGAAGACACAAAGTCTCACAATGTGATAGGTGGCAAGCCTATCGCCAACCGGGCACATTTCAAATCCCAAACAACATTTTTTTTAATTATAAAATTTGAAAAACTCTTCTTTTTGTTGCCTGACTCGGGATTCGAACCCGGGACCTCATGCAGTCAAGTCCAACAACTGAACCACTAGACCACAGAGGCGTTAGAAATTAGTATGTATGATAAACTATCCCGGTGAACTTTGTACACCCCGTTCAGTTTGTACAAGACTAAAAAATACTGGTTGTCTTTAGCTTCTTCGTAGTTTATCCTATTTTCATATCTTTTAAACCTTCCGTGAACTTCCACAAATCATTCAAAACCAAAATCAATATTAAAATTTTATTTCTTTTTTTACACAGACTGGTATTTGCTTTAAGGTAATGGTAGAAAAATTAGGTGGCATTACCTTGTAGAGCTTAAACACTACATATCTTCAAGCATACTTCCTTGTGAGTATAGAGAGAGTCTGGGAGCCTTACAGACCTACCTAGCTGCCTCCACATTCAAGCTTTTCATATAAACACTCCAGTAATCTGAAGGTTCAGATTTGGTCATGAAATTTCAACCTAGGTCTCCACTTACATCCATCCACATTCGCATTGTATATCTGTTTTGTCAGACTATCACCTGGTATTCTTCACACATGGATGAACCACCGCAGCATGACCTTACTCATTTTTTTCCGTTTTCTAACTAACATATTTTTTCAGACATCTAAATATTTATAAGAGAGAACATGAGAAGGCTATGGAGGATATTCCCAACTATTTGGGAAATCCTTTGACTGCGTTTACATTAATCAAAAGACTGACCACAGATTTGGATTTCATAGAGCAAAGTATAGAAATTGGAACTGGTATGTATTTTCAATACATTTTTTCTAGTACTTACGAAACAATAGGTAAGTAGTTAACATTATCACTAGATATAAATATTGAATTTAATGACAGGTTTTTAGTGGAAATATGTAATAGTCATCTGGCAATTCCCACGAATAAGGGTGTAGCTACAACTTAAGAAATAAATTCGTGTTTTTATTGTTTTTTCTCGTAAAATCCATAAAAATAGACGTTGCTTTTAAGATGCATTGGGGAAAACCCTGTTTTGGTAAAATAATAAAAATACCTATTAATAATACTGTTGTCATCATAATTGCGGTTATCATTACGCAAATGATACACTATACAGATTTCAACAATTAGTAGGTGTACTTTTAAATTTTATAAAATGAAAAAGTCATAATGAACAATTTTGTGTCGGATTCTTTAATATTCTTGGAAATAAAAGTTAATCATTCATTAGAACTCTGTACAAGAGTATTTGAACTTGTATCCGATTTAAATTTCCAATTTGCATGAAATCGAGATTCAAAAATAACCTTACTAATCCCTAAAGCCAATTACAGACAAAGCAAATTAAAACGAACATTCTCTTGTTCGCTATGCCACTAACAGAGAATGAATTCTTCCTTAGGATTGGTCTGTAACAGGCGATCGTATATCCTATTAATATTATAAATGCGAAAGTTTGTATGTATGGATGTATGGATGTTTGTTACTCTTTCACGCAAAAACTACAAAGCAGATTAGGATGAAATTTCGTATGTAGGTAGCTGAAGACCCAGAATAACATATAGGCTACTTTTTATCCCGGAGTTCCCGCGGGATTGGGACTTACGCAGGTGAAACCGCGGGGCGCAGCTAGTAGTAAAATAATTCCGGAATTTGTAACAGTTTATTAACAACCAGACTAAAGTTCTCCAAATTTAATTTGACATTATTGTCTGTATTACAGTGCTTTAAAGACCATGATGTCAAATTAAACCTATAAGTACTGTAGCCTGTGTTTATATTATGACTGAGATCGTGATACTGAAATGCATTAAAACATGATTATTTTTAATGACATTATCGATTGTAAAGTGACAACTTGTCGTAAGCCTCTGGTATTACAATTGTCCATATGCGGCAATAATCTCTTATCGTGAGCTGAGATGCTTGCTCGTTTACCAGTTGCAAAAACTACTATTATTAGTGTTGGCCTGACTTATGCTACTAGACTACACAAACAAATCGAACGTCGATATTTAAGTCTCTTTCGTTTACTTGGTCTACTATGGACGCACCAATTTATGATGTTTAAATATAAGGGTTGCTTCCTCCAATCACCAGCATCTATTGCTTTCGTGCTGTAATATATTACATGAGAAAAACTTATACGTAAGATTAGCTGTTGCCCGCGTGGTTAATTGTCCTGAAGTAGAATTTTTTGGGATATAAACTATCCTACGTGTTAATCCAAGTTACCCTTTATGTGTGTGCCAAATTTCATGAAAATCGTTTGAGTAGTTTTTGCATAAAAGAGTAACAAACAGACAAACTTTTGCATTCATAATATTAGTAGGATTACCATTGATCTTGCCCAGGATCTTGTACAGGTCGAGAAGTACAATGACATGGCGTTAGTCGACACAGTCAATGTCATTGTCATGTTCCGTAGAGCTTATTCGCCAGACCGAAACACATAATAGCAAGCACTGATATTTATCATGTACTGACTTCCTGTGTATTGTGTTTCATTGCCAAACACACAATGCTGAATAGTTTAGGGTCGATGAAACCACATCTAAATATCTTCATAATGTTACTTGTTAGTGGCTGTAAAGGAACTTAGTTGCGTGGTTAGGCATCTGCAAGAAGTGATTCTTGTAAAAAATATAGGAGTCGAATAAGAAGTGGTTTTTGCAGGTACGAAATTTACCAGTAGGCCTATACTATTACTGTTTTTAAGCGTGTTCTATTGAGATTTATAAGCTAAAAATAAAGATACGATGTATCACTTAAGAATAATTTGATCGCCTCTGTAGTCTATCGGTCCAGGTGTTGGAATTGACTTCATGAGGTCCTGGGTTCGATTTCTGTGTCGGGTTACATAAAGAAAATGTGGTTTTTCCTAATTTATAATTTAAAAAAATGTGATTGGATATTTGCCAGGTTGGCGATAGGCTTGTTACCTATCACATTGTGGGACTTATGCCCGATTTCACCAAGAGCCCCTATACTTTAGGGGACCTTTTAACGTTACTTATGGGACTGTTTCCATATAAAACAGTCCCCCAAAACACGTTAAAAGGTCCCCTAAATATAGGGGCTCTTGGTGAAATCGGGCATTAGTGTCTTCGGCTAGTCGTGGGTGCCCTGGTTGTGCCTCTGCCCACCTCTTCGGGAATATGGGCGTGAAGAGGGCGTGTATATTTTTTGTCAGACTTTAAAAAAATATGGCTTACATGTTCGACTCCTATATTTTTAATGTATATTAAATGATTTCTTCATAATTTCTGAAGTTATATTTATTTATTTCTATTTATTATTTAACTTAACTACTCTTAATTTAACGTACTTCTGAAGTGGTCCTATTGCCACCAAGGTTGGATTTGATGATGGAATCTCAGGTTTTTTTATTTTTGTTTTCCCAAATGACATACTTAGAAATCTAAACCGGTTTTTGTGCAGTCTTGCCGTGCTTAGATTACAGATATTATTATTCTAATGGTTAAAATACGTACACGTTATGATTAATAATGGTTAAAAATAGACTTCGTCTGTAGACACCAGATATTTTAAATATGTTGCAAATCTGAAGCTGGAAAGGTATTCCTCTTTCTTATCTAGTTACCGGCTACTTTATTTTCCATATTGGAATACGACAATGCCGAGTATTAACATTATATTTATAGGAAAATATTGTTATAGTAATCCAGATGAGTCCCTTTAGGACTCTAAATCTATTTGACTGGCTATTGGGATAATTATAGTAAATGAATAGTTTTCTACTAGTGGGCGATGGGATCATCACATCCTAATGCCAATAAAACGTAGTTTTGTATCTATACCATTACAGAAATCTGTTATAGACTCTCACCAGATTATATTATTTTTCTTTGGCTAAGTTCTATAACTGGTGGTCGGTAGACTTGCATAAAATTTTAGCCACAGGCAACAAACACACCTGTCACATCTATGGTGTCTATATGCCAAGGTCGTCGCTTACTATCAAAAAAGACTTGTGCATGTTGGCTGACCTTTCATATAAAAAACTAAAACTAGGAAAACAGTGGCAGTCTAGTGATTGGCCTTCTTCATTTCTTTGTGATAAACAATACCCACATTAATCTTGAAGCTAATAATGAGAAGCTAATTAAAAATTAGTTATAATAACCTTTGTGTGATAATTTAAAGAATTTATTAACTACCGGGCTGATTTTTTACAAGCTTTTATTAACTTACAATGTTTTTGTATCTTATCTAATATCTATCTTTTATTAGCTGACCCCGCAGACGTTGTTCTGATATTTTTTTAATGTGATTTTAGTAAAAAAATTGGGGTGAGCCACTTAGTGGTATGAAACATAGATAGTAGCCGATTCTCAGACCTACTGAGCATGCATTTAAAAATTGGTGAAAATCGGTAAAGCCGTTTCGGAGGAATACGGTAACTAACATTGTGACACGGGAGTTTTATATAAAAGATGATATCCCCCGTGGTGGTCCGGGCTCCTTTGCAGAATAGACCATCTGCATTCCTACCAGGCAGCTCGTAAATGGCGAGCATATGCTTACCGTCAGTAACACCGTGAAATCCTAGGTGGTAGAGTTTCCTCTACTAATCTAGGCGCTAGACCATCTGCCTTTTTGTCAGGCAGCTCGTAAAAGGAGAGTGTAGGTTAAAATATACTCATTACCAATAAGATCACTGGAGGGAAAGAGCTGTGCAGCAACTTTCCGGGATAAGGAACCACCGCATTACACATTCCTGACACTATAATGAGCGCTCAGGAGGGTAGGGTAGCCAGTAGACTTGCACAATTGCCCTAAAATCCCGGCCATAGGACAGCGACGCATCTGTAAAATCTGGTCTGCAGGCCACTATTGTCTCTTACCATTAGGAAGGAGGAAAAGCACATAGGTGTGCTTTTTCGCTGACCTTTAAAAATTACGTACAGTTATTTTCAATGTCCATTGTAACGTTATTTGAAGTCATTGATATTCACACTGAACACTAAGGTCGTTGTCACCTGGGTTGTAAATTACGTCCTTAGAAAACAGGTCTTGAGAACTGCAGCATAGAAATTACCAATACTGCTGCAATGCATAGGCTGGGTATCTTTTATATTTGAAACCGAACAAGGTGAAAAAAGAAAAGTAAACAAGTTGAAGTTGTTACCTATTCCGGCCGTCATAACTTCAGTGCTTGCCGTTGACGTGTTCCGGTTCAGAGGGTAAGGTAGCCGGTGAACTTACAGTTTGTTCGTGGCCTAACATAAACAAAAACCGACTCCAAGTATTTCATTGGGTACCAAGTCGCGATTTAGAAATTATCAGGCTTATTCATAAACGTTGTTTAACTTTTAATCACCAATTTAAATAATGTTGTAATTTTTTTTTTAATTTATAAACGCTATTTGGAGTAAATCATTTGTTGAACAATTCGACAGCAAGCGCTGACGTTATGGCGGCAGGAATAGGTAAGGCGGTGGTTCCAATTCGCTTTTCGCATTTTTCGCAAATTCCAATTCGCTGGGAAACTCACCTCCTACTTAGTTGTCACGGTGATAGTGACGGTAAGCCTATGCTGGCTTTTTACGCGCTGTCTAACAGGAAGATAAATGGTCTATTCTACAAAGGAATTCGAACCAACACGGGGGAAAATATTACAGAAATGACATCATTTTGTATTTAGCTTAGTAACATAATGTAGATGCATTAAAAAACATTTTTTTTGAAATGCAGTGTATCAGTTCAAATATTTTGTGACTATGTTGCATCAACTTTTATTTACTCAAATAAATTTAATTTTATTGTAGTACAATACGAGTAGTAGGTACTGAACTTTAACATCACATTTTTTAAAAAACGCCTACAAGTTACATAGCCCAGGCCCAGCCCGTACCCAGCACATCAGGAGGTAGATACTTATAGGCAAAGAAAATAAATACTCTTTAGCAAGAGGTTACAGATGTCCGACACCGTATTCAGAAACAACTTTTTTGACAACAGATGGCATTTGTTTCATTCACTTTTAGCAAAAGAAATACGCATACAGCCACATTTCTCATTTGACCGCCTCGTTGGTCGAGTGGCTAGCGTACTCGCCGAACTGCATCGACGAATCGCGAGGCTCGGGTTCGATACCCGACGGGGGCAGGCATTTGTGTGATGAACATTAAGATGTCTGCATTTCCGGGTCTGGGTATTTATTAAATGTATTCTGGTATCTATTTAAGTATTTCTATGTAATAGTATCGTTGATTTACACCCATAACACAAGCATATAATTTGCTTACTTTGGGGTTAGATTCAATTTGTGTGACTACTCCAGGGATATATTTATTTATTTCCACCAAAACCTACCAAGTTATACAGTATTTAACTAAGCATTGTCAAAATGTACTTTATGAATAACAAATTTTTAAACAATGTTTAAGGCTTAATCAAATGATTAGTTAAGCATTGTTTGGAAGGTTATTTAACTACTTTTTATGAATAAGACAGTATATTTTCGAAAGATAGCAAATGTTTCCGAAATGGTCCTGTATAAATTTCATCAACATCCTACTAGTGGTTTTTGAGTTACACTTAATAATGCATACATTTTTTTACTTATCTTAACCTTGAACCATGACCCATCTTTCTAAAAAAGAACCATCAAAATCTGTTGACTATTGGACGAAAAATCACGTTATAAACATACAATCGAATTGATAACCTCCTGATTTAGAGTCGGTTAAAAAATACAAGGAATGTGATAATGGAGAGCAGCCCATTCCGCTTACTTATTATTTCAACAAATTGTATAAAGTTTAAATGGTTGATTATGGGTGAAACAGCTAAAGTGGGCGAACAAGAATTATATCTCCTTAAGTAAAAACAAATAAATTCACCTAAATCCTTAAAATAACTTGTGGGTGTAAAGGCAGATAAATATTGCTAAATAAGGGCTTTGTTCAAATTAGTAGAATGGCCGCCGTAAACCTGCGTCATCGAATACTTATATAAATAATTCATTATCATCATCAGCCAGAGGACCTCCACGGCTGGACATAGGCCACCCCCAAAGAGCGCCACAAGTCATGGTCACCAGCCGCTTGTATTCAACGACTATAAATAATTGCGGTATATAAATATTCTCCTCTTTGGTAAAGCGGTCTAGATGTTGGACTTGACTTGGCAACAAAAAGAAAATGTGGTTTTTCCAATTTTCTAATAAAAAAATGTTGCTCGTGATTGAATATGTGCCCGGTTGGCGATAGGATTGCCATCTTTCACATTGTAGGACTTAGTGTATTTGGCTAGTCGTGGAAGCTTTAGTTGTGGCTCTGTTTATGACGACACTTTTTTTAACGGTGAAGAACTAATCAAAATTGTCTTAAAAAATATCATCTCTAGTGACATGCATCCAGCGGGATTTGTTGAGGTCTTAAACATTACGCACCTATAACATCTATGTTGTCTGTACACCACGTTTTTAACTCGAGGTAACGGAAAAGCCGTGTGCTTATTCGCTGTTTTATTACATAAAAAAATATAAAAAAACGTGATGAATGAAAACATGTTAAAGTTTAAAACAAACTGAAGAAGGTCAGTGTTGTTTGTGTAGTAAATTGGTAGAGACGATGTCATAACGATGTACATACAATCTAAATCAGTGACATTTAGCACAAGAAGTGATATTTCAGTTACACAAGAGTACACGATAGAAAGTTCGAGGTCTAAAGACTTCGTGAACTTAGAATAGTCACTTCGGTTCAGACAGAATTGTATAACTTCAACATGATTTTCGTCCCCCATTTTAGGTCTTTGGGGGTTGATTTATCCAAAAAAATGGCCTTTATTTTGAACTCAGGTCTTTAACTGTATGCATGTCAAATTTCGTCAATATCAATCCGGCCTTTTGGCTGTTAAAGCGTATCAGAGATACTTTCGCGTTTATAATACGAGAATGGATAGCTATGGTCCCTGAACCCTGTGTAATATCTGCTTCCCTGACTGCCAGCTCGTAAGAATCAGCATAGGTTAACTGGCTTTAAATTAAACCACTGGTGGTATTGGTAGCCTAACCTTATTCTGCTACGGTGCTCGATGGGTACGGGTTCAAGTCCTGACTAAATAGATTTTTTACTATTTTAAAATTTACATAATTTTCCGATGTATTGTCTAGACATATTTCATTTTTATCAAAAGATTCTCAAGGCCTTTGCGAAGTCATACATACGTATCTTATTTTGTGTACTTATTTGTGCGAGTCAATGTCTGAAGAAAGTCTGGCACTCGATGAAGAAATGAGGTCTAGCACTCGATACTCTGCCTAACCCGTCTTCTTCTTCTTCGACTTCGCGTGAAGATATGTATGTATGTAGTGTCAAAAGAAAGCTTCCTGAGGGTTTGCTGATATTAATTTTCACGCGAGCGTGCGCCTGCTACACTGTAGTGTTATCTAGTGACTTACTCTCTATATTCTGCGATTCTGATGGAAGTTCATAAAAATGTCTACACTCACAAATACCACTTGTATGGTCCATATGAATCAAGTTTTTTCCGATTCTGATATTGTACATTTTGAGCCAGTCAACGGATCAGGTTATAAAGCTCTAGTTTAGTCACTAAAACTTTTTAACATTTAATTTTTTGTAAGCCTGCATACCCTTGTCTTGTCGTGAAGATATGTATGCATGTAATTTTTTTGTATGAAATAGATAGCGAATAGGCACGTTGCTCTCCTGATGGTAACAGATAACAGTGGTATATAGATACTAAAGATGTCATAGGTTTGCCGCCGTAAAGCTCTATGTGGAAGTCTACCGGCTACCTGCCCTCTGGACCGGAATACAACACTGTTATTATTATACATGTCTGTATTATGCAGATTTATTTTGTAAAAAACGTTTTTGTCACAATTTTAACTTAGAATCCGATCAAATCCACCAATCATCGACATTTGATAGTATAGTTTTTATAAAATATTCCTTTTACTTACAGATTACATAAAAAATATAACAATATTGAATAACCATGCCGATGTGAAGTATCCTACACTGGAAGACTTGACGGGAGCTGCTCAAGCTTTAACCCGCTTGCAAGAGACCTACCACCTTGATGTCAAGGATCTCGCGGAAGGGAAACTAAATGGAGTTAAATATAGGTATAATACTAGTTGTAACTTGTAACTTTTAACATATTCTAAAATAACATTGGGCTTAGAGTAGAGCCTGGTTGGGGTGACCGCCTCGGACGCAGGCTACAAATGGGTTTCTGAACACTCGTTAAGCAAGTCCCGTTTTACTTTCATCCTAAACTAGCTGTTACGGCGAAATTTACGTTACATACGAACGCGTTACATCCGTTCAGTTTGTATGGGAACAAAAATGTTTACTTTTCTAGTTTCATTGCAATCGAACAGGATAAAAAGTACCCTATGTCTATATCCTGATCCTAAGCTACCTCCTCATCAATTTTCAGTCAAATCGGTTCAGCCGTTCTTGAGTTATAGTGTACCTAATACAACTTTCTTTTATATATACATGAAATTGCGGAAGGCGGAGGTCAGCGAATCAACATTAATTTCTACTTAACTATCTAGTTGCTCCGACGAACTTTATTCCACGCTTTCAGTTTGTATGGAAAAAATAAAATGTCGCTATTCCTATTTTCCTTGTAGAAGAACGAAATAAAAATTATCCTACGTCCGGTAAAGCCCGGTGAAGTTGTAAAACCGCGAGGTTGGCAACACATTAGTCATTCAAAAAAAAGCTTGCTTCCTGGTTCTAAGCTACCTCTAACACCTCTAACACTGTAGTGTTATCTAGTGACTTACTCTCTATATTCTGCGATTCTGATGGAAGTTCATAAAAATGTCTACACGCACAAATACTTACATTAATAAAACTAATAAAATTCAAAAAAAAGCTTGCTTCCTGGTTCTAAGCTACCTCTTTATCAATTTTCAACCAAATGGGTTAAGCCGTTCTTGAGTTATAAATAGCGTAACTAACAAGGTTTTCTTTTATTTAAATAGATTTAGCAAAATAGCTATTAGGTGCCATCTATAAATTACGTCACACGTTAATGGGGGGGAGGGTATCATCCTAATGTGACATTATGTGACAAGGGGAAGGGGGAATCAATCGTCACATTATAAAATACTAGAACACAAAATTTACATGTAAACTAACTAACTTCAATTACTTCAACGTTGATCATTAGTTTAATACCAACAATCAACATAATGGAAACAACATTAAACATGAAAAATATTCTATTACTTTCTCACTTTTAATGCAAAGCTGGAAATACCTAGGTATGAACTTTATGTAAACAGGTTGGAATTCAGTGTTTAATAAAATACCAGCCATCATTCTACAATAAGTTTGAAAAATGTGTGACGTCACATTAGGGGGGACGGGGTTCTAAAAATGTGACAACCTGTGACAAGGAGGAGGTGAGGATAGAAATATATATATTTATATAATTTAACTTCATCTCTAATAATAAGATTTTATAACATTACAAATACTCTCCTCATTTACATCTTAATAAGTTAAAAACACTTTGATTGCTTAGTAAGAAATGTATTTAAAAATTACTTATTTTATAAAATGAAACGCTCTTTCGTCATAAAACCTTTATTTAAACATATATTTACTTTTACTAATATTATAAGGAGGAAAGATTTGATTTTTTTGATTGTTTGTTTGAAATGAATAAGCACCGAAACTACTGGACCGATTTCAAAAATTCTTTCACCTTTAGAATGTTACATTATTCCTAAGTGACATAGGTTTTGTTTCATCAAACTCGGTGCAGTAGATGCTAATTTATGCAGGCGAAGCTGAGTGAAACTGCTAGTTTTTCATAAAAAGATACCTGTTAGATACTAATTCATCCAATCGTTCCAGAACACTACACTTTACTTATTTCTTTTCAGTACTATGAGTGCCGGCGACTGTTACGAGCTAGGTAAAGCCTTGTATAATGAAAGAGACTTCACCAACGCCCTCGCATGGATGATGGAGGCATTGCGAAAGTACAACGAAGAAAACGAGCAGTATCAATTCAAAGAAGTCGACATTATAGAGTACATTGGGTTTTCACACTATCTGTCAGGTATGATCAGGGGGGTTAGAATGTGCACTTTCGTCTCGGCGCGATCGCGTCGTTTCGCTTGGACGATGCGTTTCGTTTCAAAACGTTATCGTTTTTTATAAAGCTAGAACAATCATAACTTGAAGCGATATCGTATAAACGAAGGGTAATGACCGAATTTGTATGGAAAAACAAAATTTTGTCTATGACGACACGACTTAAAACACGTCAATATCAAATTTTTATTTGTCAATTGTCAGACGTCTAACGTCTATCGCAGACGTCACGTTTTGTTTGGCACGAACGTTCTACGCTTTTTGAGTTTGACATTTATAAGCGGCCCGAAACGAACGTTCGTTTCAAGACGACAGTGGTTCATTCTAACCCCCCGTGTCAGGAAAGCTGTTGGTTAAAAAAAATTAACTCGAAACAGTAGTTAGTTTTAGTACTCTAAAACTAGGAAACTAAAAAAAATGTTATTTCTTTTAATGTAACCTCTGTAGCTTCTAGTTAAGCGGTGCAGTCTTGGGTTTTGTCATGCTACCAAAAGAAAGGTGTTTTTTTTTATAAAAAAATAACGTTTCCTGGATTTGGATATGTGCTCAGTTGGTGATAAGCTGCCTTTTTTTGCTCACATTGTTAGAATAGAATATATTTCTTTCACTCGGATCTTGTACAGATTCTTGTGACCCGTATAAATCTAAAAACTACCACCAGATCGCAACGTGGTCACTAACCTCTAGACTTAGTCTTTGGCTACTCGTTTGTGCCTCTTCTCTTTGCTTCGGTGGTCTAGTCTGATCTCCACTACCTCTGCTTATCCTCTTTGGTGATGCGGGCTTAAAGATATGTCCTTTAATGTATACGTTTTGACTTTAGTGATCTAGCCTTAAATAATTTTGAAAAGTATGTTAAATAAATACACATAATGTGGGAAATCTCAATAACTAGAAGACAAACAGGCATGGGAGCTCATACATGATCTTGCGATTTGATAGTTATTTTGGGAAGGTAGCCCATAGGTAGCTCATGAAAATTTTATCATGATTAGACTTGTGGTTTTTGAGTCATCGGGGTTGATTGACGAAAATTTATGTATTTTTAAATATAACTAATCAAACTGTGATCAAATATATGTGAGACCACATTGGAATCATGATTTATCTTCCAAAAAAAAGGAAATCGAATTATGTTTATTATTGGCGAGTAATCCCATTAACAAAAAAACATAGTCATATTTAAGTTCCTCCTTTTTGAAGTCGGTTAGAAAGATAAAACTGCTGAGTTTGTTTCAAATTGTATTAGTTTGTGGCTACGATTATTATAGGTTCCTAAGTTATAAGTTCCCTTGCCTACTTTAAATAATAAAAAAAGTATATTCACGTCCCCAAAGATACAGGTACAATCAGGCATGACTAGTCGAAGACACTAAGTTAATCCATAGCTTTAGATAATAATAGGAAATTATGCAAAAGTCCTTACTAAAGGTCGTTTGCCACGTTTTTAAAATATTTAACCCGGGAATGTGCGAATGGCCCTTGTGTACCATTTTATAATTTGCAGGAGATGTACAAAAGGCACTAGAGTGGACAAAGAAATTATTAGCTTTAGACCCGAACCACCCTCGGGCTCGCGGCAATATTCCACATTATCAGAAGATCATTGACGAGGAAGAAGCTAGGTTGAAAAGGAAACGGAGAGGGGTTAGTAGTTTCAGTATTTATTAAACTCGACCCGAACAGGGACAAATTTTTAAACTTAATTTTAAACCAAAACCTCAGCCGATTTACGGCCAATATTAATAATCAATTCTAATCCAAAACTTGCTCTCCAAGATTGATATTTTGATCCATTTTTATGTTATCGCTTGCCAATAACATGTCTGTGGACAGGATAAATATGACAAATAGGTACATGATAGGCCAGCGTATACGCAGCTATCTAGAAGCGGTTAGAATACACCTTTAGTTTTGATGAAACATATTAAACATTGTCAAATGTTTTTACCACTTTGTTAAAAAAACATCAGTTAATTAGCTTGGCTTTTCGTAAGTTCTAGAGCCTTAATTGAAGATAATGTTTTAATTCTGCGTCTTGCCACTGATATTGGCTTACTGTAGCATTTGGCACATTTTTTTATTTTTTTATTAATATCAAAAACTTTGTAAAAATCAAAACCCATTCCAGCTTTTTCAAAAGTGCAGTACAGTGATGTGGATTTAAAAAAATGTTTTTTTTTTCTACCTAAGCCTTATCGAAATTCCAAATATTTATTTTACATCTGATTTGGACGACTTATTCTAAGCTTATTTATCTTCGTTACAGGACACAGGAGACGAATATCTAGAAGGAGATAGCAACAAAAAGAAAGTAGAAATATCATCATATGAAAGAGAGCGAAAGTCATATGAAGCGTTGTGTCGAGGTGAAATGGACATCCCGCAAGAAATTGCGAAAAAGTGAGAGTCTGGAGTAATCTTCTGTATGATAGCAAACGAGATTGCAGCTCTATTGGTGGCAGCAGGTATCTGTCGCCTATAGACAGCATAGATGTGACTGGTGCGTCACAATCTTTGAAATATTAGGTCACGTATTTATATTCTACAGAATATCCTAACCCTTACCACAAGGAACAGTTAGGAATTTTAGGTCACTTATTAATTTATTCTACAGAATATCCTAACCCCAATAGCAAGAAACACGATAATGGCCAGCACCGATACTATTATAGATATTCTTTCTTTGGAATCTTAGGTCACGTACTTATATTCTACAGGATATCCGAACACGATAATGGCCAGCACCGACGCTAAAATAGCTATTCGTGTCATTTCATAACTAGAGTGTTATGAAATGACACGACTCCACTAGGTAAATAATCCAAAGCCGACGTGCGATGGAGTCGTCACATCCCAAAGCCTTAATTTTTAAATTCTAATTTCAGCTTGAAATGCCAGTACCTGACGGACAACCACCCGTTCCTAAAACTGGCACCTATCAAGATGGAGTACATGTACCTGAAGCCCGACATTGTTGTGTTCCACGATGTATTGAGTGACGACGAAATAGAGCAAATTAAGGAGATGGCTAAACCACGGGTAAGAGTTTTTTTTTAATTAAAGGACATGTTTTCTTAAGGGTTGTGTTTCTGTAGTCACTTATGTCGTGTTTGACTGAGTAATCGCGTAATGAACTTACAGCTAAATGGGTCACCTCCCCTTTTTTTGGAGTCGGTTAATAATAGAATAATATTGATTTTAAAAACCAAGTTAACAACCATTTATATCTTTTTTTTTTATGATATAGAAATGCAAACAAGCAGAAGGATTTCCTGATGGTAAGAAATTCACGTCGCCTAGAGACACCAAAGATGGTAATGGTGCGTTGCCAACTTGAGGTCAGGATGTTAGACCTCGTGCAAAAGTAAGTTTACCGGCTACCTTATCCTCCGAACCGGAACACGTCATGACGTTATGGCGGCAGGAATAGGTAAGGCGTTGGTACCAATCCGGGCGAGTCGCTGCGAAACTCTACCACCTAGTCAGACGTCACGGTGTTAGTGATGATAAGCCTATGCTCGCCTTTTACGAGCTGCCTGGCAAGAAAGGCAGATGGTCTATTCTGCAAAGGAGTCCAGACCAACACGGGGAAAAATATCGTTATATTGTGGTTAATATTCTAGTCGTGTTCAGCTAAAATTAGAAAGTGCTAAAATTTTAAAAGTTTTTTTGCATGCGTGGATTAACTTGTTAGTTAAGTAGCTATGTTAAGTACGTTAATATCGTTTAGGACTAACCTGTCGTATTTTTACGGTATTTTAATTATTTAAATGATAAAATGTTAAATATAGATGGGAATGTGACAACTCGTCTGATTTAATATAACACATTCGTGCTCGTTGCTGTTATGTTTCGATTTTGGAAGTCAACTGGTAAACTTATATTTCCAAGGGGTGAAACATCTTACCCTTGGTCTAGCAGAGCAATATTGTCATTTTTACCGTCCTATTAATAAACATAGACTAAAGTAAAAGTACAGTTAAGAGGAAATTATACTTCTTCTTTATTACACAGACGCCACAATGTAATACAGACGATAATAACAGTTTGAAACTTGGAGTTTATTAACAAGGAGTTAAAAGGCGACATGTGTCTTCAACTTTTTTTTTGTTTTACATGCATAAATATCTTTACGCCAAGTCCCTTACGGGGTAGACCATCACCATCCTCGGATAATATCCGAGTGATCTGATCGTGAAATGTCAGCCTATATATATACAATGCGAATGTGAATGGATGTGGGTACCCGGGGAGACCCCCCGGGTATCCACATCCATTCACATTCGCATTGTATATCTGCTTAGTCAATCTTTCATTTGTCATTCTTTTCACATGACCGAACCAGCGGAGCATGCCCTTTCGCATTTTAACACCAACACTTTCTTTCAATCTCACTCATTCTTGGATCTCACTGTCCCTGTTAATTATATAATTGTATGAAAAAAAATTAAAAAATATTGAAGTAAAAACAGTGTATTCTAACAATAATTGAGAATAGAGTTTCACCAAGTGCCGAGGAGTATAAGTGTATAAGTGTGTGTATATGGTCACCAGTTCCGTCGCGCGACCGTGCACGACCCGAAAACGGGTCAGCTGGTGCCGGCGCACTACCGCATCAGCAAGTCCGCCTGGCTGCGGGACGACGAGTCCGACCTTGTGTCGCGCATCTCCCGCCGGGTCGAACACTTCACCGGACTCAGTCTGGTCTCCGCCGAAGAGCTGCAGGTCGTCAACTACGGCATCGGAGGACACTACGAGCCGCACTACGACTTCGCGCGCGTAAGTTTAATAATAAGGTATCTTCTCGGACGGAGCCCTAATGCGTTAGGCAGAAGTAAAGCCGGGACACCCATCATTAGCGAACCGAAACTGATCTTTCGGCTTTGCCGCCAGTTTCAGCCGAAACCGAAACCGAAAGTTACCTAAACTTAATACAAATTTCTGTTGTAAATTTTCCATAGTTATAACCTACAACCAGATGAGTTTTTCGGCAAGAACACCTTTGTATTTGAATAACTACATCCATCAGAAATCCATGGTCTTCCACAGATACTACAGCAGCTTGTAATATAGAACCTGAAGGAATTAATTTTTCTTGTACAAGTTATTATAGAAAACTTCTTAATATAAAACTTTTTATTCCATTATTCTGATAAATGCTGGAAGCAATTTTGAATTTACTTTATAATTATTGTAAATCAATCTTATGAAACTTATTTTTACATTTTCTGTTCACAGATTATTATCAGAGATCTCAAAAATGTTATATAATATGATATTAATAATAAAATGTATATGTTTAAAACAGAAATTGGTAAATATGATCATTTTTCTGTCCCGTTGCGTATAATTTGACGCTGCAGGACGCCGGACAGATGCGTCAAAAGCGCTATTTTTGCTTGAACACTTGGGGAAAAACAACTAATACTGTTAGATTAAATAAAAAAAAACAATCACTAAAGTACGGATGCAACATTTTATTATTTTACATAGTCGGTTAAAGAAGGTTTATGTTATATAATGTTAAAAACTAAATAAATACCTAGGCGATTACAAGTTTGGTGCGAAATTTTCCGAATGACGTAACAAATTCATGAACACAGGAGTTTCGGCCCGGCCGAAAGCTTATTCCATTTTTTGACCGAAACCGAAACTAAATTGTATGACTTAAACAGGCCGAAACTAAAACCGAAACCGAAACTTTAGATCGATCTCTAATTTTTTGTTATTTATGGATTTTAATCAACAATTCTTCAACATGGAAATACTTAATTGATCTAAACCTGAACTAATCAAATTGCATGGTTATCTATTATATAAAATTCTCGTGTGACGGTGTACGTGATTGAACTCCTCCGAAACGGCTTGACCGATTCTCATGAAGTTTTGTGAGCATATTGAGTAGGTCTGAGAATCAGTCAACATCTATTTTTATACCCCTGAGTGAGTATATTTAGTAGATAGGGTAAGTCACCCACACATCTTTTTACTTAAATCACATTAAAAATATAGCAAAACGACTTCTGCCAGGACAGCTAGTAATATATAAAATAGTATAAAACAAAGTCACTTCCTCTGTCCCTATGTCCCTTTGTATGCTTAAATCTTTAAAACTACGCAACAGATTTGAATGCGATTTTTTTAATACATAAAGAGATTAAAGAAGAAGGTTTATATGTATATTTCGTAACCGTGCGAAGCCGGGGTGGGCTGCTAGTAATATATAAAATGATTGTAATAAATAAAAGTAAAGGACATAAATAAATGAAACTTTATCATATTAACATCTATTATATTAGAATGTTAGCCAGAAAAGTGTGACTGCAGCAAAAAAATGTACTTTATTAATTACGCACCATTTTCACTAATTTCTTTGAAATCAAAGAAATAGTGGATGATGGAATGTTCACCAAAAGATATATTGGTCTCACTACTAGTGATTATTCTTTAACTTTAATTTAAATACAATTTTTATAGTTATTTAATAGGCTCGAGGCTCGAGTTTGATTCCTGACGAGGGCAATCATTTATGTAATGAACATTGAGATGTATTTTCAGGTCTGCGTGTTATTTAATTTATTCTGGTATCTATATAAGTATTTCTATTTATTAGTATCTTTGACTAACACCCATGACACAACTATATAATTTGCTTACTTTGGGGTTAGATTCGATTTGTGTAATTTGTCCACGAATATTTAGTAGGAGTTATATGCCGTAAAATCTACTCGGGCTTATGCACATCTAGAGATAGCGCTGTAAGACGTATTGATCCCATGGTTTTTGTATGTTGTCAAATTTCTTGTTGAAGTACTTCAGTTAATTTTTATGTGATTGGCACTCACACATTATTAATATTCGTATTAACACATCTATATAAACTCGTAAGAAGCGTGCACAAGCTTAAAATATAGGTCATCACTAGCAAGACCACTGGTCTACCACCAGTGCTGTGCAGCAACTTGCCTGAGTAGTGATCCACGGCATTAACTATTCCTGCCGCCATAATGACTGTCATGTTCCGGCTTGAAGGGTAGGCCACAATAGGCCTAACATCCCAGCCACAGGACAGTAACGCATCTGTAACATCTTTGGTATCTATAGGTCACATAAAAATATCAAATGTGAAGTGAAATATGTATATTTGCTGAATATGTGACAGAAGTTGTTACAAAAATATTTGTTTGTACCATATTGTGTGCAAGCATTTTTAAATTTATACAAAATTATTTAGATTTGTAACGTATCGTGTTCAAATATTTGAACAATTTTTATAAATGTGATTAGGTGCTACCACCAAATACCACCGTTTCCAAACCTTGTCAGTCAGGAGAAGAAATGGCAAAAGAAACAGGATAAGCCCTATCTACCTTGAACTACCTGAAACTAAAAAGTAGCTAGCCCCTTTTCAGCTTAGACGATCTATACCTAGGTCCCGTGTTTTATCATAAAACTTTTATGAACATCATTTTGATTGTGCTATAATTAGAAATAATAATGTCTGAAGCTAGTGTATGTTTTCGATTTTAATTGTGAGTTTCAATTTATCTTTATTTTTCAGAAACAAGAAAATGCGTTTGAAAGCTTCAACGGCAACCGTATAGCTACAGTTTTGTTCTATGTGAGTATATTTATACAGTTCAACTACTAATACTGGAATCATTGTATTTCTCGTACATTTTCTAAATTCAATATTCTATAACAAAGAGGAAAGATTTGATTGATTGTTTGTTTGTTGGAATTGAAGCCTTTTTTCAATGATGACTGTCTCATGTTAGTATTCGATGGACTGATGATTTCCACTCGATTTATAAACTGAAACGGCAACTGTCTCGATTGGCTCAGTTTATCAATGGTGCACTCCTCATCTGCTAGTTTTTAAAAGACTCAACGTCCGTGGAATTGTTAAAAGGAAGAGAAAGTTTTAACAAGTACATACTGTGTGCAGATGTCGGACGTGGCGTTGGGCGGCGCGACAGTGTTCACGGAGCTGGGCCTGCGACTGGCGCCGGAGCGGGGTTCGGCGGCCTTCTGGCTCAACCTGCACCCCTCGGGAGAGGGGGACCTCGCCACACGACACGCCGCCTGCCCCGTGCTCAGGGGCTCCAAGTGGGGTGAGCAAAAACTATAACATGTTAATTACAAAAAAAAAATAAAAAAACTGGGCCGCGTTTTCGAATTTAATTTTTTCTCTTCTGTGTGAAAATAAAAAGCATACACATCAACGCTAATTGTTGTAGTATTTATGAATTTTATTATATTATATACTTTTCGTAGTAGGTACATGTTTAAATATACAACATTTTTTTACTTATCTTTAAAATTAAATAAAAGTCAAAAAATATAATTCAAATAAAACGAAAACAATTTTATTTACAGTTTCAAATAAATGGATCCATCAAGGAGGCCAAGAGTTCATAAAGCCTTGCGGCCTCGAGTATCAGAAAGAAGAGATAATCAGACCGCTGCCGACACCAGTTCCTAAGACTTTTAGATAAATGTTTTTGAAAATAAGTGACCCATAAGGTAATTAGATAATTATTACTAAGTTTTGCTCAAATTGAGCCTTATATTCCGCGTAGTACAATATTTGCCTCAACAGTTAGGGCAAATTTGAGTGAAAAGTCAATTAGAAATTATCAGTAAACTTGCTCGAATTGAGCCTCATTACCAGTATACTACAATATCTACAAATAAGACAAGCATCTACAAATAGGACAAATTTAAGTTAAAATATTGTTAAAAATTATTACATTTTTTTCCAAATTAAGCCTCGTATTCCTCATATATGTCAAGGCAACCGTTAGGGCAAATTTGAGTGAAAATATAGTTAAAAATATAACTAAGTTTGCTTAAATTGAGTCTGATGTGTAATTTAGTACAATGTGTGCATCAAAAATTAGGCCACATTAAAAGGCTATCAATAGTTTTATTCAAATTAATCCTTATATCCTGCGTAGTACTATGTATGCGTTAACTGTGAGGGCAAATTTGAGTGAAAATGTATTAAGAATTCATCAATAAGTTAACTGAAATTGAGTCTCATACCCGTTGCAGTACAATTACATTAACGAATAGTGCAAATTTGCCATTCCGATTCAGGTTAAGTGATATCTCTGAATCAAAAGGACTACTTAATTTTAATGTTATAGGTTAAAACATTTTCAAGGTTTTCGTCTTTTTCAATCTTCAATTCATTCTATTTTTTTGAATTATAGAACAACGATGCCACATAATACAAGTGCCTCAAGGTACTTAAAAGGAGTTTCTATTGATCAAGTATATTGCTAAAATGATTCAGAATAAATGTTTGTGTTTTTAGTCTTCTTTGAAATCACTGTGATTTTAACGATGTCAATATAGAGAAGCTATAATTACTTGTACATTTATCGTTATACTTTTCTTATACTAATTTAGGAGCTTAAGTTAAAAGGTTAACTATGGCTAATAAGACTTTATAAGCGATTGGGTAGATAACTATAATAAAACTAGGCTCTGTCAGTTATCCCGGGGTGACAAATGTTCCTTTAATAAAATCTTAAATTTGTATGCATATTGGATTTTTTTTCATACGTTGCAATAGATTTATAAGTATTATCGACGTTTTGTTGATTTCGAAAAATCTTTACTCTTATTCTTTATACTCTTAGTTGGTATTTTAGATAATAGACAATTAGAATCATATGTATATACTACTATCATAATTCTTTCATATATAGCACAGTTAGGATTTTATAAAACTATTTTCATACACCAAATACAGCCCTGGTATATCTGACATTCACAGCTAGCTTGTAGTATTTATTGGCAAAATACAGTTTGATAAAAAACATTGATTAACAATTTGTGACGTTTTGACGTTTTTTAATTGGCAATTACTCGCTACTATAAGCTACAGATAGTGTAGTCTATCTAATCTAGTGATGTCTAGAATACATAAGTAGAATTTATAATCGTTTACTAGTGATAAGATAATGGCTACGAAATAACCAAAAAATGTAAAATATGAACATTATACAAATGCTTTTAAAATTTAGCCACAATTTTGTTAAGTCACAAATTGTGAAATGGAAAACAACATATAGTATGTTATGATATTAAAAACATCTAACAAATATTAATCAACTTTGAAGCACTATTAGGACTAATATTCCATAACTTATTTGTATGTGGAGTATGTCTACGTTGCCATTCGATATCTGTGGCATGCAGATCGCTTGGTTTAAAATTCAAAATATGTTTTGGATATAATATAATAGTTAAACAAAAATTTGAAACAAAATTTTCAACGAACAAAAATATCAACCTGTACATGAAATAATAACATAATAAAATTTGTATACATAGTATTAAAATTTAAGACCAAGAAATGCTGAGGCTAACAAATTATTCACTTTACATATTTTTACGAATGTTGTTTATTTTTAATATTACTTTATAATGTTTTGTGAAGCCTTATTATTGCCATTCATTAACGGTGCATTTATTAATATTTTACAATAAATATAAAATGTAATTTTATGATGTTTTAATTTTTTTTTTTTTCATATATTAAACACGGCTGTCGTTAGTAAGAGATGATCGTCGTTTGTGGCCAACTTTAAAGCAGAGATGTCTAATATCTTTAGATTTATTGCCCTACATTAACTATATGTGATACACTACGAAGCGAAACAACAAAAATCGTAATTACTAAACATTATAATTACACATAATATCGTACAGATCTGACGACAGAGCAAAATACTGTCAATTTTTTTTGCATTTACTGGAACTCTCAGCAAAATTTCGTAAAGTATGTACAGTAAGCAAACGAAATATTTGACCCCATAATAGCTTTTTCGTTTACTTGCTGTAATCTTACTTCTTACTTGCTGCAGCTTACTTGTAAGTTTTTTTTTTGAAGAATAATCAAAAATCACACTTACAACCTTTTGTTTTGTATAATTAAATCATTACAATTTTATAGAATTAAAATAGTGTTGGTGTTAAAATTTTAAAGGGTATGCTCCGTTGGTTCGGTCACGTGGAAAGAATGACATATAAAAGTTATACAATTCGAATGTGGACGGATGCAGGTACCCGGCGAGAATTAGGTTCCGCGCCCAAATCGCTCTGATTCTATTTACGGCTCGTTACGAGCGTTTTTAGTTTCAAGTTAGCGATTCTAGTTACGAAACAAGCGTATTTGTATGAAAAGACCAATGAATGTGGAGGAAGCAAGGCAGGTCCTTTTGCTATCAATAATATCTGCCTACCTCGAAAATA
>NJDD01002617.1:556749-580858 GCA_002245505.1 Calephelis nemesis
ACAATATATGGATGTGAAATTTTAAAGCATATTTTTTGACTGTTGTGCTCAATTTCTGAAACTCCTCATGTGTATGTAAATGATAGTTGATATAACAGATTTAAGTCAATTGTCATTAGTCAGTGCCTTAAGAGTGGGCTATGAGCATTCCTTTCAAGATCCATAATAAAGATAGAAGACAAACTTCAAGAACTCATAACTTAATAAGTTTTTTTATTATTAGATATGTGTCAACTATAACATAGCTTTGTAGTTTATCTCATCTTTTAAGTCAGATATAAAAACAGCTGATTGGAGAACAACTTAAGACAACAAAAACGTTACATATAGAATTAGAATTATACTGTACATAACATTCCTGTTGTTTATATATTGTCCTTACTCGTCGTGTCTTCTGCGCGTAACTTCCATTGGTTGTTTTGTTTGATGACAAGTAGAACGATTCAGAACAAACAAAGTAAGTACATGCATGGCTAGCTTTAGCATTGCACACTACTGTGTTTGCTGTAAAGCGTTCTGATATCTTCTTTGTAGAAAATTCTTCTATATCTTCATTTTAAAGTGCACACATTTATAACTTCGTGATAAAACATAAAAATAAGTAATCATGATTATGATTATAAATTATGATTGTTATGATGAATTTGAGAAACAATTTTTTTTTTTTAATTTTACATTTAACATAAATAATCATTCTAATGTTTACGAAATTGAAATTATTTTATTTTGATATTTATTTACAAGCTTAACAAATGGTTAAGATATGTATTAACAGTTATTAGTAACAATATTAAAATTATAAGTGCTTTTTCCCAAAATAGTCATTTTAAATTGCCTGTATTTTTATAATGTGGGAAGAAAGGCAGTTGAAAGATTGGCAAAACAGATATACAAGGCGCAAGTTCACATTTCACGATCAAACCGCTAATGTTTTATCCGAGGGTGAATTCAAAGTGGTGTTAAAGAAAAGAGTGTGAATAAATATTTAGGAAGCTAGGTAGGTCCCAGCTTCTTAAATATTCAAGGATCGTGATACTTGGCACTCGATACTCTCTGCCTACCTCCTAAGCGACTTGGCGTGAAGATATGTACGAATAAAAACTATATTACATTTTTAAGTTTGAAAGAATGTGTAATATATTTTAGTAATTTAAAATAACATGAATTTGTTATCGTTTTGCGTATTTCAAAGGCCTGCTTTGGAGTTAGGACGCCGCATTATGTTTTAGGGCTTATGCGATGTATCTTATATAAATATCTCTTTCTAATATCTCTTAAACAAATCCAAAAAAACAGTATTTATTTTTAAAAACTAATCAAAATCCAAACTTATTATAGAATCTTCAGTAGGAAGAACTCGTGCGAAACCTCAAATTACTCAGTAACAAGAACTCAAATAGTAAAGGTATTTTTAATATTATCTACACATTTGTTCTTGTTAAAACTGCGAATTATAGATTCTAACACAATATAGTAACTTATAAAATATAAATCCACAAAATAGTCAAAATACATTGTTTAATGCCATCCAATACGGTTCTGTTTTTAAATATCATCGTCTAAGTTTTATACAAATTTTCGGTTAAATTTTTCTTCTTTATCAACATTTAATATCAATATCGAAAACAAGACTCAGTAAAATACATTTTTCTACCAGATTTCAAATACCTGTAACCTTCATGTTGTGTTCTGAGAATGAACAACGACTTATTGTTTTAAGGTCAAATGCTCAGTTATCGCTACTGTAATATCGGTTCTCAAATTGCGACAATGTTCACGTTCACTGAATTTTGCCATATAGTTTTTTCTTAAGAATAGCTAAAAGAACGCCAGTGTCAATTAACAGACAGAAAATTTTTGATTCTAATGTACTTAAAAGGAGTCTCTATTGATCATGTATTTTGTTAAAATGATTCATGATAAACATTTGTGTTTTTAGTCTTCACCGAAGTCACTGTGATTTTAACGATGTCAATATAGAGAAGCTATTAATTGTACATTTATCGTTATACTTTTCTTGTATTAGTTTACGAGTTTAAAAGTAATGTTATGGCTAACAAGACTTTATAAGCGATTAGGTAGATAATTATAATAAAACTAGGGTCTGTCAGATATTCTGAGGTGACAAATGTTCCTTTTATTTAATCTTAAATTTCTATGAATATTCACTGAATTTTGCCATACAGTTTTTTCTTAAGAATAGCTAAAAGAGCGCCAGTGTCAATTAACAGACAGAAAGTTTTTGATTCCTGAAATCCTCTGTTGTCGACTCAGTGGTCTAGCTGTCCAGCGTCGGACTTGACTTCTTGAGGTCCCGGGTTTAATGCCCCGGTCGGGCATCTTTAAAAGCTAGAAAATTCGTATTTTCAATTTTCTAATAAAGAAAACGTTACCCGGGATTGGATATGTGCCCGGTTGGCGATAGGCGTGCCACCTATCACACTATATGACTTAGTGTCTGCGGCTCGTCGTGGGTGTTCTAGTTGTGCCACTGCCTACCTCTTCGGGGATATGGGCGGGAAGATACTTTATTACTCGATGATAATCACTACTAATTTTGCAAAAAATGTTTTTTCATGACGCTAGCTATTATTTGGAAGGAATTTCTCCATCAGTAGACTTAGAAAGTGCTATTCAAAGCGTATCAAATAAGCCCAAACACAATGGTGTTAGAAATTTCTGGAGTTCCCACTGTCATCTTCCGGTTCTATCATCAGATCAGTTCCATGTCATGATAATTTTTCATTCTCATCCGTTTAGCAAACATGTATGCAAAACTTCAGCTCAATCGTTAACCGGGCAGTGGACCAAATTCAACTTGCATGATACCACCCTGGCAAACATACAATGCAAGTTAAATAAAGGCTTTAGAAACAGAACCCTATATTTGAAAACTAAAACTAAAAAAATGATTTTTTTAATTAAAAATAACTGAACCTTAGAACCACCACATCTGTGTTTTTAAATTGAATATTTAAAGGTGTCTAAATTATCTACGCTATAAAAACTTGCTTCTTTTTAGTTTAGTACACCTAAGACTGACTAAATTGAACAGTAATAGCTAGTTTTTGAAAAACCAATCAAAACAGCAGTCACGTAACAATATGTAAAAAATGGTCAGCTGTTTAACATGCCTCTAACTTCTGAAAGGTTTGTTCCAAGAAAATTAGCAAATTAATTATTACTAGTGGTCGCTAGAGGTGCGATATACTAGGTGAAACGCGTACTGAGTCTTGGAAGTACGCGTCCGTCTAAAGACTTGTTCCAAAAACTAGATCCACGAGTATTTAGGCGTCTCAAGTTTATTGGCGTTTTCGTAACTAGCGCGTCCTCGTAATCGTAACATCGTGTACGAGTAATCGAGTATTTTTGACCTATGGAGTATTAACGTCTATGAGCTAGTGTTAGTATACTTTTTTTTATATAAAAATATTTTAAATTAAATCTCATTGAAATCTTCCCTTCATACTGTACACAGGCTTAGGACTGTCAGCTTATTCTAAAAATATGATATTTAAGGAAACACAGATATATAAAAAAAAGTATTGAAATATACGTACTTGATATTAAATTAGTACGTAAAGCTGGCGTATTTAATAATATTAGCTAAAGCAGCGAAGATACTCTAATACTGTTTTTAAAAAAAATGTAGGTAGGTGATGTCTTTATTATTTTTGCTTTTTTCATAATAGTTTCTCCAATGACACTAGCATATAGTTTTTTTTAAAATATGTTATCAAAATCTGGTGACATTTTTTGAATGTTAGGTTAATTGTTTTAAAATTTATGTACAGTATCTTTATATCTTTACATACTGACATTTGTGCGTAACGGTGAAAATCTGGAACGAAATGTGGTTTCCCTTACTAATATGTGTTGATAGATTCCGTTTTAATAAAAGCACTAAAAACCACCAGAAAAAATAAAAGCGCTAAATAGTGAAAAAGTACCACTAAAAACCTTAAAAAAGCGCTAGTTCTGGTGGAAAAACCACCAAGGTGGCAACACTGATCGAAACCGACCGACACAGCTTGTGAGTGTGTGAGTATTGAGTAATAAACTCGCCACCGAGTACGAGTGCCACACGCGTACAAGCAAGTCTGGCGCCGCGCCGCAAGGGCACCGTACGCCGTACGCCTAAATACTCGGAGACGCGTTTATGTGGCGTACGCGGAATAAGTCTTTACGCGTCCAATCAAAAACCTGTTCCAAAAACCTATTCCAGTATATACGTCCCACTTCTAGTGGTCGCCCATTGCTCGAAATTCGACCATAATAAATGTTAACATCTTGTTGATAAGAACGCCATCTTCATTTCTTAAGACCAACTACTTTGTTCCCAAAACTTTTTAGTGCGCCATCTGTGATCTTTTATCGTTATAATCAATAGATATGTTTGTGTGTGTCAAATGCATGGTAGTGTGGGTAATGTTTTATTTATTGATTTAATGTACTTAATAAGGATTATTATCGAAACATTCTGTACTTCTCCTACACATAAACTAAAAGTCTACCAAATTTTATTTTAAGGGGTCCAAAGTCTTGGCATCACGTATTAATATATAGATTCAGACCATGATTTCACGTCAGGCAATGTTCTTTTTCTTTATAATATTTAAGTGAAAGGTCGGCGAACAAGCATATCCATGGTTCTCCTGACGGTAAGAGACAACCTATAAACACCAGAGATGTTACAGTTGCGTCGCTATCCTGAGGCCGGGATAGAAGGCCTATTGTGCAAACCTACCGCCTATCTACCTTATATATCTACCTACCCTCTAAACCGGAACATGACAGTGTCATTATTTCGACAGGAATAGGTAAGGCGGTGTTTTTGAATTAAAATAATATAATTTAATATGAAATAAGTAAATATAATTTAATAATCCACAATGGATTAGTTAAAATCCGTTTGTTTGCCATGTTAAAAAATTTAGTTTTTGTGTTATGAAAGTGGTAATTGGCCGATATGATGACAAGTTAGCTAATTACATTTTTGACACGGTGATTAAAGAAAAACGTTTTGAGAAACCCGATTCTGCGTTCATTATCCTATAATCAGAGAATCAAAAGCGCCATTTAATTTAGTCATATTAACCTAGCTGATATTAAACAGTCGTTATCGAGACGTGAACCTTAAATGAATAAATCTCTATCTTTATAATAAAAACAAACTATTTACAGAGACCTTAGATTTTAAAGCTTATACACACAGTATTTCTAAAAAGATGAAAGACATTGGGATACCTATATACATAAAAATCTTGTGTAATATGTATTAATTGCACAAGAATTGCGCTTTTTTCCCCTAACAAGCGCGTTTTGCGACACACTAATTGTAATAAAGCCAGTTTGCCTTATTGTTGACGTGACAACGTCTTAAATTAGGTTGCGGCTCGGAGTCACTCATGAAAAAGTGTAACGCCCGGTAACGTTACGATGAGTCACCGAACGAGAGAGAGGCCCGCCGGAGCGACGAATGCCTTGCGTCTCTCTCCCACTCTTTAATAATATTAATATCAATAAATATTCTACCGAGAAAAAGACGTTGTCACGTAAAATCTTCGCCTGTATAACCGACTTTACAGGCAACCATTTTTTTTTATGAATTAAGAGAGCGAACGAGTACATTGCTACCTTGTTGGTAAAAGACAAACGTGGCCTGTAATCACCACAGATTACATGTGGGCACTTGTCATACTGGTCAGGATCACAAATACAAATGTTAACATACACGTAAATAAAAAAACAATCCACTATCCTATCCACTATTCATTCACTTTTGTTCAGCTTAAGTTACAAATAAACACTGAAATAATTACATATCATTTGGAATTAAAAAATCTAATAATATTTAATATATACCTGGGCGACTTATGAGTAAGTATAAAACTACCAAATAATATTCAAGTAAACTTTACAATAAAAAGAACAATTATAAATACGCATCACCATTCTCACAGTCACACATACCAAAACAAAGAAAGTTTTAAGAATCCCTAATTTCCATTTTTCGTAAAACCTACTATAAAAATTAATACGTACCTTTTTGTCTTACTATCCCAACTCAAAAAATCTAATTAAAATAAAATTGAAGATTTTAGAAACTCTTATTTTATGATTATTATTTATTACAAGTAAAAATACATACACGTAAAGTATACTAATTTTTTTCAGTGATTACATTAATGCATGCACGTATTCTTCTTTATTTTAGAATTTAAGATATTAATTGCACTTTTAATTATTCTTCAGTACACTTTGGTCCAAAGCTGGCAATAAACTGATGGTACTGTCCATCGAGTCTGCTGTCGATAATCATGAAACCGGAGCTCTGAAGTATAAACATCCAGTGACAAGAATCCTATTCGGACACTCGGTTTGTCTTCTAAAGATAATATAACCATTATGACGCTGCTAAGGTGGCCACCCTGAAGATGAATGCATGGATTTTAGTAGCACATTTTCATATTGAGCGATTTTTGTTTTAGGTAAAAGATTATGACTTGATGTTTTAGAGAAATATTCTTTCTACCATCTCCTGATTCTGAGCTACCTCCCCGTAAACTGTTTCAGCTTAATTGATTCAGCCGTTCATGAGTTACAAATAGTGTAACTAAAACGACTTCTTTTTTATATATAGACTAGCGGACCGCCCCGGCTTCGCACGATTATGAAATTCTTTTATATTAGATATATAAACCTTCCTCTTCAATCACTTTATCTATAAAAAATCGCATCAAAATCCGTTGCGTAGCTTAACATTTAATCATGCAATGTGACAAATTTCCCCAAATAACTACCTACGGCAAAAATTTGAATCTTATTATATAATAAGTTTATATAGTATAATATATTACTAGCAAAGGCTTTTTAAGTCTATCTGCCTTTGATTTTTTTATTCCGCCTCCATTTCTTTAATTTATATCGCTAGGGGTTTACCGATTTAATACATTATGTTCACAAGAATATAAGTTCATTTAAAATAAATTGTGATATTAAAAAATTAAATTAAAACTAAAATATATTTATTTCATTAAAAAACATTAACATACCTAGCATGGTGTGGAGATCTTCTTTTAAGTAATTCACTACTTATGTTAGAAGATCTCACTATTCCTTTAACTAAATAACATTATTCTTGAAGATTTTATTTTTCCTATTCTTAAAAATAGTTATACAAGCTTATAACAAACAAACAATGTTAATTTTAATTAAATTAATGTAAAGAATGAAGTAATTTTTATTTGAAAAAAATTATATAAATTGTAACAATACAAGAAATAAAAATAATCTTGCTGTGCATGTGTCTCGTCTCCACAGTGTTAGCTATTCTTTCATGGGCCAACGTATTTAATTATTACAATCAAGGTCCTTTTTATATGAAAGACCTTACAATGAATTTAAAACATGTGTGAAATTGAAATTGTATGAAAAAGTTTACAATACCATTGCTCAATATTTGATTAAGCAGATAAGAGTGCTTGGAATTAATTGCTCCTAAATCCAAGCTCATATATAATTGTGTACAATAATTAATATTTCAATTATTGTTTACATATTGTAAATTGAGGAAAAAAACAGCCCGTTGAAGCCGTTCTTTTGCCGGATTTTCAATTGGTGGCAAAATCGAGTTGCGTTAGATGGTATTAATGAAATAATAGTGAAATCAAAAAATAATTAAAAAAATCATGAAATTTCCGACACGAAATTCCAACTACATATGCATGTCTATCATGTACAGAATACATAGCTTCATTTTTCGGTATGCTGTCATTTACATAGTGTATAGGCTCGTCACATGTTATTTTTGTTTGGTCTATGTAAAATAAACCGTATTCTGATTTTGATTCTGATTCTCGTATTTCATCCGGTTGTTTTAAAAGGTAGAATGATTAAAGAGGAAGTTTTACATGTATAATGACATAGAAGTTTGTCCACCCGTGGGCTGCTGAGACGGGCTGCTATTTTGAGATATACCTATTAATCGTTCTGCCTGCGAGGTAACTTGGAAATGGCGGCCATGGCTTAACACTTATACCAACAATACCACTGGTAATAGAGTCCTGTAGCAACTTGCCGCCGCTATAATGACTTGACCCGGTCTAGACCTAGTCCGGAATATCACAATGTTATGTTCCGGACCAGAAGATAGTGTAGAATATCAATAAGCCTAACATCTCGGCCATAGAACAGTGACGCACCTATAACATCTAAGATGTCTATACCACGGTTGTCTCTTCCAATCAGGAGAAGCGTGTGCTTATTCGCTGTCATATAAATTAATAATTAATTAAGCGCAGTTAACTCCAAAAACCGATTGCAACTATTTTGTTGGGTGCGAAGTCGACCGGGCACATTCCCAATCCCGAGCAAATTTTTTTTATTAGGAAATTGGAAAAAACCCAATTTTTTTATTTGTTGCCCTACCCGGAATTGGAACCCGAGACCTCATGCAGTCAAGTCCAACAACTGAACCACTAGAACAAGGAGGCGATTATTAGGCGACATGCATATTTTTTACGTAAGTATACCTCTAAAGCCACTAGTCGGGTGATCTACCTCGGAATTAAGACCTATATTTCTAAAAAACACCATTAAAATCGGTTGGCTATCACCTGAGTAAGAGCGAAACAAACATACGAAAAAAACATACAGTCAAATAGACGATTTTTCCCGTTGTTGTTCCCAGGCTCCTTTGCAGAATATACTATCGGCCTTCCTGCCAGGAAGCTCGTAAAAGGCAAACATAGGCTTACCGTCACTAACGCCGTGACATCTGACTAGGTGGTAGAGTTCCGCAGCGACAAGCCCGGAGTAGTACCACCGTCTTACCTATTCCTGCCGCCATAACGTCAGTGTTAGCCGTGGACGTGTTTTAGGTGGGAGAATAAGGTAGCCGGTATAATTACTACTGCTCGAGGCCTAAAATCCCGGCCTCAGATTGTCAACGCACCATTACCACCTTTGGTGTCTAGGCAGCGTGAATTTCTTACAATCAGAAAATCCGCCTGCTTATTTGCCTTCTAATACCACAAAAAATATTGAGAACTTCTTTTTTTGAGTCGGTTGAACAATCTCAGATATATTCGAAGACATGCGAAATGCCGTACATAAAAGCTTTAGAACTTCATTACTTTTAGAAATACAATATATGTTGGTGTCAGGTAATAAAATTTTTCCTTTTATTGATATTGCGACCTCCGAGGAATTTGGAATTATTCTTTTATCGTTTACGTAGGCCCGCACGCGACGGTTGTTTTTCCTCGGGGAATCTTCGGAATTAATAAACATCGAGCGCCTGTGTCGAAAGATACTATTGTTTGTTCAATAAAGACATTAATAAATTCTTTGAAAAGTACTGCTCGGAATTGAAAGAATTCTGAATAAATCGGAAATTTCTTTTATTAAGTACTAGCTGATCCGATAGACGTTGCCCTGTCCTATTTGTTCATGTTGGTTTCACCTGACAATAAGTAACACAATAAAAAAATAATTGACAAACTTATTCCATCCGTTCAGTCGTGATGCGATGTCCAAGGGAAATAGGGATTTATTTTTATTAAAGGAAGATCAGATTAGCTTTCGCATACAAATGGTTTTTTTTTTTGCAAAATCAACTCTACATAGGTAAACCCATCAAAAACAATACTCATAAAATAATGTATAACCCCCGAGAATACTTGTTCGTAATGTGGCTAAGATCCCTTTCTATAATCTCATCAAAGAAATCGGCATCGAAATTGGTCCAGTCGTTTGGGAGTTATGATGCCACCGACACACTGCCACATAACGGGACCGTTCTTGATATGAGTGGGTACAGGTAGGCAGAAAGTATCTTGTGCCAAATCTCAAGATCCTGGCGGACCTGTCTGTCTTCCTCCGGCTTTCGGAGACTCTTAAAACCACCCTCGAATATCCGAGCGATTTGATCGTGGTATGTCAACCTTGGTCTTTTTTATTTATTCGCATTGTGTCTCTGCTTTGTCAATATTTCATCTGTCATTCTTTCCAAATGCCCGAACCAGCGGACCACCAACACTCTATTTCGACCCCACTCTTTCTCGGATCTCACTGTTACGAATGCGGTCAGCCAGCGTTCCACCACGGATTTTTCGTAGCGCTCTAATTTCGACCGCATTTATTCTACTCTCATGCTTTTTCCGCCACAGATAACTCTCGATTTCGCGCGAAGATATATGTGTATTGTATTATTAATAGTTGTTGCAACTAAATTCCACATTTTATAGTTTTAATTTATTTGGAAAACACCGGCCGCAGAGGTCAAATAAATGTATCAGTACTTATATTTGTGTTGGGCCGGGCTCCTTTGTAGAATAGACCATCTGCCTTCCTTGCCCGGCAGCTCGTAAAAGGCGAGCATAGGCTCACCGTCACTAACACCGTGACATCTGACTAGGTGGTAGAGTTTAGCAGCGATTTGCCCGGATTGGTACCACCACCTTACCTATTCCTGCCACCATAACGTCATGACGTGTTCCGGTTCGGAGGGTAAGGTAGCCGGTATACTTACTTTTGCTCGAGGCCTAACATCCCGGCCTTAGGTTGGCAACGCACCATTACCAACTTTGGTGTCTCTAGGCGGCGTGAATTTCTTACCATCAGGAAATCCGTCTGCTTGTTTGCCTTCCAATATCATAAAAAAAATCTTCAACAAATTGCCAATAATTAAGGTCTTACAATTTACAAACATAAAACAAAAGTAGATACAGGCAACAATAAAAATACAAATACGAAGAACAGATTTGGATTTAATTGAGTGGAAATAATTGTAATTTTCGTTTTGTTTATTATAATATTATCAGCGATAGACAATGGTTGCTAGTTCAATTCTTGACTTAGTTAAATTTAATTTTCCTTGAAAACTTGTAAAAATGTATGCCTACTAAACACATGAAATGTTCTTAAGATTATTATAAGGCTCTGTTTTTTCAAATCAGTTTTGTAACGGCAAAATTACATGGGTGAAACCATAGATTTAGAATGTGTAAAACTGTACGTAGCCTGCACTATTATAATATCCAGCGCCTGATAAAAAATACTTAGTTAATACACAGATGCATGTCTAACTAATAGCTAAGTTTAATAGAAATTGATTTAAAAAATATCTATTTTAAAGCAGACTGGGATGGATCTAATCTTCAAACCAAGGCATAATGTTTGCTCTATATAAATCTTCCACACTCAAAACAGGTTACAGGTCATACTCCAAATGTAGTTGGTCATTGGAAGGAGGAAGTAAGGAGCTAGTCAAGAAGGGGAAGTCATCCCCTTGGAACAGCCCTTACTGCCAGATGGCTCATAGATAAGTAAATATTTGTAATGTTCATTACGGCCATGATAATTCCTTAACCTTTTTATTAATAAACATAAGCTAAAGTACTCCAAGGTTAAGTTTAAATTATAGTCTGTATGTAGTGTAATAAAGGCTAATATAAAATTTAACCTTTAAAAAAATATCTTCAGGCCCTTATCTCCGGTGAGGTAGGCAGAGGTACAAACATGGCACGCACACTAGCCGAAGACACTAATGTTATAGAAGACAAGCCTATCGTCAACGGAGCAAGTCGCCAATTCTCTGCAACGTTGTTTTATTGGAAAACTTGAAAACACATTTTCTTTTTATTTCCCGACCCGGTAATCGAAACTGCGACCTCATGAAGTCAAGTCCAACGCCATACCGCTAGACCACCGAGGCGAAAATAAATAAATTTAACCTGGGGGTACTTTGGTCTATATTTATTAATAAATTATATTAGAAATAATAATCAAGTCACACGAATTTAATCTAACGCCAAAGTAAGCCAATTATATGGGTATTTGTCAACTATTCCAATACTTAAATTAAATAGATACTAAAATAAATTTAATAAACACCCAAATCCAGAAATGCAGTTAATCTAAACGTTTATCACACAAATGGCTGCTTCCGTCGGGAATTGAATTCGAGCCTCGCAGATAATCGTTGGAGTTAGGCTTGTATGCTAGCCCCTCGACCAACCAGGCGGTAATAAATAAGCTGACAGTTAATAATTAGGCTTAGTATGCTTTTGAATTCTGTTACAACTCCCCGCCCAAGGAAAAGGCCTAACCAACATCTTTCTCACACTTTCCGTCATAAATACTCTCCTTCATTTTGTAGCCAGTAATATTTCTCTAGTATCCTTAAAAATAGGTACTCGTTCTAGGTAATTAATAAATAAAGGCACCCTGCCGCACGCAGAGGCGTCAATTATCTTTTAATCTATTATTAAGTTGACATTTCAACAGTCGCAAGTCTTTTGATCGTAAAATACAACCGAGGACTATATACTACATCCATAGATTAGACCGTCTGCCTTTTGCCAGGCAGCTCGTCAAAGGCGAGTATAGGCTTACTGTCACTAACACCGTGACATCCTACTAGGCGATAGAGTTTCCCGGATTGGTAGGTACCACCGCCTTACCTATTCAATTACGTCTGTTTTGCTGTTTACGTGTTCTGATTCGGAGGATAAGGCAGCCGCTAAACTTACTTTTGCTCGAGGCCTACCATCCTGGCCTCAGGTTGGCAATGCACCATTACCAACTTTGGTGTTTCTAGGAGGCGTGAGCTTCTTACCATCAGAAAATCCGTCTGCTTGTTTGCCTTCCGATATCATCAAAAAAGTCTGTGTTTGTTAATAATATGGTCTAAGTCTAAAGACTATTATGACTACGAAGCTCCTCAAGAAAGTAATCTTAGGTAGGATAGCAAACGGTTAAGAATGCATTGTTTTTATGAATTAAAACTTCATTATTTACTGCCCATTAACGTGGGGATATATTTATTCTGCAAAATACCGTGAGATTTTTCTTACAAACTGGTTACAATGGTTTGGAAATTGCTGAGGAATCATCTTGAACTGCCATCGTTGGCTTTGGTTAAGTCGATAATTTAAACTAAACTTCAAAACCGACTTCAATTTAATTTTCTCAAATGAGATAGTACTTAAATAGGTCCCATTCACGAGCCTAAAAATAATTATTAAAATCCATGACAAATTGATAACCTCGTCCTTTTCGGACATTAATATTTGTAGAACCAACAGTTGATTTTCCCGCGTTCGGTTCCTCTGTTTAGATAGACTCTCTGCCGTTCTTGCTCGTAAGAGGCGAGCAAAGGCGTGATAGGTTACCAACAAGACCACTGTTGAGTACTGTGCAGGAACTTGCCCGAGTAGAGATCCACAGCCTTGTCTATTCTTGCGGCCATAATGACAATGTTACATTCCGGTCCAGAGGGTAAGGTAGACGGTGCCCGGTGGACTGGCACATTTGGCCTAACACCACGATCAAAGGACAGCGACCTACCTACAACAGCTATATTGTCTATAAGCTGTGGTATTCTCTTACCATCAGAGGAGCCGCTGTGCACGGTCTTTTGCCATAATTTTTTTTTCAGGATAAAAACTATCCTATGTATTAATCCAAGTTACCTTCTATGTGAGTAGCAAATTTCTTGAAAATCGGTTCAGCAGTTTTTGCGTGAAGGAGTAACAAACAAACGTACAAATTTTCGCATTTACAAAATTAATAGGATAGGATGTACTACTCAGGTACTTACAGGTTTAGGTCTAACTTTTGAAATAAGTTGATGTTGTAAGTAACCAAATCTATAGGGCAATTATAGTAAGTAAGATTTTTTTAGTGGAAAATAAATTCTGAGACAAAAAAAATCTTATTTAATTAACTTTTATTGTTTTTATTTATTGATCAATAAATCATAAATAAAACATCATTCTTAATTAAGAGATTTTCATAGACATTGAGATTGTACTACAGCATTAATAACATTGATTTTAAACATTCAATAAAGAATCTGAAAACATTTAACACATATTAATATTTAGCTAAATCTAACATTCGGGAAACACATATATTTCTATTTAAATAATCTCTAACAAATAATATGCCAATGAATAGAGTATTGGATATTAAGAGGTACATAAAAATAATATTAATGTCCCTTTTCTTCTCTTTACCCTGTACATGTCACAACGATTCCAATATTTCCCTTTTCAAGAGTGCTAGGTAGTGTAATACTTTAAGATATAATCATAAAAGAGGTTCAAAAATATAAACTTTCAAAATAGAGATTCTTATAAAATATTGTTCTACAGCAGAAATGTATTTATCAGACTCATTAAATTCAGGAATGTGCATAGCTTATAGCTAGGGGAAGGCAGACGTAACATCTAGTCCTAAACCTAGGGGTCTATCTCCATAACACCGAACATGTAATACGTAAAACATTTAAGAAATACATCCAAGAACATTTCGAGCTGACTTGATGAATATTATGCCATGTTAAGGCCTAGTTCACTTATATTTAACATCTTAAAATAAAAAAAAATAACAGCCAGGTTATCACAAAAAAAATGTGATCAAGTAAAATAAGGTACTCAAAATCATTCTTTCAAAAAATTTAAAGTAATCTCAATTTGAAATTAGATTTCATAATTGCGAAACTTGGAGATCACGTCAGATGGTGGTTCCTGGTTCCCACCACCCCAGCGTCCCCATAGTGCAGCTCCTCCTTCAGAGGCTCGACGGGCAGCCGAGTTAGCTGGTCCAAGGCTGGATGGACCAGACGAGTGTCCGGAATCCTCCAACATGCGGTCCTTAGTGTTGGGCTTGGTCCAGTGCATAGATTGTTGGATATGTTCCTTCATACCCAACCACTGTTTATACCCTATGGAAACCCCACTCTTCCTCCACTTGTCGTACAGAGCGCGCTTCGAAGGATCGCAAAGTGTTTCTTTTGCCTCCTAGAAAAAAAAATAAGTCATTACCTGCTTATTATGTGGTTGAACTGTATATTCGTTTTAATTTAGGTACCTAAATAAACTTCGCCGACATTTTATAAATAATTTAATCAGAGTTTTATACAGCAAAGATTTTAAATACATATTAAGTTTGAAATTCATAAACATAATCATGTGAACATAAACATTGTTTATTATCAATTAATATAAAAACAACACACAAAAAGATATGTTTATTAAAAACACAGCCAAGTATGGGTTTATTAACATTCATATTTAAATTGTAGGTATTTATTTTAATAAGAATTGGTATTAAGTTATTCAAAACCATGTTATTTATTAAATTGACATTTTAATAATTATAAAAAACAAACAAAGTTTTGGATAACCAGTTTTGAATTTGGAAAACTAGACCTTTACCAACCCAAATGTTTCGTTTCATTGACAAATATGCGAAGATATGCAATTTTTAAAATGTTTAACACTACAATTAGTATCTAATTGCTTTTAATGTTTACCAACATTTCCTTATTTGAGCACAAACAACATTTTATAACGGGATTCCCCGCGGATATATATTTTAAGTTAAGTTATAGTTTTATAAAGACTCTATGTAGAGCACTTGTTAAACTTACCTTCAGTTTTTGGAACTTGGCCTCTGCCTCCTTATCACCCTCGTTTTTATCAGGATGATGCTGCAAAGCAAGCACCTTATACTCCGCGATGATTTGCTCTACCTAAAAAAATAGAGCAATTGAAATAAAAATCATAGTTTCCCTATGTAGGCCAAGAATGTAGGCCATTGAGCATTGAGCTGAACAAAAGAATCGATACCACTTAGTACAGATATCAAAAAATAATAGTACAAAACAAAAAGCTTTATAATTATTGACTTAACACTTACAGAGGAGTTTTCGTCGCAACCTAACAAGCCGTAAAAGTCGTCATCGGGGTTCTTTTCATAATTTAATATCTCGTCCACCCCGGTCATCTTCACGACCCTCTCTCACAAATTCCCTATTTACACTGCTTCTAGTGGGAGTGCGAGTGAATGTAGTAATCTTATACTATAGTATAACAATCACTATTCACAAGGAAAACGTGCTTTCATTGTGTGCACCTACCGATGAATGTGTCCATGTTCTTCTACAAACCAGTTATAACACCTTTTTACTGAAAAACAACTTTATGTTTTAGGAATAAGAATTATTTTAGAATAACTTAACGTAGAACTGAACAGAAGTTGTGTTAAAATGACTGTTGTGTGCGATAAATCAGACAGTTACTCACACCTATAAGAATATGAGTGTTGAAGACTTGAAGTCACACTACCCGCTCTATGCTGTGGTAGTACACAAAATTCATTGCTTGTTTTGTACAGCGTTATTGCAGTTGATAGAAGCAAAACATGCAATGTATATACAACGTGCTTTCTGAACAGATTTATGGACCTTAGCTACATTCGTGTATTTTCTGAATGAAGGTTGTACTGCGCAGTTCGGTGTCCAAGGAAATCAATACAGATTTTCCTCTTCAATTTAATGGGAAGCTGAACTTGTATTTCATAGTTCTATTACTTAGAGTTGCAATCGCTAATGAAAATTACTTTTTTTGCGTCTCATTTTTATTACAAATTATTTATGATTAATAAAATTTTCATAATTTCTCTTCTCTTCTTAAAAATAATATAGTTTTTGAAAAGTTAATAAATTGTGACAGTTGGCGGTAGAAAATACAAAATGATAAATGATGTTTAACAGTTTTTTTTGTTTTAGCTGAGCTTTTCAGCGGAATACTTTTATTAGTTATAAATTATTGTAAATGTTTCTCTGTTACAGAAAAGAGAAATCGACACTATGGTCTAGCGGTCCGCCGTCGGACTTGGTTTCTTAAGGTCACAGATTCTATTCCCGGGTTGGGCAACAAAAAATTTAAAAAATGATTTTTTTCACACCTATCACATTGTGGGACTTAGTGTCTTTGGCTAATCGTGGGTGCCCTGGTTGTGCCTCTGTCTACATTCTTCGTGGATAGGGGCGTGAAGATCCTACTTTCCTATGAATGTTCCTCGATATTGACTAGGCTAAGATCCGACAATTGCATCTCATTGCCAGTAAGTAAAGTAAGTAAGTCATTGCCAGACTATCGTCATGTTATAAAAGCTAAAACATCAGTCAGCGTATGCTTCCAACTTTAGTAGGAACTATGAAGCCATAAAAAATAAAAAAGACAAACATCACTCTATAAACATTAATTGTATGCGTTTATTTTAAAGAACTTTTATTTTTTGTATTTGATGTCCAACAAGTAAACAGTAATTTGCTGCTTCGACCAAAAAAGTATTTGCCGCCTTTTGCTATGCGTTATTTTAAAGATGGTGTAATTTTAAAATATAAAAAGACAAATTTTCCTGTCGATATTAATAAAACTTAAAATAATAAAAATAATAAATTAATAAAACTAGTTTCGTTTTAAGATATTTATTCAAAAACAAATTGATATATAATAATAATATTTTTATGATATTGGAAAGCAAACAAGCTACCAAAGAAAACAAGACACCAAAGGTGGTAATGGTGCGTTACCAACTTGAGGCCGGGATGTTAGGCCTCGAGCAAAAGTAAGTTTATCGGCGACCTTCACCCTCTGAACCGGAACACGTCAACGGCAAGCACTGACGCTCGGCAGGAATAGATAGGGTGATAGTGCCAATCCCCCTCCCCCATCCCCCTAGATCAGGCGCTGACTACCTAATACGAGACTTGAACTCTACTTAAAGAACTCTGCGTCCTAGTTAAATTTGAGATATCAAAGCGTATAAACATAGAGCAACATTTATTAAAGTTATCTATTTGTTTGTTTGACGTAATCTCCGAAACTTGTTTACCCATTTTAAAGTGACTATCATAAGATAAGATATTTTAGAGAATAACTTACATTTTTTTTTTATTCTGATCGAAAGTTGTTGTCGTGGAACAGTCGAAATAGTGAAGGCAATTAATTATTAATGAAAAATAGTGGAAGAAAAAATTAAGGCGTTTCTTGTCATACACCCATAAAAATATTTTTTCTTACTAACTAAAGTTATTTTTATGGATTAATTTAGTTTTCCAAGACATAAATATGCAGTACGAATATGTATATAAAATGGTTATATATGGGTATGAAATATTAAAATTATTATTTTTTTGTTTATGTTTCTCCACATAGAAAACATTCCGTCTCATTAATAAAAATAGACCAAAAGTACACCAAGGTTCAATCTGCTACCAAAGCTTTTATTCAATTGTGATACAGGCTGTATTGTAAAATATGAAACTCATAAGCATAAGTGTTTTGTAGAATATTACAAGTGTTATTTAAAAAAGTGATTGTAATTCAATTCCACCGATGAAGATGAAGACGATGGAAAGTATACATTTCTTGATTATCTTAGTTGACATTCCAAGATGAAATCGCTCGGTAATTATCCAAGGGTGGTTTCAAGAGTGTCCAAAACCGGCGTGTTTATATAAAAAAAGGTAATATCGTGCTAGTATCGTGAGATTAGAGCATTCGATACTTTCTGCCTACCCCGTAAGGGACTTGGTGTGAAAATATGTAGGTGTATACGTATATACATATTGTAATTGCTTTGTATCATATCATATTATGGTTTTGTCTTAAAGAAGCCTAATACAATCTTTGAAAAAGTTCAAGTGCTACCCAAACACCAGTTCCAGTCCTTTTTGTTAATTTTTTTATGTGAGAGGCCAGTGGACAAGCATACAGCTCTCCTGATGGTAAGATATAACTGTGGCCTATAGTCATGTCACAGGTGCATCGTTGTCTATAGGCTGGGTCTAAGTCTACCGGCTACATTAACCTACATATCAGAACACGACAGAACCACTATGGCGGCAGGAATAAGGAATAAGGACTTGAACAAATAATTCAAGACCAAAATTAGCGAAATCAGTTCAGCCGTTCTCGAGTTTTAGCGAGACTAACTAACAGCAATTGATTTTTATATATATACCTAGATTAACTAAATTTTTACCTGTAGATTTACTCTTGAAGCTCAATTCAAGCACTATTGGAAATTGGAAACGAGTATGTCAGTTTAGGTACTTTTGAATACAACACTGGCGAACTACAAACATTTAGTTAACAGTCAACAATAAATTATTTTATTGGCTTCGTTAAATTTATTTCTGACTAAATGTTACTGTACGGTGTTCAAAAGTATTTATATATATAAAAGAAAGTGGTGTTAGTAACACTATTTATAACTCAAGAACGGCTGAACCGATTAGGCTGCAAATTGGTGGGGAGGTAGCTTAGAACCGGGAGAAGGACATAGGATACTTTTTATTCTGTTCAATTGTGAGGAAACTAGGAAAAACAACATTTTAATTTTTCCCATACAAACTGAATGGGTGGGAAATTCGCGGGAACAGCTAGTATGACATATTTCAACTTTCGATTCGCATGACATCGATATTCGATATTCGATAGTAACTCTAATGTTCTTGGCTCTTACATTCTCTAGTAGAGGCAAATGTTATAATATTATAGTCAGCAGACCGAGGCCAACACAAGGATCTTTTCCCCTTTTGTAAGTAAGTATCTTCACGACCATATCCCCGAATGGGTAGGCAGAGGCATAAACAGGGCACCCAAAATTAGCCAATGACACTAATGCCCGATTTCACCAAGAGCCCCTATATTTTAGGGGACTTTTAACGTGATTTAGGGGACTGTTTTATATGGAAACAGTCCCGTAAGTAACGTTAAAAGGTCCCCTAAAGTATAGGGGCTCTTGGTGAAATCGGCCATAAGTCCCACAATGTGATAGGTGGCACGCCTATCGCCAGCCGGGCACATATCTTATCCAGAGCAACATTTTTTTATTAGAAAATTGGAAATACCACATTTTCTTTTTGTTGCCCGACCCGGGATTTGAACCCGGGTCCTCATGAAGTCCTTTTTTGAGATTAACAGTCGTTTAGTCTAACATGATAGGCAAGCCAAATGCTCTATTATTTATTGTAGTTAGTTGTAGTTGGTAGATAGTAGTTCGTTTTTATCTTCAAAGTAAGATTTTATTTTAGTAACCTATTTTTTTCGAATTTCAAAGTAAATTTCTCCTTCAAAGTGTTAAAAAATATTGAGATATTGAAAGTCGGATAGGAGTATCGTTTGTATTCCGGCGACACTTTGCAAAACTCTACCAATAGTTAATAACATACATACACATACATATCTTCACGCCAAGTCCCATACAGAGTAGGCAGAGAGTATCGAGTGCCAGACCTCACGATCCTGACAAACCTGTCTTGCTTCCTTCACATTCATTACCCTTTTCAAACAAACACGCCGGTTTCGGAGACTCTTGACACCACCCTATTGACCTATGCTATATAAACAGCGGCAAAAAAGATGTTAGATTTGTTTAAAAATGCTTTTGTGAAAGTAACTGGCAAATAGTTGTGAAAACAATCTAAAACATTATAGCGTCGAATTGGGAAATTTATGTGGCATTCGATAATACACTAGGACAGGAATTTATCATAAATGTTCGGAGAGTTTGTAGAGGGACAGTCACGATTCGTCAGATTTTGATTAAAATAAATAAATAAAGATTACCTGTCGTTATAATTATTTTATTTCGTCGTAGAGCAACCTACATATACCTATAGTACCTACTAGATACTATTTAAATTATGCGCTTCGGCTTCACACTTTTTACTCTTTTTATACACTTTATTTTTAAATTGGCTGACCTAATCTAAAATTAAGCGTAATGATTATTTATATAATAATATCTCTTTATCTTTAAAATACATTCGTATTTCCGAAGCTTGACGAATATAGCCGAAGCGCATATTTTAAATGGTACCTATTACTATACTTCTTTACAAACTCCAAAAAATTTAAAGGAGGCATTATCAATCCAGAATTATTTATACGTGTAACATCTTGAAATGAAATATAATGTTATAATTATATGTAATATAATATTACTAGCTGTTGCCCGCGGCGTCACCCGCGTGGTTAATGGTCCCGAAAGAACATTTTTTCAGGATAAAAACCATCCTATGTAGTAATCCAAGATGCCATTTACCTGTGTGCGATGTTTCATGAGACAACAGTTTACAAAACAACAAAAAAAACATACAAACTTTCGCATTTATAATACTACCTAGTAGGATAATTTTTTTTTTATGTTATAAAAAGGCAAACAAGCAGACGGATTTCTTGTTGGTAAGAAATTTACGCCGCCCAGAGACACCAAAGGTGGTAATGGTGCGTTGCCAACCTGAGGCTGGGATGTTAGGCCTCGAGCAAAAGTAAGTGTACCGGCTACCTTGCCCTCCGAACCGGAACACGTCATGACGTTATGGTGGCAGGAATAGGTATAGCGGTGGTACCAATCCGGGCGAGTCACTGACAAACTCTACCACCTAGTCGGATGTCACGGTGTTAGTGATGGTAAGCCTATGCTCGCCTTTTACGAGCTGCCTGGCAAGGAAGGCAGATGGTCTATTCAACAAAGGAGCCCGGACCAACACGAGGAAAAATAGTTCATACTCGTAAATACAAATAAGTACATATTACAAAAGTATCCTTTAGTAGTTTGGTTTCTTACATTTCATAAAAAAAGAGTCTGTAATCGCGTTACGTTTATCGATATAGCTCTTAAAGTAATCGTTATGTGCTGCGCATCACTACACGTCCATAAAGTACATTATTATTTGTGTGACATTTTTACGTAAACAACACTAAATTACATGGGCGTCGATCTAGCATCAAGAAAATAAAGAAATGGAAATATAGTGACATATATCTTCATGATATGTTAGATGTTTATTATCTCACCTCATACGAGCTGCTTGTATTTTAGGATAATAGTATTTTTTGCCTAGGGCAAAGACCGTCGCGGATCGACATTCAGATTCCATGAATGATTCCAGTAGAAAGACTGATTCTGTTTTTAGTTTTCCCAAACAATGTTATTAGTTTATTTCGTACCTTTTTTTTTAAACTAAAAACAGGATGTCCCACATAAATGTACGGTACTACGGTGCTTTAAAATATGCGCTTTGGCATTACACTCTTTACTCTTTCAACACTTTATACTTTTATTTTTAAATTGGCTGACCTAATCTAAATTTAAGCGAAATGAATAATTATGTAAAAACAACTACATATATATAGATATCTTTAAAACACATTCGGATTTCCGAAGCTTGACGAATATAGCCAAAGCGCCTTATTTAAATAGTACTGCTATACGCAAGCTAAGAAAAGTACGTATAAGTTTTAAATATTATGCATCATACTAATATTATAAAGAGGAAAACTTTGTTTGTTTGTTTGGTTGTAATGAATAGGCTCAAAAACTACTGGACCGATTTTAAAAATTCTTTCACCATTCGAAAGCTACATTATCCACGAGTGACATAGGCTTTGTTTCATCCAAATCGGTATAGTAGAAGCCAAGTTATGCAGGCAAAGCTGCGTGAAACTGCTAGTATTTTATATAACACTAGCAGCTTCCTTCCCAGCTTTCCACAGGTGGAAAAAATTCTATGTTATTATACATGTAAATGTTCCTCTTGAATTACTCTAAAATCCGTTACGTAGTTTTAAAGATCTAAGCATACATAGGGACATACAGGGGAAAGCGACTTTGTTTTATATTATGTAGTGATAATACCCGACAGTTTATATTTGAAAAAGTGGTCTTGCTGTTTTTTATGTAATAAGACAACATTCGGACCGGAACATGACTGTCATTAAGATAGCAGGAATAGGTAAGTCGGTGGATCTCTACCCGTAGGAGTTGCAGCACTGAACTCTACTGCTTATAGTCTTGTCTTTCCTTGCCTCTTACGGGAGGAAGACAGATGGTATATTCTACAAAGAAGACCCCAATCAACACGAGAAAAATGTTTTTCCTTACATTTTTCCAGATATTCTCTCCTTCTAACTTTCCTTTTGTAATCACGAAATATACAACGAAATAACTGAACTGCTTCAGCCGTTCTCGCGCTTCCACAATTTATATATGTGTAGACAGTAGATATAGTGTTTACGTAATCCGCGATATCAGGGCAGATTTATTAAAATGTTTACTAACTGTTGCCTCTATGGTCTAGCAGTCCAGAGTTGGCGTTAACTAGGTACGTTACGTCTCGTGTTTGATATCTGGGCCGGGGAACTCAAAATTGTTTTTCAATATTTAAAAAAACGACGTTGCCGGAAATGAGAACTTACTCATTTGGTGATAGGTTTATCGCCTATCATATTGTGGTACTAAGTTTTTTCTATGATTCGCTAAGGTCTGAGTTTCTTAATAGCTTATAAATTAAAATGGACCAAACTCACACCTTTATAAATAAATAAATTGCATCATCAACATTGTCTATTCCTTATTATCTGGAAACGTCGCAGTGTGTTACTTTTATTTATTCATAATCTCTGCAGTCATTCCTTACATACGCATTTCCTTCCACAATCCACTCATGTCTCATACCTTCCTGGGCCTACCTCTACCCGTATGTCCATCCCGATTTAACTCCATTTTAATATTTGTTGATTGCTTTTAAATTTTTTATACCTGCCCTGTGTCCATTTACACCAAAACCATGTCTTGGAAAGATAAAAATAAAGACATTTCAATTAAACTTGGTTTATTTATCAAGGCTGACGACATTGCATATTCCATGCATGCTCTAGACGAGCGTTTCGAACTGAACGCGCATCAAAAATAGCTTCTGGAGACGCTAACGTAAGTTTACGCTGGTTAGCGGCCACAGCGGCTGTGTCGAGCGCTTCTTCAAATTATACGTCAATTAAAAATGTAGCTAAATTATGTGGTAGTGGTGATTACTGTCAATGAACTAAATGCGATTCACCATCTTTGGCAGCGGAAGTTCCAGCGGATGTCCCGGCAATGGGTGAGTGATAACTCTTGAATGCTTAACAATGTTCCCACATTTTCTATTCGTCCCGTGTACCCAAAAGTTTGTTCAACCTTTTTTTGTTGGGATGGACTTAGTATGGGTGTAAGATAGTCTCAATCGCATCTTTATTTAATTACCTGCTGTTTTCGATTGTATGTGCTTAAAATTTTAAATGTTTGTTCTTCGCCTTTGTCTACTAAACTGATTTGTGTTTTGGATTCTGAGCGTAATACAAAAGCTCGTAAATAAAATAGCAGGAAAACTAAAACACATTCAATTGCATAACGTTTTTGGGTCATAATTTGACCTCAATTTTTAATAAATTGTGTCTTTTCCGTATATTCAGAGGAA
>NJDD01002619.1:0-38492 GCA_002245505.1 Calephelis nemesis
TGAGAAAGGTCTCTCCATTTTGACATTTGGTGTTTTTTTTTTCTCTATGAAGTCACGTCTCTTCTTACGTAGTATTGTATTCTCTTTGGTATGTACATTAAACAATAATTATTTGAAAAATAATTTTCACGCGTGTTTTGATTTTTAAATAGCAGTGTTGCCGTTTGCGATTTGCCATTTGCCAACTAGTTTGGCGCAACTTTTATAAAAAAAGAGAGTTATGGCGCCATTGTGAATGAAGATGGTTGTAATTTTTTCATACTAAAATAACTGGATATATACATGCAGTGTATGTATGTATGAAGGATAAACCAAGCATTCGGCGAGACGGTGACTTCGTTACTCAAGCTCGTTAGCTTGAGTAACGAAGCTACCTACCGTTTTACTCAAGACCCAGCCATGACTGTAAACAGTGACTAGTGACTGAAATAAAGACTTAATTAATACCGAAGACATGGCAGATTGGCCTAAAAATCGCCGTAGCCGGTGCCTGAAAGGGACAAGTTAACTATTGCTACTAAAAAAAAGAAGTATTGAATGAAGAAAAAATAAAAAACAAAGCATGTTTATAATTCACATAAATTAAATGACGCTAGTTAGTTTAAATTGGAATAACTTTAGATTTACTTTCAAATTAGACGGGTTATACCTTTGGGTTATATAATTAATAATTGGGAATTTAATTATTTTTATGATCGAACAATCGTCAATAGTGATCGAACAAACGATAATTGATCAAAATTAATTATCTGAGCTATAAAAATTAAGATATCTAGTAAGGGGGGCTAATTTAAGGGTGAGAATTTGTTTACCTAATTATAAATAAATAAAAGACGAACAAACAATTTTTACATTCGAACATTAACGAACTAACGACGAACAAACAGTTAAAAATAAAAAAAATAAAAAAAAGTGGGGCTAAATTCAGTGAGCCGAAAACCAAGTACATACCCGTCATGAGAAGCTGTAAGTTATGTAAACATCTTTTACCAAGTAATTATTTTTACTTCGAGACAATAATGAACTGACCATATTCAAACGAAATAAAATTATAGACGGGTTATATGAAAGTAACAACCTATTTAATTTAGTCGGATCATATCTAACGACTGACGTTTGATTTTCTTGGTACGGGGACAAGCCGGTTGCCGGGAATTAAACCGCATCGGTTCGCCATTTTGAAATAAACGCGTCATTCGAGTTTCGAATTTTTCATTGCTTTGTTAAAATCGCGGATTTGGTTGTTATTGTTAATTTTGTTATCTTTTCGTTATCACTTTGTTATTGTTGTTAGTTTTGTTAATTGTTGCCTTAATTTTATCGTTATTGTTATTTGTTATTGTGTACTAACGTACAATGTACGTACGTACGCCAGTACCCAGTACATCTAAGGAAATCAATTTACCACGAACAAACGTCGAAAGATACGTAATTTATTATTCATATTTACATAATAATTAATTACTTAAATTTATATTTAAATATTAAAAAAAAAATACTTTTTCCTTTGAACCAAATGTTGTTAACTCCCAAACGTTTGTTTACATAATTTACAGCTTCTCATGACGGGTACTTTACGCTGCGTCTTCACAATGGGCCATGATGGCTCATGAGTAGACGTTCACGATTGTGTAGAGGGCGTAATCGCCTGTGAGCGGCCATAATGGATTGAAATCGAGCGTGATCGCCGCTGTGTCGGTTTTTCGGACATTCATCAAAGGAAGTTCGGGTCATGAGCGACGGCGCGTCCACACGATAGTTGATTGCTCACATTGCATTTGTCAGTAGTGTAATATTGGGGCACTTGCAATAAAACTTTGAAATATACCGGATTTCTTATTAAAATATTTATAATATCGTATACAACGAATTTTACAATTATCAATATGTATATATTTTAAAGGGGTTATGTAGATGTTTATAACAAAAACTACTGAGTAGTGTAGTTTTTTTCGGTCAACTTTGTAATATTTATCTGATCTTAATTGTTAGTATATTAAAATGTATCAAGTGTATTTTTGATCAGCTCAAGACTCTTAAACACGGGCCATGTAGTTCCGTGATTACAGATTCGCGGCCAGACCAATAATGTAATGCCAACTTAAAGTTCATTTTAGATACCAATGTGACCAAAAGCCGTCTTTTAAATATTTAACAGTTGAACCCAAATTGTGGATATATGCTTAGAGTTAAAGTAACGCTTTCAAGCGCAATTAATGGCGGACTTCATTCCATTCATAACTAAAATTCAGTAAACGATATCAGTATATTACTTTAAATATGTACCTTATTCAAATTCTTAAGTCTCATAAAACCGAAAAGACCATAGTGAATCAAGTTAACACTGATTTTGCATCTAATACTTTTAAACAGACGTTCCTTTTTGTTTTAGTCCAGCCTAAGTATAGGCTGGATTTTACAGTCGAATTAAAACTCGTCTACACGGTAGCGAAGAGCGTTAATTATGTCGATGTCAGTGTCCAATATAATTTAGTTATTTTAAACATTTGTAAATATTTTATTATTAAAATGTTTTAAACGGTAAGCAGACATTGAAGAAATAAAAATTTTGTTAATAATAATTGAAGTAACTTATCATTGGAATCATAACTGGTAATTGAACTCGTTTACAATGAACTTAGTTTTGAACTCGATTTTCAATATGGTAGGTAAAATAAGCCCTCAGTGGGCAACAAAACTTTGCTATCTTCTGACTGCTACAGTAACTACAAATTTGTAATCTGATTTTGCTAGCCAGAATATTATTCTTTCGATTCATAAACACAACCTGCATTGCGTTAACTAGTGCAATAATATTACAAACACAACAATTAAAGTTTCTGGCACAACTATTTTTACTTAAAAAAGAAAATTTTATGTTAAAAAAATATTTGAGAAATTAACTAGGTATTTTTTTTTAATATCAAGGCTACTGCATGTCGTTCAAGCGAAGCAAAATGAGAGATACAAAAGCCACAATATTACCCTGCTGGAAATAGCTACAATATAATTTTTACATTGAATATAGAGAGGTTGAGACGTCCGTCTCGTACGGCTGCCAATGCAGAAATGAGTCATGCTCGATTGTGTGGACGGTAGCGCAATCAAAGAGGCGATAATCGCACATTCTATAACGGCCCATCATGGCCCATTGTGAAGAGGCGCTGTTAGATTTGTCTTTGGAAGAGTTTGTCAACTCAGCTGATATGCCATTAAATTATGGTACCATCCTTAAAGCCCGAAGATTTAACAGAAAATCGATTACAGATGGGGCTCCTGCCTGGGTCCCCACTAAAACAGTTGTATTGACTTTCAGTGATCAGATCCTTCCCCCCAAATTTTACTGCTTCCATTCATCTCTGAATGTAGAAATCTACGATTTCCCCACTATAAAGTGTAACAGCTGCGGAAGGTTTGGCCACATTATGTAACAGTGCAGATCTAAACCTAGATGCTTTAGATATGCATAGTCACATACTGGTGATACTTGCAATGTTACCAAAGAAGAAGCAACTTACTAAAATTATTTTAATAGGCATTTTTCTTCAAACAAATCTTGTCCTGAACAGGCAAGGCAAAGGGCTATTAAACTTATAATGTCACAGGAAGGTATTTCATACATAGAAGCATCCTCCCGGTTTCCAGCTGTCAGAAGTACGCTGAAACAGCTAAAATAGTTTTTCCTCCTCCGGAAATTAGTTTCTCTTCAAATACACCTACCGCCTCCAATAAATCTCCGATCTCTTTAGATTTTTCTTATTCTCCCAATGACTATTCTCTACAAAACAAACTCTCGGTACCACAAAATGACAATTTACTAGAGTCATTACTATCAACGGTACTAAGTATAGTATCGACCGATGATGACTGCCCACTATCGTCCAACGTTGCCCAGAAACTGAACAAACTTTTTTCTATACTTGCAGCCAATAATGGACCAGATAGTCCAATGGAATGATAGAAGCTTACGAAGCAAAAAACATGAAATCATCCAAATTATAAAAACACACAACCCCTCTGTAAATACGGAAGATATGTGACTAATGACGAGATTGTGGGATACACATTCACACATACATACATACATACATACACACCATACACACATACATACATACATACCTACACTACACTTATATTTTACACAAAATAGATGTACAGGTACGTAATTGTAATATTCATTGATAGATAACAAACGTCGCTTCGCTGTGCCATTACAATGCATTCACGATGTACTCACCTGCATTCCATTGTCCTAGCACAGCGACGCACGCGTTGAATGAACCGGCTTGCGGCCGGCAGTCAGAGCTATCAACTCACGCGAGACACATGCCGCTTGATTCTGAGCCGTGCCAAACGAATCCTTTCGTATTTCGTATTTATGGTAGCAGTAGTTATATTGTACCTAATAATTAATTCTTTCTTGGCTTGTAAAAGTGGAAGTGAATACATTGTTGTTATGTTCTTTACGAGTACGTGTTTTTGTTGCCTTTCGGAAACTAAAGCTTAAAATACTACTTATTAAATAATTTAATTAAATATCAAGTCGTCAAGGTAAACGTGCAACATAAAGGTTTCGGTGCGGTGCCTACCTTCAAGGCCCAAACTTGTCGCGACCCGGCGTAACCGCAATCAGCCGCAGAACTTTATACCACATAAAGGTTCGGTGCAGTGCCTAACTTATAGGACCGGATTTACCACGGCCGGGCTTGACAACAAACCAGACACTAAACATAGTACGGAGCCTAAAAGATAATTAATACGGAAGACGTGGCAGCATGGCCTAAAGGTCTTCGCCGGCCCCAGAAAGGGGAAAATTAACTATAAAAAAAACAAGTTACAAGTATAGAGTAATTAAAAAATAAAAAGGAAATATAAATTTTATTAATGTTTTTAGTAAAGCTTTTAGAATTCTTTATTTTAATCTTATAATTTTTGTGTAAATAAGGTGAATTTAAAAAAAAAGTATTAAGAAATACAAGAAAAAACAAAATATTCAGGGAAATGACCTAAAATACAGGAAATTAACGAAAAAACACAATAATATAAAAACAAGGAATTACTAAAGACTAAAGACGTATCAAGGAGTTGAACAGCCTCTGAATAAAACGTAGTGATTATATTCTCTTTGGCCTCTGAACTTTAAACTAGAGTATTGTAGTCTTTGCTTTAAACGGAAAATGACTTTGTTTGTTTTTTAAAAAAGGAAGCAGATAAGAAGAAACTTAAGAAATAAATTTAAAATATATAACAAGAAAAAGAATACGGAAGACGTGGCAGCATGGCCTTAAGGTCTTAGCCGGTCCCAGAAAGGGACAAACTAGGAAAAAAAAAATAAAGAGTTTTCACGCTATCGTGAATGAAGATGGTCAAATTTTTTCATAATTATTGAATTTCGTGTTTATATTGAGTGAAATTAGTTAATTTAGGTGGGAATTAGTTTAGTTTTGTTCAGTGAACGTGCACAAATGAAATAATCATGAAGAAATTAGTGTATCGTGAATTTCCTCGCTGCCGCCAAATCTCCCAAAGTGAGCTTTTGTAAAATGACCGCCGCTTTACTCAAGAGCCTGACGTGATTTTGTAAATAGTGACTAATGACTGAATAAGAATAATTAACGGAAGACATGTGACTAATGATGAAATAATTAATACGGAAGTCATGGCAGCATGGCCTAAAGGTCTTAGCTGGCCCCAGAAAGGGGCAAATTAACTTAAAAAAAATAATAAAAAAATAAAGTAAGTTAAATTTTTGGTATAAATTAAATTGAACCTAAATGAGTTTTGGCGTCATCGTGAATGAAGATGGTCGTATTTTTTCATAATTATTGAATTTCGTGTTTATATTCAGTGAAATTAGTTAATTTAAGTGGGAATTAGTTTAGTTTTGTCCATTGAACGTGCACAAATGAAATAATCATGAAGAAATTAGTGTATCGTGAATTTCCTCGCTGCCGCCAAATCTCCCAAAGTGTGCTTGTGTAAAGTTACCACCGCTTTACTCAAGAGCCTGACGTGACTCTGTAAATAATGACTAATGACTGTGTAAGAATAATTAACGGAAGACATGTGACTAATGACGAAATAATTAATACGGAAGACGTGGCAGCATGGCCTAAAGGTCTTAGCCGGCCCCAGAAATGGGCAAAATAACTTTAAAAAAAAAGGGTGGTTGGCGGGAACGGTCGGAGGGGGAAGGCGCGCTTTTCGAGGGTTCCCTCCAATCGTTAAGCTAAAAATGTGTAATATAATGTAAAAATATACAATCTGTAAATTAAATAAAGTGTAAATATTATTTAGTTGTGTGTAAATGTGATTTAGTCATTAAACTATACTCGTGAAAGACTATTGTAGTGTTTTATCACGACAGAAGAGGCAGAGGCCTGAACAAGAAATAAAATTGAAGACGAAACTAGAAAAAGACATGAATTAATATGAAGATATGTATTTATTACATAATATAAAATATAGAGGTAAAAAAAAGAATAATCAAAATACTTTTTGCACTGTCGTAGAAGTTTTGGCGCCAACATGAAAGAGTATGATTTTGGTGTTCAGAATTTTATTTTTATAATCTGTGTGAAAATAATCGTAATTCAAGGATGTGACGTACTATAAAACAAATAAACGGAGAAACATAATATGTAAACTTCAAAAAATTTAAACTAAAGACGTATTAAAGGACTCAAACAACCTTTGTCTTAGTGAAGGAAATGACTTTTAAAAAGGGGAAGACAATATGGTCAGAAAATGAAAAAATGAATTTAAAATTTTAATATGAAAAAGAATTTATTATTACGGCAGACGTGGCAGCATGGGCTTAAGTGACCAATGACTGTATAAAAATAATTAATATGGAAGACATAATATAACTAATGAAGAAATAATTAATACGGAAGACGTGGCAGCATGGCCTAAAGGTCTTAGCCGGCCCCAGAATGGGGCAAATAAACTTAAAAAAAAAATGGGGTTGGCGGGAACGGTCGGAGGGGGAAGGCGCTTTTTCGAGGGTTCCCTCCAACTTCTAAGCTAAAAATGTGTAATATAATGTAAAAATGTATAATTTGTAAATTAATTGAAGTGTAAATATTACTTAGGTGGATTAATTACTTAGGTAATGGGATTTAGTAAATAAACTGTACTAGTGAAAGACTACTGTAGTGTTTTATCACGACAGAAGAGGCAGAGGCCTGAACAAGAAAGAAAATTGAAGACGAAATGGGAAAAAGACATGAAATATTAAGATATGGGTTTATTATTTCATAATATAAGACTAGAATAAAGTATAGAGGTAAAAAAATACTTTATGCACTGACGTAGAAGTTTTGGCGCCATCATGAAAGAAGATGATTTTGGTGTTCAGAATTTTGGATTTATAATTTGTGTGAATATAATAAAAAGAAATAATTGTAATTCAAGGATGTGACGTACTATAAAACAAATTAACAAATATGTAAACTTTAAGAAATTAAAACTAAAGACGTATTGAAGGACTCAAATAACCTTTGTATTAGTGAAGGAATGACTTAAAAAGGGGAAGAAAATATGTTCAGAAACTGAAGAAATTACTAATTTATTATTACGGAAGACTTGGCAGCATGGTCAAAAGTTCTTAGCCGGCTCCAGAAAGGGGCAAATTAACTTAAAAAAAAAATATTGACCCTAAATTTAACAATTAAATTAATTACTATGTATTAATTACTACTAGGGTAATCGCTAAAGTACCTAGTTGAAAGAAAAAAACGGACACAATTATTTATGGTTCTAATGAACATAATAATTTGATAATAATTAACCTATATCAGAATTTCAACTATGTCTACTTCATTAGTTCAATATGTTTTGCTTCGTAGTGATTTATTAAAAGATTTGGGTTGGCCTATTGGTGCATTGGTAGCTCAAGCATGTCATGCATCAATTGCAGTTCTACATTTATATAAAGACGACGATTATACTAAGCAGTATTTAAATGACTTGGACAATATGCATAAAGTGGTGTTAGAGGTACTTATTTTGTCAGATTTGTTTCGTTGTCAGAATTGTCTCAAAATAATACATACGAATTGCAAAGTTATTATAATTTACCTAGAAACTAATATGGGCTATAAGATTTCTGAATTGATTAATAAATCTTGTCTTAAAATTTGTTAAAACCTAAATAGTATATAACATCCTTCTAACTTCCAATATAGTTTTATCTATTGCAATATATGAATTGTCAGGATCTTGAGGTTTGGCACTTGATACTCTCTGCCTACCCGGTAAGGGACTTGGCATGAAGATATGTTAAATATATTTATCATGGTTGCACTCCTCTGTGAGGGTATGACTGATTTTTGAGAAATAATATATGTCAATTAGAATCAATACAGATTGCCGTTTTTATTTCAATCGACTCATATATTGTATTAAGTAGGTATGCAAATATGTTATACAACATGTTTCATAGTGCTAATAACACTGTTCACCGAGTCAATTAGTACTTATAGAAACAGTGAAGATGGACACGTAATTAATGCAGTACAAGACAAATGTTTATAATTTTAAATTAAAAAAAATTGCTTAGTGAAATTCATTATTTATTGATGAAAAGCTTGTACTTAACATAGTTTAAATAGCTCTTCAATTCTGTAAATATGAGGTATTTTGTTAACCTTGTTAAATGTTTATTTATAATTTTGTGTAAAGTAGGCAAGACATACAATATTCTTCAAATGACTTAAGACAGTGTACTGGCAAAGGATGAAGAGAATAGACATACTTTTCTGATGGTAGAAACAACTGTGGCCTTTGGACACTATAGATTTTATAAGCACATTGCTATTACATTGTCAGGGTGTTAATGTGCAAGTCTGTAGGCTGCACTATCTTAAACATGACACTTGTTGCAGGTGATAGTGTTTAGTAATATTATTGTGTAAATCTATAAATAATTGATTACAACCTGTAATACCTAATACAAATTAAAAAACACATAAATTATTAAAAATTGGGAATGCTCTGAGGAGTTGTCTAGTTTAATTCCAGCCGCTAATTTCCAACTTTGGACATAGCGTCATAGTTTAAAGTATCATGCCCATCACCTTGATACATGGCAATCTACAACTCAATTCCGAAGACATTTCTTCCCCATCACAACACCTTTGTGGAATCAGTTACCGAGGGTGGTAGTCCCAAATGATTATGACTTAGGAACCTTCAACAAAAGAGTGTACTCATTCCTTAAGGGTCGGTAACACATCTGTGATACTCCTGGTGTTGCGGATGTCCGTGGGCGGCGGTGATCACTTTCCACAGGTGACCCACTTGCTTGTTTGCCTCCTCTTGTATTTTAAAAAAAAACATTCTTAACTATCAGTGGGATTTATTACTGATAGCTGTTTTCTTATTAACATTATAAGCTAAAATTAGGTGTGTAAATTGAATAGACTTGGGATTTTGGAATAGTTAACACTTAAAATTATTGACAAAATTCAGTGTTTTTGATTTAATAACAATAAACCTATTATTTCTACATTTAAGGTCCCTAATGAAGAATCACTTAGAAAAGTGGCTAGTAAGTTACAAGAAAATGCAATAAATCATAAGCTATGGATAGAACAACCAGAAAACATACCTACCTGCTTGGCAATAAAACCTTATCCTAAAGAAGAAGTAAAGAAATATGTGGGAAAATTTAAATTGTACTAAACTAGTATGATAAATAATAAAGATATTACATAAAATTTTACATACTTAATTTTATTAATATTTACAATTAAAAAGGTAAACTTAAGAGCATCATTCAATGTGTAATGATATTAAAAGGTACCTATTTATTTAGAAAATGGTTTACAAATTGTAAGCTATTTAATAATAGAATTCCTGAAGTAAAATGTTTTTTGTTGTGTCAAAAAGATGTAACAATTATTTAGGGCAAGATCTAGTACCTATACGTAATTTAATAAAACAATCTGTACTTAATTATTTTTCAAACCATGATTCTTACATATCAGAATACAGAACCAAAACAACGGCTATTGAAGTTTTTGTTGGTTTGTCTATTAATTTACACAAAAAGTACCAGATTTTTGCCAAATTTTGTGTAGTCTTCTTTTAAATGTGATAGGCCAGTAAACAGGACCATGTGTCTCTTGATAGTAAGAGACAACTGTGACTTATAGAGACTAGATGATGAAGGTGCGTCGCCGTCCAGTGGCTTGGATATTTGGACTATTGTGCTAGTCTAGTAGCTACCCTACTTTTCACACTGGAACATGACAGAATGGTGTCAGAAACAGGTAAGGCGGTGAATCCTTTCTCGAACTAGCACTGCTGCACAGGACGATGACTGATGGTCTTGTTGGTAATGACCTACATTTTAACCAGTACTAACCTCTGAGCAGAAAGGCAGATGGTCTATTCTACTAAGGATTACTGTATGAACATATTAGGGATTACTATACATACGGCAAAACCTTTCGCTACCGTCGCTAGCCACGAAAAGTTATTTCAACATGTGTACGAAATCCTGGGCAACATCTAGTAAGGTAAGAGTAAGAGACTAGGAAATGTTCTTTTTAAAATTAATATAATTTTATAATTAATTTGATAATTGATTTAGATGTATTAAGGGTAGACAGACAGTGTTAAATTTTTATATGCTCGTAGCAGTTGGTTTAATATACTTAAGGAAAAAAGGACTTTAAATGAAAATAAAAAAATAGTAGTTTTGTTCCCTCTGTCGTTAAATCGATGATTCTTTGGTGACTGGTAGGAATAGGCAAGACAGTAGTTAATACCAACAAAATCACTGGATCAAAACTAAATATAAGTGGTTTGTATAGTGGGCTGAAATTGCAGAACAAATAGACTCCGACGCTGTAACCAATATAAGTACAATTCAAATTGTACCGCCGCTACCGCGTCTTCGCCATCAGGGGGGTGATTATGTAACTCAGTTACCAACTCAAAATGGATGAGTGTACATCAAATCGCTATCAAATGACGTGTTTTATATTTGCTATCTCCAGTGACCAACAGAAATACAATAGAGATAGCAAACCCAAATGACGTCATTTGATGTACACTTTTGCAGTTTGAGTTGGCAACTGAGATACATAATCACCAACCAGGAAGGCACAGTAAGCAGTTTCTGTCAATCGCCTAGATTCCGTCCACGTCTTCCTTCGCGAACTTGGTCCAAGCTCTCCGACATAGACGTTATTAAAACATCTCTGAACACGTCATAGTCTTATTAAAGACGTTACTTAATTGCAAGTACCTGCTTGTCTAATTTAGGAAATCAGTCTCGAAAGAAAGAATAAAAAGAGGTTTTAGACACACTTTGAAATTTTACCGCGACATTATGTTGAACACACTCAAAAAACTTTATCATTTTTGCTTATGGCAATTGTTGTCATTTATATAGTCATATTGTCAAATGTCAATAATGTCAAATGACAATTGTCATCTTGTCCGAAATAACAAACAGCGAATTTTTTTGTACACATTCACAAATTATAAAGAAAAGTATAGATTTTCTTGATTATTCGTGGCAAAAACTTGATTTTATTTCCTGTTATACCTTCTCATCTTAATGGTATGTAAAACAAACTGTATTTTGAAAACAAATCAACAAATTTGATTAGTGACTAATCTTACACAGGGAATTGAAAAAAAAATATTTTGAAAAGGACGGACAAGTATTAGAACAAAGTAATTTCAAATTATGTGAGGTCAAATATTTCTAAAAACGTATTGTTATTGTTTATAGCGAATGTTAAATTTTGATTAAAATATTTTAATAAATGAGTCATTCTTTACAAGGTAGTCTGCTGTTTTAATGAAGTATTTTCCTTTTACAATGGACACAGATAAAAGAATTTCTATCATTGTCGACTAAGCGTTGTTCATTCAGTAAAGGGTTATGTTCTGAAACAAACTAGCATGATTAAATAATTTGAGTAAACAACCAAGTAGTAACCCTCTCTGTGTTTGTAGCAATAAGCATAGATGTCAATAGTACGCCAATAACCAGCCAACAGAGTAACATTCAGTAATTAAAGGAGAGTGAATCTGTGAAAGATTTTGTTAAATAAATCATTTGGTTTAGCATCACAGCTCTATTCAATCATGTTGTAATTACTTTGGGTCATTATTGTCATTTTATTACATGATATTGTCATTTTTATACATTTATATCATTGTCATTTTGCAAAATTTACTATTTTGCTGAATATGTGTGTTGTGGAGAAGTTGTTACAAAAATATATAAGAATACTGACATATTCTACAACTTTTGTGGTGTGCATATATTAATTTAATGCTTATAGAAATGTAAAGTTTTGTACTGAAAACAAAGCAATGATTTATATTTATCAAAAGCTTAATTATTTATTACAAATAATTTTAAAGATAGATAAATTTTTATCTTATCTACGGTTTATTACTGCCATTTCCAACCCTAGCCAGTCAGGAGAAAAAACACCAAAACTGATTTTCTGGTGACTACATCTGTTACAAAACCTAGCTAGTCAGGAGAATAAACGGTAAAACAAACTCCTCGGCAACCTTTTCCTAAATTTAGTTTATTAGTAGAAATTTTGTTTCAAAATTTTGAAATTCACTAAAAAAAATTCAAATGCAGGCAAAGGCCTACACAATATTTTGTGTAATGAAAAGAACAACATTTGTTTTCTAAATAGATCTTATTGATTGTAATAATATATTTTCTATTTGTAGGTTTTATAAATAAAGTCATGGCTTCATCAAATACGTTACAAAAAGCTATAGACCTTGTCACTAAAGCTACTGAAGAAGATAAAAATAAAAATTATGAAGAGGCATTAAGACTTTACGAACATGGTGTTGAGTATTTTCTTCATGCAGTGAAATATGAAGCACAAGGAGAAAGGGCTAAAGAAAGTATTCGAGCCAAATGTTTGCAATATCTTGACAGAGCTGAGAAACTTAAAGAATATCTCAAAAAGGATAAAAAGAAGAAACCTGTCAAAGATGGGGAATCCAACTCAAAGAGTGAAGACAAAAAGAGTGATAGTGACAGTGATTCAGATGATCCAGAAAAGAAAAAATTACAGGGAAAACTTGAAGGAGCTATTGTTGTGGAAAAGCCACATGTGAAATGGAGTGATGTAGCTGGACTGGAAGCTGCTAAGGAAGCTTTGAAAGAGGCAGTTATTTTGCCTATTAAGTTTCCTCATTTATTTACAGGGAAGAGAATACCATGGAAAGGAATTTTACTGTTTGGACCTCCTGGTACAGGAAAATCATATTTAGCCAAAGCTGTGGCTACAGAGGCAAATAATTCCACATTCTTTTCAGTCTCATCTTCTGATCTTGTATCCAAATGGCTTGGTGAATCTGAAAAGCTAGTGAAGAATTTGTTTGAACTTGCAAGACAGCATAAGCCAAGTATCATATTTATTGATGAAGTTGACTCTTTATGTTCTTCTCGTTCTGACAATGAATCTGAATCTGCTCGTCGTATTAAAACTGAATTTCTTGTGCAAATGCAAGGTGTAGGTAATGATATGGATGGTATATTAGTTCTTGGAGCTACAAATATACCTTGGGTTCTAGATGCAGCTATAAGAAGGCGATTTGAGAAGCGTATATACATAGCACTCCCTGAGGAACATGCACGCTTGGACATGTTTAAATTGCACCTTGGGAATACACGACACCAATTAAGTGAACAGGACATGAAAGTTTTAGCTTCAAAGACTGATGGATACTCAGGAGCAGATATTAGTATTGTGGTCCGTGATGCTCTTATGCAGCCAGTACGTAAAGTCCAATCGGCTACTCATTTCAAAAAGATTACTGGGCCCAGTCCCACAGATCCAAATCTGATTGTAAATGATCTTTTGACTCCCTGCTCTCCCGGTGATCCTGGAGCAATAGAAATGACTTGGATGGATGTGCCAAGTGATAAATTAGGGGAACCACCAGTTACCATGTCTGATATGTTGAGATCGTTGGCAACTTCTAAGCCAACTGTTAATGATGAAGATATGATTAAATTGAAGAAATTTATGGATGATTTCGGACAAGAAGGATAAAGGAAATCTCATACTATGTTTTGTTTGTTGAGCATTATACTATTTCCTGTAAGTCCTATAACTACACATGTTTAAGTACTAATATTTGTTGTAGCACTCTGTTCTCTTGCTTTAATGTCTGATTGACCACATTGCAGGTTTGATATTAAAATATAATAATTAAACTAGCCGCCCGCCCTCTCTTCGCTTCAGTTATTCAAGTTAAGTTAAGGGGGGAATGCAGTAAGCGCGCATGTCTTTGCTACGCTTCAACAATATTTAATTTTGCGCCTGGAGATTTATTTTTAACTTTTTGATAACTCATAAGTTGTTAATTTTTTTCTGACAGTGTAAAAGGCAATTTTATTAATATTATTTTTACGTATCTAACAGATTTATTTGATTAAGGGCTAAAACTGTATTGTTAAAAATATGTTCTAAAGTAGCCCTTCATTTTACTGTTTTAAGTAAATGCAAAAAAGGTTATTGTGGGTTATTCTTTAAATATAGAAATATACCACCGCTTACTTTTTTTGAGATCTAACGAAGAGGAAAAATCCTACTATACATTGTTTTGTTAAAACTGAAAAAGTTTTGGCAGCGTTTTTGAGGAAAGCTCGCGATCGGCTTATTTTTGCCGACATATTGGACTAATATCGTTGTAATATCGTTGGTTTGTACAAAACATAAACTTACTACACACTAAAACCTTCCACAAGAATTGTTCTATCTATTGTTGAAAACCGAATGAAAATTCGTTCAGTACTTTTCGAGTAAATCGCGAACAGACAGACAGACGCGGCGGGGGGACTTTGTTTTATAATATATATTGATATAAAAACTCCTGACAAAAATCCTGAAAAACACACATACACACAAAAACATGTAAAACATTATATTCCTCAGTTTTCGTCAGGGGTTAAAAATAACGAAAATTTGTTAATAATATGTTGTATTTAAGATTTGATTCAGTCTCAAAATTAGCTTTTTACATGTTGTTTGTTTATTTATATATGTAAGTTTACCGGTTACCATACTATATATGCAGAGCATTAAAATATATACTGTAATTGTGGTGGTAGGACTAGGTAAGGCAGTGCTAGCAATGCAGTTGTCACTCAATTGTTTGAAGTCAAACTTATCTGATGATGGGAGTCAAAAGAGACCTGTCATATAAATTATGATAAAATCCTTGTGGTTAGACATATTTTTGCTTTCTCAACACCTACAGAATATGAAGTGACGTATAATTCGTCAGATATCCTATTATTAATATTTTTTTGTATCATAAAATTATAATTCGAAAAGTTTCAGTTTGCATAATATTATTAATACCTATATTCTTTTTAGATATTTCGTATGATAAGTGCTTTATCTTACTTTTCTTGTTGTAAGTTAAATGCCTATTAATTTAGTGTTATATCGGTTTTAAAATGAGAAGCTTGTGCTAGATGCGTCATTTAAAATATAATTCATCACAGGAATACCTCCTGTGGAATCAAGGAGTTGTCTAAAAAGTCCTAGTGAATTGTTTTTTGGAACATTGCAACGAATTTAGTGGTTTTCCATGTCAATGGCTTTCTTTACATTATCTGCTTCCAATAACTTTGAAAACTTGTGGAATAATTATTTTTAATTTCTAATTTTGTTTACCTACGTATTTGTATTATTATTGAGACATAATGTTAAAATTTGACGTCACTGCTTTTATAATAAAACATTAAATTTCTATTTCCACCTGATAGCTACTTTATATAAAATTAGATAGTGAATTTCGTAACTATAAATCGTAAATTATCTTAAAATTTTATAACCGGAAGGTAAATGATGTATACATATTGAAAATTGTATTTTTATTTAAATTTACCAAAAATACATAATATATTACCCTATTAGGTACATATTACAATATTTGAGATTTAAATTTTGGTATACTTATGCCATTATTTGTTATTTAAAAGAAATAAATTGTTACTTGATTTGTTAATATTTCTGTCAGTATAATAAAACATTAAAATTGCATATGAAAATGTTAAATTTTATTGAAATTGCCTATCATTGACAGCTAACAGTTTATAGGGGAAAAGTTAATGTATTGATTTTGTGATTCTTTCTTTCCCAGTTTTTCTCATTTCTTAAAAAGAGCCTTAAAGATTTTTTTAAAATATTAACTCCCATTAAAGCCATTCTCGAGTTTTGTGTTTAGAAACGTATTTGGCGATTTATTTCCATTTATAAATATAGATTATGATAAATGTGATTGTATTTATAAAAAATAATGCTGTTACTCCATACTTTTACTTTTTTTGCAATACCTACCTACTTACTATTATCTATACGAATAATAAAATCATTGGACCTATAGGTATGAAATACACTTTCCTTAATTATGTCATGGAAAAAAATATTTTTCAACTTTTATTAAATTTTTGTCTGTACCGATTTTGACAGGGTGTTCAATACGATCGATTATCTATGGAAAAATTGTATGACTTAGAATGAAATTTGTTGTTTATAATTTAAATAAAGAATATAAAAAAATAGACATCTGTATATTTAAAATGTAAAAAAATAGACATCTGTGTATCTAAAATTTAATTTAGCCCATTAGTTAGTAGTAAGTTGGTAAATCAAAGCTTCATTTTAAATGTTACATCTAGTCCTTATTTAAATTCATGTTTTACATACAGGAAAAAGTTACATAATATATCAGTTGAACAAGCAAACCAGATTCACAAGAATTTATATCATTTACGAGATTTTGTAAAAAATAATTTAATTATAATGTTATTAGGTATTTAAACTTGAATAAAACTTATCCACTTTTGATTTAGTGATATTTAAACTGTTTGTCTTTATTTTTGTATTGTACGTAAGGGAATAAATGTAAAAGAAATATGGTATGTTTTACTTTATGTTGTATGTAAAGGTATGTCAGGTACTACAAAAAATATTCCTACGGTTTAGAAGAGCTTTTAAGGCTTAAGGACTTTCTTGGTTCGAGCTATAACAGGTCACTGCAGGCTAAACAAACACCTTAGCAATGTGAGCCTTGCAGAGACATCTGACTGCAGGTCTTGCCTTGAAGCAGAAGAGACGGCAATTCACGACCTCTGCGACTGTCCTGCGTTCATTCATGCTAGAAGTAAGCATCTAGGGGGCACTTAATAAATCCCCAAGATCTTAAGCTGATCAATCCCAAGAGCATTATACAGTTCTTAGAAACTGTCGGCCTTGCGGTATTGATCTAAGCTTAAAGAGTAAGAGTTGTGATCACAATAGATCTAGTTAGGTCGCAGTGATCCTCGGGGTAGGTCTTACACGAACTCTTAACAAATAATAAGGCCTAAGGACCGAACGGTCCTTAGTTAAGGAACCTTACTTAAGGAACCTTAAATAAGATATTATGGAAACTAACTTGAGCTTTGAATGGTCATTTTCCAACCTGAGTCTCATATATTCAAGAAAACAGAACATGACAATAATAAGCAAAAGTAAGTAAGCAGGTATCTTCACACTCGTATCCCCGAAGAGATAAGAAGAGGCAAGAGGCAAAGTCATAACCAGACTCGCACGACTAGCTGAAGTTACTTAGTCCTATAATGTGATTGGTTGTCTATTGCAAATTGAGCACCATCCAATTTTGGGCAACGTCGATTGCATTAAAGAATTAAAAGAAAGTTTTGAGTTGCCTGACCCTAGGATTGAACCGGGTATCTCATGTAGTCAAGTGTCAACACTGGTCCATTAAACCACAGAGGCTTTGTGGACAGTTACTTTACTCTTTGCACAGAGGGTACCTACAAATAATAATAAACAGAGTCGTTATATGTTACAGAGGTTTTTATTTTAGAATCTGTAGGTAAATAAACCATGTTTACCTACAGATTACAGCGACTCGTCCAGATTGGTACCACCGCCTTACCTATTCCTGCCGCCATAACGTCACAGTCTTAATACTAACAGTCGGCCGACTCATGTACTTGCACAGAGCAACGCTGGGGGGAACGCGGGGAAGCGAGCGGCAGGGTCGGCGAGCGCAAACTCCATACAGTTTGCGCTCTCTATCTAGAAGGGTTTGCACTCGTTATTTGTTAAAAAATATTTTATACCTAGTGTATTTTATTATAATGTAATGCTTGCTGTCTTGTAAATTTATAATGGTTTACAGGATGTGTTCCGTTTTTATTCGTAAATAAGCCATCCAGCTTGCTGACGTTTCGTCTACAAAATTTTAATCCACAATGGATAAAACGACACCTTTTTAATTTATTATTTTTCCACTGTCGATTCGTGCACCATTAAAATATTTTTTTTATACAGTCAGATACAAAGCTTTAACAAAATAAAGCGATCAATTTAGGTATATGTTTTAAACTTTTATATATAAATTGATACATCAAAATCACCAATTACTCAAGATTTAATTAAATTTTTTTTTAGACGTATGATGAAGTTTAGCACATAACATGAATGAATGAATGAATACACTTTATTATGCACCAAAATTTACAAAAAATTCACACTTTTTCACTTATAATAATATATAACTTAGGTGCACAAAGGTGAAACATAATAGTAATTAGTATAAAGTTAAAGTGGGTAAAACAAATTCAAATTGATTATATCTGTGATTAAAAATAGTAAGTAGGTAATGCCAAATCAATGTAGCTGTTGTCACATATATATTATGTTTTTTTTTGTTATTATATTGTTCATTAGCATACAACTTTTTCATCTGACTGTACTAAACAACTTCAATAATTTGATAGTGAACGAATCGTCGGTGAAAAAAATCATAAAATAAAAGGTGTCGTACCGTCCACTGTGGATGAAAATTTTGTGGACGAAACTTCAGCAAGACCATCATCAGTTTCATTATTAACTTCACATTTTTTTTGTTTGCCATTTTAAAATAAAACTTTTAGATGAAATGTTTAAAATGTTATTATTTGACAACCCTGACCCTTGACTGACTTACCGTGAGTAGGTATATAAAATGTCGGCATGAATTCAAGAAGAAAGGAGTTGGACTACTGGTAGGTAGAATTCTTTATACTGTGATAACGTCATGACGTGTTCCGTCTTACTTTTGCTCGAGGCCTAATGTCTCTAGGCGGCGGGAATTTCTTATCATCAGGAAATCCGTCTGCTTGTTTGCCTTCCAATATCATAAAAAAAACCCGAATGATTTGATCGTGGAATGTTGGTATCCCCAGGTACCTACATCCATCCATATTCGTATTGTATATCTGCTTTGTCAATCTTTCATCTGTCATTCTTTCCACATGACCGAACCAGCGAAACATGTCCTTTTTCACTTAAAAACTAACACTTTTTTCCAATCCCACTCTTTCTCGGATAATCATCATAATATAATATATTTTCGGCAAGGTTAATAAAACGAGCAATTTAAGAAACAAATATTTATTTACAAAAAATCGCTAAACATTGATTAAAATATCACGTAAAGTTTTGAAAAACGTATACAATGGAAGTGACGAGAAGTGTTACCATAAAACTCGGACTTTTTTCTTCACTCGCATTGATTTCTGAAAATAAAGAGTAAATTGTTAGCTGCTCCGGTGAAATTCGTTCCACCCGTTCAATTTATTGGGGAAAACTTACAATGTTGATATTAATTCACAGTCAAACGAGATAAAAAATATACCTTGTCCGTCTCCTGGTTCTAAGCTGCCTCCCTATCAATTTTCAGCAAATTAAAGTAACTAACCCGTCTTTCGTATATTTAATAAATTATGTTTCAAAACGAATACGACAATGACGAGAACTGACGCTATGAGGGCAGGAATAGATAAGGCAGTGGTACAGATTACTTCAAGCTGCTGCAGATATTAGTAGTACCTGGATATTCAGGTGTTAGTTCCAGGTTGTCGCGGCTAATATACATGACCGCCTCGTTGGTTTGACTTTTGACAATTGACCTACAACGATGCTCTAGTTCGATTCCCGACGGGGACAGACGTTTGTGTATTGACATCTAGATGCCTGCATTTCTGGGTCAGCGTGTCGTAATTAAATTTATTATAGCATTTATTTTATCGCCGCATTGGAGGACGTAATGTTGGACGACCTCCCATGCGGTGGACTGATGACCTGGTCAAAGTCGCGGGGAGTCGCTGGACACAAGCGGCTGGTGACTGTGACTTGTGGCGCTCTTTGGGGGAGACCTATGTCCAGCAGTGGACGTCCTCCGGCTGATGATGATAGCATTTATTTAAGTCTTTCTATGTATTAGTATGGTATTATTTTTACTAGGTCGTGTTTAACTACCCATTTCTATGTATAATCATGTAATCATTTTGCTAGGTGGTAGAGTTTCGCAGCGACTCGCCCGGACTGGTGCTACCGTCTTACCTTTTCCTTTATTACTAGCTGTTTACTTGGTCAGTGTAGAACAGGTCAGGTCAGTTTATACAAACTTTTATCCTCTTCGGTCCTTTGGGGGATTGATTTTTATAAAAATGTTTGAACTATGCTATATTATTATATGTATGTTTGAACTCGGATCTTTAGCTATGTATGCATATAAAATTTCATCAAAACCGGTTAAGCCGTGAAAGGGCAACAGACAATCAGACTTTCGTATTTAAATTATTGGTATGGATTAGTTATACGTTTCTAAATATTAAAACTAATACGTAACAATGTAAAGAATTTGTGTGTTAGTGTGTATGGCAAATCTCACCAATCATAACGGTTCGTTCTCTCCGATGAGTTCCTATAGAAGCCACACATCTTAGTTTCATGTGTGGTCTGGCTGCGGCCTTCAAGCCCAACATTGACACCATTAGCCCTTGCGGGGCTGGTGTAGAATTATAATAAATCAACCACGAGGGTTCTTCAACCTGGAAAATATAGAGCATTAATAAATAAGCAACACAGACTAGTAAGAGAAGTTAGCAATATAGATCACTTAAAATACGTGTTATGGCTTAAGACAGCGAATAAGCTTATGGCTCTTCTGGTGGTAAAAGGCAACCATGGCCTAAAAAAGATAACAGGAAAATAGGAATAGATAAGGTACTGAATCCCTAGTAAAACAAGTCCAACAAGGCAAAATAAACTCTTCGTTTAAGGCTGCTACTAAGTTGTATCAAAGAAGAGTAAAATATTAAATAAGTATATTATGGAATAATTAAAATAGTGATTATTCCAAAGTAAAGCAAGAACTCTAGATCAAAAAGCTGGAATTTTCTGACAATTTTATGGAGCATATTGTTCTTTAAAAAAATATATATTTATATTAATTTAAAGAAAAATATGTTAATCGCTTTTTTAAATAAACACACGATGACGACGACAAACGAGCCATCGAAGGCCTTTATTTACTCATAACGCCATGAGGCATGAACATCCATACAACCAGAGGCTATGCGAATGCGCTGTCCAGCTTCATTACTTTTCCTCTAAATAGAAGAGAAATCAGAAACTCACAAACTGTTCAAAACGCGACAGCATAGATTTTTTAGGCTATCAATTTACACCGGAATCATGTGAGCAAGAGGTTCCACCCTGGTTGTGCGAAATAACCCAAACCTATACATTATTGCGAGAAGCTAAGATGGCATCATTGTGCCAGATGGTACTATCAAGTATCAAGTGAGGGGATAATGTGAAATAGAGAAATGAGAAGGAAAGAGAGACGCTGTGTAAAGTACATATCTTTCAGTAGTTGTATACTCTACTCTTTATACTTTAGGGATTGAGCTCATTCAGCTTCTAAACTTCTTTAAGCATCGTTAAACTATAAACTATTAAATAATAATGTAGGTATTTAATATAAAACCATTTCAAGGTAAAGTTTTTTTTTAAATTTTGTGACTCTCTTATTTCTATAGGTCCACTCCATATGTACTTAGCTTTTTAATCTGACGTGCTGGAAATTAACTGAGGATCGATTTTTACTAATTTGATTTGGACTGCCTTCAACGTACGCCCCTATATTAAGGGTTCTTACATGGTGCATTACAGTGTACAAGGTTTCTCCCTATACGATAATCTGACGCACTCGAGTCATTGCACACATCCTTCCTTGGGCTTCCGTACTATGCATAGTACCTACATGTTAACGTACAGTTTGAGTGCTCCTTTATAATGTAATATCACCAGAGGTCAGAGACCAAAAATCACCGCAATGTTTTTTTTCTTTTTATTATGATATTGGAAGGCAAACAAGCAGACGGATTTCCTGATCGTAAGAAATTCACGCCGCCTAGAGACACCAATGGTGACAATGGTGCGTTGCCAACCTGAGGTCGGGATGCTAGGCCTCGAGCAAAAGAATGTTTACCGGCTACCTTACCCTCCAAACCGGAACACGTAATGACATTATGGCGGCAGGAATAGGCAAGGCGGTGGTACAAATCCGGGTGAGTCGCTGCGAAACTCTACCACCTCGTCAGATGTCATGGGGTTAGTGACGGTAAGCCTATGCTCGCCTTTTACGAGCTGCCTGGCAGGAAGGCAGATGGTCTATTCAGCAAAGCAGCCCGGACCAACACGGGGAAAATAACAACGAAAAATCTTACTAAAAATGCAAATATGTACTTTACCATTACTCCGTTAATGTGCCATTGTAATTCAGGAGCAGGGAATGATTTGACTGATGTACAATTAACGTCCAGTTCTTCGTTTAGATCGTACCGACGATTATGACCGGTGATTCGAGGACTTTCACGAGGGAAATCTGGAACATTTGGACTAAGTTAGAAATTAAAACACTTGTATTTTCATCATTTTACTAACATTTTGGAAAAGCCAAATTTTCCTTGTATAATAGTTATTTCACTGCTACGATTGCTATCCGCATCTTAAATGGTAGTTTTATGACTAAATATGTTGTTCTCCTGTTAGAATTTCACAATGAATATTATATAATTCAAGTCACGTAGATAATAATTTTCCAGGTAATATCGGATGGGTATTTTGCGAACTTTATTTTGTGATAATCAGAATGGCCTTTGAGTATTAAACCAACATACTCAAATATTCGGACATATAGACGTAAATCCCGAACGAACAAACACAATGTTATGGACATTGCATTTATACCCCCTTACTAATAAGAGCTACGCGCTCGTTAACTTCACTTTTGCGAACAAAACTGAAGTTACACACCAAATCAACGGGCGCATCTGTGGTCTAGCAGTTGTTGGACTTGACTTCATGAGGTGCCGGGTTCGATAACCGTGTCGGGCAATAGTAAGAAAAAGTGGTTTTTCCAATTTTCTGATAAAATGTTGCTCGAATTGCTTGCCACCTATCACATTGTTCGACTTAGTATCTTCGGCTACAGTCCTGGTTATGCCTCTGCCTACCTCTTCGGGAATATGGGCGTGCAGATACTATCAATGGGCGCGTTGGTTTTATTAGTAGGGGATAGTATCTATAACGCGCTTTACTGACAATGCCAGTTAAGCTTTGTTGCTATTGAACAGATTTTGATGAGACAAAGTTTATGATAATCTAGATTAAACGAATTTTGAGAATGTCGACTACTTCATTTTTTTTAAATATGAGCACATGTATATTGCAAAGTATGTGTGTGATCGGTCCAGTATCACTTTTAGTGTAAACGTATCAAGACATTTATCGAATAACATTCTGTAGGCACTAGCGTAGACATCCGAGTGAAAGCATATAAAACTGCTGAAGTATTATAAGAAAAACATCATCATCGTTTTCATTCGTAATCAAAATTACGAATGAAAACGACTTAATTGCCTATAATATAACAATATTTTACAATTCCAAAATATTTTTATATACAAGTAGTTTGAAAGTCATTATAAAACTACTTTTCAATGCAACAAAGTTGTCGTTCAGTTAAAAATTAAAAGCAGTTTAAAGAAAGTACGGACGGTTAAAGTTTTTGTCCGTTGCCACAAGTTATTGGTACAAACTAGGTCGAAATATTTATAAGTACTGTTTGCAAGTGGTGTTTTCAAAGTAATATAATTTATTTTCAAATCAGAATATGACTGCGGTAAAGTTTAAACTAGGGATCCGCAAAGAGAATATTCAAGAGGCTCCTCAGTGTAGTGGGCTGCTCAGTACACAGAGATAGTTCTAAAGTCTGGAGATAAGTTTGTTTTAAAGGGGAACTAGACGCTTATTGTAATTTATGGGTTTCGAAAATTTTAAGGGTTTGAAATTCATATTTAGTTAGATCAGAGTTTTTGATATGTGGTAGCATAAATGTCGATTTGAATTCAAGTAGAGTAGGACTACACTGGTTCTCCAGACTCAGATACATCAATTGTCTTTTAATCAGTGGTTAAGTCGACATTTCCCACAATTAATTTTGACTTAATGATAGATTAAATGTTAGTTGTCGTGTATGTGTGCGGGCTTTGGTAAAATAGTAGTTCCCAATCTTAGGAAAGACAATCTGAAGAATAGATTTAGGATTTGTCGAAACATACTTTCTATAAAAGTGACTGCATTTGATTATTGTTTTGAGATCGAGTGTCATTCTAAAATACAATCCTTATTTATTTTATTTCGTATTCTAAAATGCACCAATAAAACTTACATACCCATCTAAATATTTTAATTGACCGTTAATCCCAAAGGTTGAAAAATTTTCACTCAACTGTAGCGCATTCATATGAAAAACCATCTACATATTATGCAGAAATTAGGTAGTTTCCTCAATTTCCCATTACCAAGTCAGGACTTGGTGGCATTGAGAATATCTCAGAAGTACGCTCTTTCAATAAAAAAATAAATAAATTTTAGAATCGTTTTAGATATGAATTCACACCACCTGGAGACACCAAGGGTGGTAATGGTGCGCTGCCAACCTGAGGCCGGAATGTTAGGTCTCGAGCAAAAGTCAGTTTACCGGCTACCTTATCCTCTGAACCGGAACACGGCAAGCACTGACGTTATGACGGCAGGAATAGATAAGACAGTGGGTACCAATCTGAGCGAGTCGCTGTGAAACTATAGGTACCACCTAGTCAGGTGTCATGGTGTTAGTGACGGTAAAGCCTTTGCTCACCTTTTACAAGCTGCCTGGCAGGAAGGCAGAAGGTCTATTCTACAAAGGAGCCCGAACCAATACGGGGACAAAATACATAAAAAAATATTGTACTCCAACATATAACCTCCTTTCTTAGAAGTCGGTTAACATATGAGTGTGTTAGTTGTTCATCAATCAGAATTCCCATATAAATTTACGAATAAAAATCAGCGTCATGAAATATTTTATGGACGTGAAATATTTACGAAACAGTCAGCATTTTTTCTTCGAATATTTGTAATAACATTTATGTTTACATTGATTCGTGTTTACATAGATCCGCGTCGCTCGTTTTGCCGTGTTTTCGTACACAACGATATGCACAGCCTAGTTTTACTGTAAATATTTTATATAAAACCATTTGCATTCTTTAAATTCCATGTAATTGTTGTATATTTACAATTTTTCGTATATTTTTCTTTTATACAAACACAACAGATTACATAGATACAATTTTAAGTTTGTTGTATATTGCTTACTAGTGGCCCGCCCCGGTTTCGCACGGTTATAAAATATACATATAAACCTTCCTCTTTAAACGCTTTACATGTTAGAAAAAACCGCATCAAAATCCGTTGCGTAGGTTTAAATATTTATACTATATAGTGATTCGATGTCTTTACTGTTATAGTGTTTATTTTTTTAATTATTCAAATAGTTGGTTTGCTATTCGGAACGGAGTGTAATTCAACAAATACGGCGTAGTTTCAATTAACATGATTATTATGTACCTAAACTCGTTTAAGTTTACGCACGGACGTGCAGTTTAAACGGTCCATGATTTTACAGCTAAAGCCTTAAATTCAGATCACCAATGCCATCTATTTTAAAATTCTAAAGAGTAACTAATTTAAGATCAGTCATCTTGGCGATTTAATAGGCTTATGCAGAAAAAAAGTACCTACATTATAATATTACATTACAATTACATTATACTTACAACAGTTACTGTAATTAAAAAAAACACAGCAATTACAGCAATATAGTATACAAAGGACGTTTTATCGTATTGTTGCGATCTTTTTTTCTCTTTATTTATTTATAGGCTTTAGTCATCAAACGACTATGCCAGCCTTATGCGTAATATCTTAAACTAGATAAATCAGTGTGATACAAAAAAAACATTACACAAAAAAAATCAAATAACGAAAACTAGTATTATCTTTCGTTACTTCTAATTTTTGTTAGTACCCCAAAAATTAACTAGACTCAAACATATTAATGAGTTTGGCTTAGCGAGTATGGCATTCACCGAACCTAGTTCCCTGAGTTCCACAACCACCGAGGTGCGATCTGTGTAAAAGTTCTTCAAGATTGTGTGACTAGTCTAGTCCCATTTTTATAAGTAAACCAATAGGGGACCTTGACCTACGACCGTAATTAAATACGTCAGTTATCACTTAAACAGTCAATTAATCCACGTTTTCTACACAAAATTGCGACTTCGTGCTCAATTAAATGTTGATTGCCGTCTCTGAGTGCGCTAGACTTACTTATATATGTAATTAATTTGAGCCTTGAGTTTAACTTTGGTTTTTATTGGATACCATACTTCTTCCTCGACTAATATTCTTGTGATTTTGAAAAGAAGTACTCATGTTTTTTTTAAATTTTAACACCTTTTGGTGTTGAGGATATATTAGTGCTTTTCATTACTAAAGATACGGATGTCTCCTAGAAATATGATTTAATATAAAGGTAAAAATAGAGAGTCAATAACTTACAGAACACTTCCATAAATGCTTCCGACTGCGCAGAGTGGAATGAGGGAGCCTCCTCTGACACTTCGCACCGGTATAATCCCCGGGATTTCAAAGTTAATTCTCTGAGATGTACACGACGGGCAGTTGACTTTTCTAACTGAAATTGTTAAATAACATAAAATGTTATGTTTTCTTATCATAGCAAGTAAGCCAAAGCCATCGGTGACAGAATGAAGAGACAAATAGATTGTTTCTATCACCTTTACTGATATATAAACCGGTAAAAAGTGGGCGTCTTTTTTTATCGAGGGCAAATTATAATATGTTTTTAAGTTATTTTTAATCGAAGTACTTTTCAGTTGTCTTTCATGCTTCTTAATAATAAAAAAGGAACTAGGGTCTATTTTTTTCCTTCTTAAAAATTCGGAAAGTCTTAAATTTACGTCTTAGGGTATTTATCTTTATACTTATGAAGTAGTGCTACCCAGGGATAATACGTCTTAAGAGGTAACACTGTCCAAATATTTTCTGCAATAATATCTGTGCTCGTAGTTTTTTGTGACGTATCTGTGTTTGTCTGTCAGTTGCATCATAACTGTTGAATGGGTAAACCAAACTCGATGCTAATTTTTTCGTTGGAAAGCTGACGTTGTCGAGACGGTTCTTAGCTACATAACATGCAGATTTTGCAGGGGCTTATTGAAAATGTTTAATTTAAAGATTATTAAACGCTCATTTAACAAATTTAAAGCCTTCCTGTAAGAAATCTTAAATTATATATGTTTACGAAATTTATGTAAGTAACAACAAAACATGATAATATGAGAACATTTTATTTATTTTTATTATATTTTGCACAAGTAGGTTTTATTAAACCTGGTTGTTAGCACGCGCTTGTTAACTTAGTAAAAAGACAGGACAGTTGTAACTAGGTTTACAAACTTCATAACAAGAATTTAAGGGACATATCAGTTCCAAACGCGGGATAAGGATTTAGAAGGATAATGAATTTCTGTAAATCAGCATTAGAAATGAAATAATACACTTAGTTCAATAAATAATAGGTGCCTGTAGAGTACTTTACTCGTCATTGTGACAGCTACAAACTACCTTAAATATGAGAATTTTTTCCTTAAGATTTGGCACTTACAGTTTTTTTTAAATTTTTTAAGAACAAAAAGTATATACGGTAGTACATAATTTTAAAAAGTGGATAAATTCGCGTCCCACACACTCTAACTGGCACGCTTCTTTAAGAAACGGGATGTCCTGCTAATAGCGGAACGGTTGGCAACCCTAGTTGTAACCTTTGTTTTAGATTTTGTAAAGGCTTTTCTTTGATGACATTTGAAGTTCAACTAACCACATTTGGGCTAGTCCGTGTTGAGGATTTATAAACCTTTTGCAAAATATGCAACTAGAGTTAACTGGGTTAAACCAGCTGTGGTTATGTTAAATCTTTTTTTGTAAATTTCTGAAAATAAATGAGTGTTTTCTCTAGCAACACACTATTGCACACTGAATTACTCATTTATGTTACTAGTTTTACCGGAAGTTTTGCTATTTTGCCATGTATGTATAATGTCTTTTGCCATATGATTGACTTGTTTATTTTTTATCAAAAAAAAAAAACATTTGAATGCAATGAAAACCAAAATAAAGGTGTTTGAATGGTTAGTTGATAATGTGGTACTACTGCAACAAATAAATGAAATTGTATATCTTGGTTATGTTTTTCGCATCGTATTTTTTTAAGGATAATCATGGCAACATATTTCTGGTCCTAAAATCTTAGTTCTTGGTCATGAGATAGACTAAGACTTGAATTCAAGTTTCCAGTTACATGTATTCGAATAAGAGCAAAACTAAATAGACCCGACCGAGAAGGCAGCCAAGACAATTACCAGATGAGCGTAAACTGTCTTAGTAACCGTCTTAAGTAGAAAACTAAACGTGTTTTTAACAGGATCGACTAGAACGCACATGGAATAACTCATGCCATAGTCCCCACAATCTATTGTTTGCAACACAAGCACTTAGCAGCTACCAATGTGACGCCGGCTTCTAAAGTAGTATTTGTTTTACCAACATTTTGTTTTTAATTCATAGTTAACAGGAAAAACTGATTTTAAGATGAAGACCAAGCTTTAGTCTATACGCATTTTCAATAGGATGAGCAGGCATATGAGCTGGACTACAACATGTCGAAATTGGTAAAAGTAAAGTCGGCTTGAGAGGTGCATTTGTTTATGCTCATGCCAATTTATAGCTCCCAGGGAAAGCTGAAGATGGATCTACGCCTTCATTAAGACGAAGACGTCACCAATAGTGGATTACAATTTAAAAACCAACTCATAGCTACTCCAAAATTTATCTTTTGTCACAACAACAACAACCAACTTATGTGTAACTTTTATTTTTAAATTTAATTTTCATCACTTTAAGAAGACAGATTTTGTGAATGCTGTACTTATTTATTGCTGTAGAATATTAATACGGATATCTTATCTATGTGTACAAGAGTTATTTTTTGAAGAATTGCGTGAAGATCGGTTAACTTGTATCATTTTGACAGGCGCAATGCTCTTTTGGTTTAAAATGGGAACCTAAATCAACTTTCACAGAGCTGATAATAGGATGAATCATATTTATAATAAAAAATATATTTTTATAAATTTTGTGGAAAATCCAAGCGTAGGCAAAGTGCTAATAAATTAAAAGCAAAAAATATTAATACTTTTTGCTTTTAATTTATTATTTAAAGTTAATATTTAATTAAATTAATTAAATTAAATTAATTTAATATTTAAATATTATTAGACGGTTTATAATGAAGAAAATAAAATTTTCCTTCAAAAATATTGACTTTAAACTTACAACCTCATTATTCACGACTTGTATACCTAATCACAAAACGGTGTCGCGCGATTGTAAACAAACTAGTACCCACTTATTGATTTATGTAAAATCTTCAAAAACGTTTTTAAGATTATAAAGATTTTATAAAGTTTTTGCAAATTCACATTATTTTTATTTTAGGTCTCCACGAGTCCTTTCATTTCATACCCACATTTTAGAAGTGCATTAAAAATAACTAATCCGCCATCTTGGATGGTCCGCCATATTGGATTTAGAATGACGTCACGTATTTTATCATGAATAATTGTCATCCAAGTTTAAGATGTATACAAAATTTCAGTTCAATCTGTTTAAGATATCGACTTGAAAATTGAGTTCAAAAATTCAAACAACAAACATACTTACATACATGGCAAGTTAAATAAAAACGTTTAAAATAAAAATACCTTGAGAGAAACGAAAGTTTCATTGTGTAGGTACTCACTACTCAGAACTATGTATGTATAGGACGTATCTAGAAAACATTAAAAATTTCGCCACAGGATTTGAATTCTCAGTAGGCCAAACGGTAAGAGTATTCCTCTGCTTGTGATGAAAGGGTACAGGTTCAGAAACATGTTAAAATGAGTGGCTTATAAAACCTGGACATACTATTTTCTATTTTTTTAAATAAACTTTTTCATATTATTTAAAATGACCATTTTTTAAATTTAATATAAAGAAGGTTTTTCATATAATTGTAAAACATATTAATGCGTTTTACGTCTAATTTCTATCTATATCTAGCTAGAGTATAATGCACCGAATAATCTGTAATTTTATTCAGTCATTATAACCAGTCCACCGCATAAAGCAAACCAAAAGGAAATAAAAACGGAGTCTTAATGCAGCGTTGTTTATGAAGGTCCGTAAATTAGTATTAAAAACAATTAGCAGCTGCCATTACTGAGTTGGGACTTAAAAGTGTGTGCTTAAATCATGAATAAAGCTTTAATTAATCGATAATTGGTTTAACACTGAACGGTGTTTTCCCGCTGGCGTCGTTTCCAAATGATTTTTTTTAAAAGCACTTACTTTTTATTACTTTCTCTTTTTTGTTATTATAATTTAAGCAAACTAAAACTGCAGAAAACCAACTTAAGTTTCAACAAGTATGCCATCTACGTATACAAAAATTGAGTATCTTCCTTGATTTCCCTGAGATTAGATCCAGACTTGGTGGGACAAGACCGTCTTTGAAATACAAAAAAAAGTATCTTCACACTCATATCCCCGAAAAATGTATATAGAGACACAACCACGGTACCCATGACTAGCCGAAGACACTAAGTCCCACAGTGTGATAGGTGGCAATTTGGCTGAGCTTCAACTAAACTTATTTTAAATTAAAAAACTCTCCTTTTTCAATGAAACAAAAAGAAAAGAGCTTTTTTTTATGCACTATTTTTAATAAATGATTCAACAGGCGGGTGTAAATGTTGACTTAATGGCTGATTAAGAGACAATTGACGTTTCTGATTACAGCCGTGAGTGTTTGATAATATCGTCTCTTGTATGTGAAAAAACAGTTATTTATACTAATGGATTATTCTATATTAATAACAATGACAATTTCATATCCGGAGGGTAGGTTAAAAGGGATATTTGCACAATGGGCATTATACTCCGGCCCCATGACAGCGACGCACCTATAACATCTGTAGTGTCTATAGGCTGCAGTTATCTCTTATCATCAGTGAAGCCGCAGGTTAGTTTGCTGCATTTTGCCATAAATAAAAACAACTGGTGCAATCAGACAGACTAGGTAGAAAAGTCAGTATCCTGTACCGACATCTCCTGATAGGTACTTACTACCGTTTATGCTTTTTCTTGTGAAAGTAAGAGACCTATAGACTCAACAGATGCTATTGACGCGTCATTCTTAGTGGCCGGAATTTTAGGCCTATGGTGCAAGTATATCGTTATCTGATTACATTTTGTAGCATAGCAAGTATCTATATTTATATCTTGACAATTATATCCACATAATCCTGCTTAACATCTTTGGAGAAGTTTGTCCAGGAAATAGGGGATTAACTCAGATTTTTGTAATAACTTTCTCATAACTTCCGTGATACGTTGTTATAGACGCTAAACACACCGTAGAACTACCGTAGCCCGTATAGCACATTCTTCTACAATGTTTGCCCTTATTATCTAGCCCATGAATTATATTTTATTTTTTCGATTTAAACATTCTATAACTTTAAATAAAAGATAACAATTAAATGAAAAATGTTTCCTTAACTTTTACTCCAATTCACGCCATCTTCCAAAAAAATTTCGCGATAAGAATAGATCAGCTATTTGGTTTTTGCGTAAAAATAAATATATTGAAATTAAGGTCGAGTTCGTTTAAAAATCTTATTTGTGAATTTTAATAAAATTATAACAACATTAGTATCAGTAGAGATTCCGAAATCTTCTTCTTTTTAAATATTAAAATCAATTGCTGTTCCTTAGTTTTGCTAAAACTTGAGAACAGCCGGACCGATTTGGCTAATTTTGATTTTGAATTATTTGTGGTAGACCAGAGTAGGTTTGAAAGACAAGAAAAAATTAAAAGAAACTAGTAAAAACAGCATTTTACGTTTTTCAATTCAAACTGAACGGGTGTAACGAAGTTCGCCGGACAGCTAGCCGGGACCAATTGCCGGTAATGGGCTTAACTCGAGAACAGCTAGACTGATTTGGGTAATTTCGATTATTTTTTTATGACATTGAAAGGCAAACAAGCAGACGGATTTCCTGATGCTAAGAAATTCCCACCGCCTAGAGACACCAAAGGTGATAATAGTGCGTTGTCAACTAGAGGCCGGGATGTTAGGTCTCGAGCAAAAGAAAGTTTACCGGCTACCTTACCCTCCGAACTGGAACACGTCATGATGTTATGGCGGCTGCAATAGGTAAGGCGGTGGTACCAATCCGGGTGAGTCGCTGCCAAACTCTACCACCTAGTCAGATGTCACGGTGCTAGTGACGGCAAGCCTACGCTCGCATTTTACTAGCTGCCTGGCACAAGAAGGCAGATGGACTATTCTACAAAGGAGCCCGGACCAACACGGGGTAAAATTTTGAATTATTTGTGAAAGTCTAGGGAAGGTTTAAAAGATAGAAAAAAGGAAAACTGAGAGGAAACTAGAAAAGACAACATTTTATGTTTACCCATACAAACAGAACGGATGGAACGAAGTTCGCTGGGACAACTAGTTTTATTTATTTAATAAATTTGATTGCTTACAAATGCATGAACAAATTAAACTAAATAACAAAACATTGTTTTGGTCTACATATTATAACTTCACCTGGCAGTTTAAAATATACTTTGTAACCTACTAGCGGCCCGCCCCGACTTCACACGGTTATGAAATATACATATAAACTATTTACTGATTCTCCTACTAAAGATACACAAAATTACTGTAACTTCTTTATGTATGTATAAACGTACTTAACTTCACACCAAGTCCCTTACGGGCTAGGCAGAGAGTATCGAGTGCCAAAACTCACGATCCTGACAGACCTGTCTAGTTTCCATCATATTCACTATCCTTTTTTAAAAAAAACTTGCTGGTTTCGGAGACTCGTGACTTTATGAATTATGATATTTGTACAAAAAATAAATATTAATAATTATTATAAAAAAAATGAAATTGATTGAGCCGTTTTGAAGGGGTTTAGCTGTAAACACCATATTGTGTTGTTATTCTTTTCCTAAACAAAATTCATGTACTTATATTTTATGTAAAAATATAAAAATCTAACAAAAAGTAAATGGAAAAAGAGAAATCTGCTTACAGAAAAATGTTAGTGTCTATTTTCAGTAATTAACATCAGTAGGCAATATATAGAAAATAAACTAGTATTTTCGGTAATATTTTGTTTCCTATGTTATTCATAATAAAGCACGTGTATAAGAAAGATTAAATAATAAAATGGTCCCCCACAAAGTTGAGTTTCTAGATACTGGTTTTCCCTAGTTTCTCACAGTTTTGTTACAGATAGAGAACTGTAAATTTGGATAACGACAAATTTATACAATAGCGTCGGATACATTAAATGTGTAGGTATATAAATTAAATAAACAAATTATAAATAAAGTTAAACAAATTTAATCTAATTCAATTTGTTTAACTTGTCAAGGGATATTTATAACCAGACCAACCAGAAAATTTAATAATAAATTAATTATGTCAGGTATTTCCAATTTTATGGTCCTTCAAAGTTAGGTGGGTGAACCCATTTTAAAAATAATATTAATGATGAATAATCCTCGCAATTTTAAGCCTCTTTTGTTGCTAAAACTAAGCCTGTACACGCAATTTTAATTAATAAATAATAAATATCCCTGGACAAGTTACACAAATTGAATCTAACCCCAAAGTAAGCAAATTTTATGCTTCTGTTATGGGTGTTAGTCAACGATACTAAAACATAAAAACACTTAAATAGATACTAGAATAATTTTAAAGAACACCCAGACCCGGAAATGAAGACATCTAAAAGTTCTCTCGTCGGGAATCGTACCCGAGCCTGGTGTTTGGTCCGTGTATTTAGGCGCATACGTTGGCCAATCGACCAACGAGGAGGTCAATATATATGTAGCGAGTAACAAAAGTATATAATTTAAACGCGACAAAACTGCAAAAATCTGACATTCATTGAAATGTCATGTTGTCTAAGTACATAAAATGGAGTATTTCTTCGGATTTTTGGTGATTCCATCATTAGATCCAGGTTTAGAATGGGAACACCCCAAAAGAATACTCTTGCAAAAAAAAAAACTAGAATTAGTAGGTACAGAAATGTCAAAGAAATTGGTTAACATAAAAATAAGAAACGTTCCACCTTTAACCAACTTTGACAGAAGAGGACGTTATACTTGACTCCTAATAAATCGATTTAGGCAGGTTTGCTGCGCATGAATTATAAAATTAGTATATATATTTTTAATGATATTTACCATATACCGTGTCCTGATACATACCACATAAACCTTCATGTCCCCGAAGAGGTCGACAAATATACAACCAAGGAACCCACGACTAGTAGAAAACGCTAAATACCACAATGTGGTAGGTGGCAAGACTATCGCCAATCAGGCACATACTCAATCCCGGAATAAAGTTATATTTATCAGAAAATTGAAAAATACAAATTTTATAGTTTTTGAGTTGTCCGACCCGGGGATTCAACCCGAGAATTTAAGAAATCAAGTCCGACACTAGACCGCTAGACCACAGAGGCGATTTTTTTCTATAAAGTGTTAAATAAATAAGTATGTTTTCTCCTATGTCACACGATCTGATAACAAGAGATTTAGGAATATCCTTAAAAGAAGCACATACAAGTATGTACTTATATCACACGATCTGATATCAAGAGATTTAGGAATATCCTTAAAAGTAGCACATACGAGTATGTAGTCTTTAGATATCTATAAGAAACGGGTAAATGTTTTACATCGGTGGACCATAATCTCACTTGCCCGTACACCTTATAAAAGTTTTTACTTACATCGACTTTAACTCCATCTAATCTGTGAGCATGCTGAGGGGGCTTCAGTCGGGGCATGTAGCGGTAAAACTCCTCGTTGTCTCGATACCATTTCACGGAGTATAACCTCCCTCCTTCGAGATCATAATCACATGTCATAGTGACAGATTCCCCCCTCTGCTTTAAGCTTGGGATTGATATACTGACTACCTTCAGAGATATCGTTACTGAAACAAAAAAGCTCTTTAAGTTCTTTAGAAGTTACAGTATACGTCCAATGCTACTTGCTCACTTCTCTAAAATTTAAAACACATTTGACTGATTTGAATATTTTTAATTCAGTTTTTTGAGTTATTGTATTTTTTTATGACAATAGAAGGCAAACAAGTGCACGGATTTCCTAAAGGCAAGAAATTCACGCCGCCTTGGGACACCGAAGGTGGTAATGGTGCGTTGCCAACTTGAGGCCTTGATCTTAGGCCTAGAGCAAAAGTAAGTTTACCGGCTATCCTACGCTCCGAACCGGAACACGTCAAAAGCAAGTAATAACGTTATGGCGGCAGAAATAGGTAAGGCAGTGGTACCAATCCGGATAGGTTGCTGCAAAACTCTACCACCTAGTAGGATTATACGTTAGTGGTAGTAAGCCTATGCTCGCCTTTTACGAGCTGCCTGGCTGTTCTGCAAAAGAGCCCGGATCAATATGAGGAAAATATTTCCTATTTAAAAAGAAACTACCACATAGGATTATTAATTAGGTAATATAAAGTAACACATGCATTTGTAAGGTGATGAAGTTGCATTAATTTCGCATTTAAAGAGTTGTTAAAGACAAAATTTAAAAATCGAAAAAGAAATATTATTGTATGCGGATGTCTAATTTATTGTCATACTAGCGGCCCGCCCCGGCTTCGCATCGTTATGAAATATATATAAACCTTCCTATTCAATCACTTTATCGATCTTACCTTTTATCGACTTTATCGAAAACCACATAAAAATCCATTGCGTAGTTTTAAAGATTTAAGCATACGACGGGACACAGGGACAGAGGAAGCGACTTTGTTTTATACTATGTAATTATAACAAATTTGAATAAAGCGTTTTTCACGTATTAGTTATCTTAAAATGAAACAGAAATAAAATAAATAATTAAATTCCGTTTACTTTAATTGAAATTGACAGACATAACTAACAAGTAACTTCTAGCACTTTATATACTCCTTTGTCCATTTTTGAAGATAGTTGTGGGAGAGGTGGCTACTCTAGCGAGAGACTAAATTTCATAGATACCAAAAAAAGAGGTTTTTTTCTGACCTACGAAAATCAAAAGATTTTTACAAATTGTAAAGAAAGAAAAAAATCGTCCCGTACTAGATTTGAACCTGTATTGAATATTTCTTTTCGGATCTTATCGGATTCCATCATCAGATCGTCTTTCAAATAAAAATATTTTTAAAATAAATTCATAAAAGCCGGAGAAGTTTACTAACATACCTAATAAAATATAAAGGCATCAAATATTCAATATCCTCATTTTTAAAGTTTGTTAAAAATGAACTAGGTAGCATTAAGCAAATATAACAACTTTAAACAAATCTTCAAGGAATATAAACTTTCAATGCATATTATTAACAAAAACTTAAAATAAAATTACATATATATTCAATACAAAAGATCATTAAAAAATTAAAGTATATAACATAAAAACAGCAAGTTTTATATTACCTTTAGGGTATGTAAGTAAACAATAACACATTAGTATCATACGCAACATTTTTATATTAAAAACGCACATGTTTCAAAAGATTTCAAAAACATTAATAATATATATTTTTTAAATAACAAAAGCACAATTTTTAGATTTAAAGTTTAGATTTAGAACTTCATTGTGGGTTTATCGGTGAAAGTAAATTTATGGTTTGTAATAACTTTCGTGCGCCTTTGTAATGTTAACGGACGAGCGTAGCGTAGCACGAGTTAGGAGCAACTGTTGCTAACGAGTAATAGTGGCTACGATCCGTAGCAGTGCTACGATTTCTCTACCTTTTATTTCTACGCTTAAAGGACAAGAGCTTTGCTCTTTGAAAGTCAACGCGTAAATAATTTAGAACTGTTTTGAAAAAGTGTAGAATATATTTAAATATTTTGAATAGATATAACTACGCATTTATTTATATAAATTATTTATGTCTAGGTAAAGAATTTTATTTATTCATTTTACATTTTATTATACACGTAATAGAGATTAACAGCGAGAAAATGCAAATAATAAATATGGCAGAAAAGGTGATATTATCTTTAGCAAAAAATATCTTACAGCTAATATAAAATAGAGCAAAAAACACAGATTAAAAGTGATAGATAGTGTACAAACTAAATATTTAAAAAAAAAGAAAAATCCTCATTTCAATTAGAAACTAAAATTCAAAATTATTAATAATTACTGATTTATATTAAATTATTATTAATAATTACCTAACTTATTTTTAATAAAAAAATCTGATGGCACAATATTGTAAGCATACAATACAGTTAAATTAAAAGTGAGCAGCAAATTATCTTCATGCTCCCCAAAAGTAAGGCAGAAATAAAACTGAGACACTCACGACCATCCGAAGAAACTAACGTCTAGACTCAGAGACGTCAACTTATATTTATTCAATTATTAAGTCACATTTTAGTACAAAACATGTCGACTTACTGACTGATTAAAATATAGTTGACGACTCTGAGTACGGGAGTAAGTCTCACAATGTCATAGAAGGGAAACCTATCGCCAACCGGATGTGTTCAATCTTCACCAAAAAAGTAACAACTAATGAGACGACTAAACTAAACATTAATGTATACGAGGTAAGTTTTTTTGCATGCTTATAACGCGATTATTCGGTCAATAAAAATAATGTTGCTGTCTTTTTTTTGGAAAGATAAGTTAAGTCTCTGTGGTGCTTATATTTTTTTTACTATCCGATTTGGTTTTTAATTATCGTAACACGTTTTCGAGGTACGTGAAAATTTATGCACTATTAAATACAATTTAAACTTGTCGGATGTTGACAAATATAATAATATATAGTAAAATAATATAAGTATAATAAAATAAAGTATATGATAAAATTAATTTACCATATCCAATTTATTACCTCTCAAAAATAGAATTATCGAATCACGACGTGGTTTTAAAATTGTTTTATTTATTTCAAAAACAACCTCGCCTGAGATTGGATAATATGTTCCCTGACTTTGCCTTCTACTAGTCATGGATACAGTAGTTGTATCTCTTCCTTTTCTTATTCTTAA
>NJDD01002619.1:38498-61936 GCA_002245505.1 Calephelis nemesis
ATAAAACTTTATTTGATTATGTATTTATTTAATTATATTATAATAATGAGTTATTTTTAATATTTAATTAATAAAATTAAATTATATAAATTATTATACTAAAGCGCAGTTTAAGCTTATATTTAATTCATAATCTCACTAAACTCCATACTTATTTCAGTGGATATCGTAATCCTTGAATATTTGTATGTTTAATGTCAAACGCATTAACAAGATTTATTTTGGGTAGATTTAGCGGTAGCACTGGTCACAGATTAGACAGATTTATTAAATAGATGTTTCGCTGATGGCATACGGACACCTTTTTCCACTCAGTTCAAATAAATATTTTATTTTCTTTCTGGGCATCCCATTTTATTTATGGTTAGGTGCTTTTTAGGTTGATCCGCGAATCCTGTCAAATTTTGAATTCAATTAACCACTAATTTCGCTTGTCTATCTCAATCAGGATAAGTCAAGGGTTTGCGTATTTGTTTATTTTAGAACTGATATTTTAAAAATAGCGTCTCTTTGAGTTTTTTGATAAAATATTACGTATTTTTTAATATTGTTGAAAATTAAAGTATCTTTAAACCTACCTAAGAATATAGGTTGAAGTATAACCAGGGTACCCACGACTAGCCGAATACGCTAAGTTAGACACACACAAATGTTATAAGTGGAAAGCCTATCGTCAACCGGGCAAATTTCTCATCCCAGGCAACGTTGGTTTTATTAGAAAACTAGCTGACCCGGCAGACGTTGTTCTATTATTTTTTTGCTGTGATTCACCCTAATTACTTAGGGTTGCGAAAAATAGATTTTGGCCGATTCTCAGACCTACTCAATATGCTCGTAAAATTTCATGAGAATTGGTCAAGCCGTTTCAGAGGAGTACGGTAACTGAAATTGTGACACGGGAATTTTATGTATAATATTGAAAAATCACAATTACTACTTTTTGCTTGACCCGAGAATCGCACCCACTCATTAAATCAAAACCAAAGTCAGACCGCTGGACCACAGAGGTTGTTGGAGTTGATAATTGGTACCCACTAAATATTACTGGATATAGACAAACAAAGGTCAAAAAAAGGTCTGGAGAATAAGTTGCCATTTAACTGATGATAACATATATCTAAGTAGTATTAAGTATCTTCGCGCCTATATCCCCGTAAAGGTAGGCAGAGGCACAACCAGGGTTTCCACGACTAGCCAAGACACGTCGTAGACAGTCGTAGTTATTTGTAATAGAAAATCGAAAATACATGTTTAAAATGTTTTTTTGTTGGCCGACTTGGGTATCGAACCCGGGACCTCAAGTAGTCAAGTCCGACGACGGATGTAATATATGCATTGCATATATTTATTAATCTTTATTATTCATCTTCTACACACACCGCAGATGATATCGATGTGAGACCATGTGTGCGAGTCTAAAGTTTTATAATTATTGTCCAGCATGGTTTAGTTAATAAAGTTTACATTGTAACTAAGATTATTGAAAAAAAGACAAACCCGCTGAGTTTCTTTCGCCGGATCTTCTCAGTGTGTTGCCGTGATTCCGATCCAATGGTAGTTTAAAAAATGACGACGCGCACAAATACCACTTGTATGGTTCAAGTGAATAAAGATTTTTCTGATTGAATTGATTGAAAGATTTTTCTGAAAGAAATTTGAATTGGTGAGAATGGCACTTATGACGACAGAAATACTTTAGGCAGTGGTTCCAATTCAAGCGACCTGATGTACCACATTCTTTTACCTGGTTGTTAATTGCAATGGCAACATAATCCAGTAATCAAAGTTACTAGATAACCACCACAGGATGATGAGATCATCACATCCCGGCGTCAAAATGTGTACTTACATATTAAAGCGTTAAACTGGTTATAAATGTTATTAAATATTTAAATATATTAAAATAATTATTGATGCTAGCGCTTATAATTATGTTGATCTTTCCATGCGTAGCAAACCAATTAATATTTAATTAAAACGAGACTAACGAACAGTAACAGATTTTGTATATAAGATATTTTAGGTTCATCACGCGTAAATTACGTGCGTCATAATCAATGAAGTGTGACGATTAAGGGATAAAATACATAAGCGCGTTGCTCCGCACCACTAAAATCGTTGGTTTGCGTTGCGGCGTTATAGACGTATCTCTACCATGGATCATGTTTCCCCGTGTTGGTCTGGGCTCTTTTGGAGAATAGACCATCTGCCTTTCTTGCCAGGCAGCTCGTAAAAGGCGAGCATAGGATTATCATCATATAGTAAGGTAGCCGGTAAATTTACTTTTGCTCGAGGCCTAACATCCTGACCTCAGGTTGCCAACGCACTATTACCATTTTTGGTGTCTCTAGGCGGCGTGAATTTCTCACCATCAGAAAATCCGTCTGCTTGTTTGCCTTCCTATATCATAAAAAAAATGGTGAGGAACTTATTGCTTGTTTGTTATTAGATTGACTGACTTTACTGACTTTATTGACTGTGTTTAAAATAAAAAAGTATCTTTATATCATATCCCCGAAGAGGTAGGCGTCTGCCTACCTCTGCACAACCGGCAGTGACGCTACTGCCATTTCTGGCGGCGCGGCACCGCAACGCGGTTTTGTGTTTCGGCCCTAAAATAATATCTTCTTATTAAATATACTGAAAATACACGTCACGTTGTTTGTCCGCAATAGAGTACAAAACTATTTTCTGGATTTTAATAAAATTTACACACCATTCGCTGGTTTATCCAACTTGAAAGATAGGATAGCTTACATTTTAGTTAGTAAGACAGAACAATCTCAGCTGTCAGTTAGCTAGTCTTTTAGTACATAAAAAAATCGTATTTCACTTGGTCATAGCATCGTGTTGAAACGAAAGGCAAAGGTTCTCATTAAAGAAAAAATATGTATGTAAAGTCAACAGAGATATTTATTATTTATTTTTTTCTTATACCTAACACATTGCAGTCTACTACTGCGCTTAATGAAGAATGAATCCCATCAAGCTTTAGCAGATAGAACAATTTTGCTTATTCTTTTTTTTAAAACACAATAGACCTAACCTTGATTACAGGATAGAGATTAAATGCTTTCAGGGGCGGGGTCTTTACCCACCTGGATACGTCTTTGACCACATGTGGTTGTATAAAAATGTTTGTCGTGTCTGCATTTTTATACAAAATAAGGCAGATTGTCTTAATTCCTAAACAGCATAAAAATCGATGATTAATTAAATAACCTATGTATTAATACGTGATGCCAAAACTTTGGACCCCTTTTTACGAAAATTGCGTAGATGCAGGAGCATGAGCATTGGCACACTTATAGTTTAAGTGTACGAGAAGTGCAGAACGCTAATGTTTTTCAATAATAATGCTTATAAAGTTAAATCAATAAATAAAACATTACCCACACTAACATGCATTTGACACACACAAACAAATATGTTGATGATGACGATAAAAGATCACCAGATGGCGCGCTAAAAAGTTTGGAAACAGAGTAGTTGGTCTTGAGAAATGAAGATGGCTTTCTTATCAACAAGATATTAAAATTTATTATGGTCGAATTTCGACCAACGGGCGACTACTGGTTTTATATAAGACAACGGTTTTTTTGTTTGTCCGTTTCTACTCCTGCCTGGCTAGATTTGGAAACGGTGGTATCTAGTTTACGGTAGTTGGGATTAAAATTAACTACCATTAAAGTTATTTGTAATAAATTGTGAAACTTACTAAACATATAAATAAATAAAATGCCAATTGAAAATATAAATAAGTGCTGCGATTTGAATGTTAAAATCTTCAAAAATATTTAATTCCTTTAAATTTAATTAAATATTTGCACACCACAATGTGGTAGAACTTTTTAAGACATATTCCGCAAAGAAATAATTTTCATTTTCATTTTTCATTTAATTTTTAGCTATTACAAGATGCTCAGTCCGTTAGGCGGGAAATCTCTACTTGGGCAAGTTGCTGCACATACACTCTACCATTATTATATTTAACTATTTATTGGAATATAATATGGTGAGCTTCGACATTAAGAAGACAATTAGAGGTTAAGAGTTGGAATGACAAATGCGAAAAACTGAATACAAGTATATGTGACTTTTAATGTAGCTTGTCTTTTTCAAGACTAAAACCAATAAGAAACCTCACTCTGACACACTGACGTGAATTTGACATAGCGATACGAAGTCTGTCACAAGGAGCTAAAATTATTAAAAGTATAATCTTAATTTATTGCGAAAGTTTACGAATACGAGTTTGTATAATGTCTTGTTAACTGAATGCAAAGGTATGTAGGAGGTTTATTGAGCGTATCATGTATGTATGTATATTACCTAATATTTCTAAAGCCTCTAAATGGATTTATATAATTGAGGTGTATTTAGACTCATCTTTGTAACGCAAGTGTTTTTAAATAGGACACGTTATAAAAACAAATTTGTCGGCTCTGCGATACCCTTGCGTTAATAGAAAAAAAGTAGAATGTTATAAAATGGACATCAAATAAATGGTCTCATCACAAATATTTAAAAAAAGCTTAGTCATGAATTATGTGAAGCGAAACTTCTGTGTCAAGGTATGAGACAAAATTTTCGTCACATGTTTCGGTTACGTTCATTGACCTCTAGTAACGCCCCATAACATTGTTTGTTATCGCCGAATTTCATACTGCGTTTCTCGTGATTGTTGAATCGCCGGTCAGTATGTTACGCTTCATGAAAACGATGCTGTGGATAGGTTTCACTTCTTACTTGTTTGAACTAATAAATATATATTAGATAAGAGATAGCGCTAATTGGGATCAGTAGCATTACTCTTGAAGCTCGATTCATGCAAAATTGGAAATTGAAATCGTGCATGTCATTTTAGTACTCTTGAACACAAATCTGGCGAATTATTAATATTTTGACATGGACATTTATTATTTTTTCTTTTACTTTTCTTTTATTCAACTGACTTAAGCATAAATAATTAAGTTTTACATATGTATAAATAACAAATTAAATTTAGTAATTAATTAATGAAATGGAGGTAATTAACATGTTATTTATTATTGTTTCTCAAATTGGATTAATTTCCCGATTCAGTGGGGAAAAAATCAATAGCTTGCAACCCCATTGTATAACGCATTTAAGTTTTTTTGTATCTACCCACTATGAAATGAATTTATGTTTATTATTCAAAAATATTGTTAAGTAATTTAAGTTCTAGCCCTGATGATGCTGTAAAAAGCGAAAACGGTAGGCTATTTATAAAATGATAAAATATAAGTGATACGTAAAACAGTACAAGTGTTTCTTCATTTAAAAATATGAGTAAACATTAATTGTTTTTTTTCCTTCACAATAAATCTAACATACCACACCGGTCACAGGACAGCTACGCATCTATAATGTGTATGGTTTCTGTATGCCACGTTTGACGCTCGTCTCTTACAATCAGAAACCTACAAAACCTTTATATTATGTAGCTAAGAACCATCTCGGTTACGTCATCTTTCTAACAAAAATATGCTTTGAAATCGGTCTATAATTTCAAAAATTATTACGTCACAAACACACACTCGCAAATACATCCAGCTACATTTATTTATTTATTTAACACTTTATTGCACACAAAAAACTAAAATACACAAAACACACGAAAAGTTAAAAATGCACAAAAGGCGAGCCTATCTCTAAATAAAGAAATTTCTTCCAGCCAACCCAAAAAAATGAAGCTGTGAAAATAAAATGGAAGGCACCGTGTACAAAAAACAATATACAGTCGTGGTCAACTAATTAGGGACACTCTTTGGTTAAACCGAATTGTAAATTTATTTTTTATTTTCCAACGAGTCTAAACCATGTTCCATATCTCTTACATGTAAGTATAATTAGTCATTTATGTGCCCGATTATCCAAACAATAACAACTTCTTAAACATTAAACCTCTTTACAGTATAGCTGATAGATTAATTATCGTAGTGCTATTTGTTCAAATAATGCTAGCTGGCCATTTAATTAGGGTCACTGAGATATTGCGTTCTCTTTTCAAAATTTGAATCTCAATACTTTTTTACTTCTTCTCTTATTGTTTCGTGGTAGGTTTGGCGGCAGTCCCGATATTTGTTTTAAGTTTTGAAAAATATTTTGAAGAAAAATGGGTAAAAATAAAAGTTGCGATCCAACACTACGAAAAATTATCATGAAGTTTGTTGTCGAGCATGGTTGGCCATACCGAAGGATAGCAGAACATTTAAATTGTTCAAAAACTATGGTATACAATGCAGTGCAACATGTCAGACGCAATAACACAGATTTAAATGTGCCCAGAACAAAAAGATCAAGAAAAACAACTCCGCAAGGAGATAGAATGATAACCAGGTTAGATAAGAAAGATCCGTTTCTAGGCTCTATTTTAATTAAACAGACGAAAGAGCTGGTGTCTCAGCGAGGACCGTTCGACGACGTCTGGTAGAAGCAGGGTTGTTCGGAAGAGTGGCTCGCAAAGTACCGTTGTTGAAGAAAGAACATATATAGCTCGTTTGGCGTTTGCACGTAAATATGGACATTGGACCTGCGCCCAATGGCAACATGTATTATTTTCTGACGAGACCAAGGTTAATTTGATTTCTTCAGATGGAAGGCAATACGTACGGTGTCCAGTAAAAGCAGAAATGAATCCAAGATTCTTATGAACTTAATGAAGCTTTTTGTGAGGCATAGATAAACATTCCTGTCGAAACATGCCAGAAACTGATAATGTCTATATGCCACATCGGTGACAAGCGGTAATTACTAACAACGGTTTTGCTACGGGGTACTGATTTACACATAATAAAATGTAGCTGTTAAAGATATTATAATACTGCAGATTATTAGTTTTGTTAAACTCTAATTTTTATTATAGTTTACTGTCCTTAATTAAATGTCCAGCTACAGAATTATACCTTAAAATTGAATACATGTTCAACCTATGATATTAAATACTTTTTTCTACTTATTTATTCTTTTATTTGCAGCCAATTAAAGCATAACAATCGGACCAAATTATGCAAATAATAGTTGTTGAGAAATCAATAGGGTTTTATATTTGTATGTACATAAAGGGTTATTGTTCTTCACTATCTTGCATGTCCCTAATTAGTTGACCACGACTGCTTAAAGCTATACTTAGAACAAATAAATAAAAATATAATAATCAAGTGTGTAAAAAATAAAACAGGTACAATTATAATTATCAAATTATCTTAGTACCTAGGATAATATTATACTTTACATAGGTACTTACTTAAAAGTTATGAGTCTACACACACCCCCACACATACGCACACACATGCGTACGAATGCAGGACAAAAACTGTCATAAGCTTGTGTTATGGTGTTAGCCAACGATTCTAATACATAGAAATTCTTAAATAAATACTAGAATGTATCTTCTAAATAACCAGAACCGGAAAAGCAGACGTCTGAATGTTCATCTAACAAATGCCTTCACCCGTCGGGAATTAAACCCGAGCCTCGCGTTTGATCGACTTAGTTAGTCATGTACGTTAGCCACTCGACCAACGAGGCGGTCATACATACATACATAGACACAAACAAGCTATACTTAAAACACCCATCTTTTCGACGTAGAAAATCATTATATTGACATTGTGCCCACGTTGAGTATCTAGTTTTAAGTTGAGGTGACGATACCTGCATTTATAATGTACACAATGCCGGCCGTATTGTGTACATTATGCAGGTGATGTTACGCTGAATGTGCCAAGTTTAATTGAAGTCCGTAAGTCCGTGTCTTTTAACTCGGTAGTAAAGACGCAATGTATATTGCGTATTATACACTGCTTGGTTTTTCAACTTTAAATACAAGCCGTTTTACTTCAATAAAAATAAGTAGGTAACAATAGTTAATTTTTGGTTTTTCGGTTTCTCGGTCAATACATTATCAATAACGTTATCCACGGGCAGCATGCAGGGTTATTGATATTTAAGGCTGGTTTTATAGACCGATAGACGCGCCGCTTGGCAGCGCGCTGGTAACAGCGCGCGCTTGAAAAGCGATACACTGTGAAACGAGATTAGTACCAGCTTCAGCCCGCATCTCGGCAACGCCGCGAACGTTGCGCGTTTTCTGAATGGCGCTGCAAAAGCGCGCGACTTTGAAACTCAACTACTACTTTCATATATTTTAGAACGCGTGCTGCCCAGCGGCGCGTCTAGCGGCGCGACTATAAAACCAACCTAAACGTTTTTTATAAGGTTGCAAGTCAAACGATACCAATGATATCCTGGTACATACAAATGATATTCTGGTACTGGTCGATTTATAAACAATAAACCTGAGAAAGTTATCTACTCTACCTACCCGTGTTGGTTCGGGTTCCTTTGCAGAATGGACCATCTGCCTTCCTGTGCCAGGCAGCTCGTAAAAGGCGAGCATAGGCTTGACGGTAAGCCTATGCGGTACTACCGTGACATCTGACAAGGTGGTAGAGTTTCGCAGCGACTTACCCGGCTAAGTACTACCGCCTTACCTATTCCTGCCGCCATAACGTCATTTCATTTTCCGGTGCGGAGGGTAAGGTAGCCGATAAACTTACTTTTGCTCGAGGCCTAACATCCCGGCCTCAGGTTGGCAACGCACAATTACCACTTTTGGTGTCTGTAGGTGGCGGGAAGGAATTTCTTCGGGAAGGAAGAAGGAAGGAAGGAAGGAAAAAAAGGAGCAGAATGATGCGAATATTTTATGACATTATGGCGGCAGAAATAGGTAAGACCTTGATGATGATGATGGTGAGTGAGATAGGGTAAGGTCAAGACAATTGAATAATCCAACTTACAGGTGTCATTGTGCTAATTAGAAACGATTGAGGCTCTCCACTTAAAAGGTGTTATGTTAAAGCCAGGTTATATTTTTACACCCGCCTCTGTAGTGTCCGGTATTGGCGAGGAGTACACAAGGTCTCAGGTACGATTCCCCGGTCGGGCATCTCAGATTTTTTTTCAATATTGTCATAAACAACCATATTGACCGCAACGTTGGTCGAGTGGCTAGCGTACTCGCCTAACTACATCGACCAACCGCGAGGCTCGGGTTCGATTCCCGACGGGGGCAGGCATTTGTGTGATGAACATTTAGATGTCTGCATTTCCGGGTCTGGGTGTTTATTAAATTTATTCTGTTATCTATTTAAGTATTTATATATAATAGTATCGTCGTTGACTAACACCCGTAACACAAGCATATAATTTGCTTACTTTGGGGTTAGATTCAATTTGTGTGATTAGTCTAGGGGTGTTTATTTGTTATTTATTTATTATTATTGCCGGAATTTGAGGAGTGTCAGGTTGGCAATAGGTTTGCCGTCTATCACATTTTGAGACTTTTGGCGAAAGAGGGGTGGCCGGGTTATACTTCTGCTGATCTCTTATACAGATACAGGATATGGACGTGATGTTTTTTTTATATCTACGTTCGGACTTTCAACCTATGATTTGTTTCATACTCTTTATTTTAGTTGAGTAAGTCAGATTACCAAGCATCCACATTATGAAAAATTTAGCAATATAATAACCCGCAGTCACTGTTTTTCAAGTTTTCCGATACTAACAATAAAGGATTAATATCGGTCAGCGGCCGCCAGATGGCATATTATTAGTTGCTGATTACATTATGCATTCAAGTCAGACTAGCTGTACTACTATGAACCATTCACGTTTTCGAATTAAAGTTGAAGCAATTTCGAAACGCTCGTGTATATAATTTTAAATTAAAGAGCGAATAGTGCTTCCGAGAAAATGCTAATTTGTAAAGTATTTTCACGCCCATATCCCCGAAGAGGTAAGCAGAGGCACAACCAGGGCACCCACGACTAGCCGAAGACAGTAAGTCTCACAATGTGAGAGGTGGCAAGCCTATCGTAAACCGGGCATATATTCAATCCCGAGCAACGTTTTTTTATTATAAAATTGGAAAAACCCTATTTTTTTTATTGCTCGAACCGGGATTTGAACCCGGGACCTCAGGCAGTCAAGTCCAACAAATGAACTGCTAGACCACAGAGGCAACAAATTTGTTATAGGTGATTAGTCTCCTTCGCTGACAAAACAGATATACAATGTGAATGTTCATGGTTGCAGGTAGCCAGTGAGATCTTCGTTGACATACCACTACCAAATCGTGTATTTTCCGAGGGTTATGTGGAGAATTGTTACTTTTTAAGTCAAAAGTCAGAGAGCATTTAGACCCGGATTCCCGGTATAGAATAGACCATCTTCCTCCCAGCCAGTCAATCTATAACAGGCGAGTATAAGTGAAATGGGTCATTGCCAACAAGACCACTGGATGTAAGGTGCTGTCCAGCAACTGGATCAGGCCTTGCCCTTACTTTTCTATTACTACGGACATAAACACATTCAGCTTCACATTCAAATCTGGAGGACAGGTAGACTATAACAATATGACTAACAACTGGTTCACGAGATAGAGACTCACCTGTAACATTTATGGTATCTACGACTGTCCCTTTCTATCAAAAGATGCTGCTTGTTCGTTGCCTTATGACATAAAAATTCACTTGACTTAATATTTTTTTTGTCAAGAACTTTGTTTTAAAGCACGAATACAGTACAATGGACGATTTAAAGTTTAATAGAATTCTTTAAGTCAACCAGAAGGCAGAGTCGAGATGATTGTGGGGCAGCAGAAATGTATTGTATGAAGAAAAATTTTCTGAAGAGAATATAAAAATATTACTTGAATCAAAAATAATGCATGGAAATTAAAGAACTTTTTAAGGGATGCATAAATAAATAAACCTTACTTATATGACATATACCAAAAATTAAAGATACGTACATAAAAACGTACCTACTTTTATTATATTTATTATAAAAACAGTTGTATAATTTTAACGTTATTAAAATTGCGGCAAATGGTATTGGGTGCCCTGGTTGTGCTTCGACCTACATCTTCGGGGATGTGGGTGCGAAGATACTTAAAAATTGGTAGCAAATGGCAGTTAAATGGAAATATAAATAACTAGCTATTTGCCCGCAACTTCGTCAGTGTAGAAAACTTATATTTTCATACTATTTTCATAATATCAATAATAAATTTAAAAAATGTTCAAACGAATTTACTTAAATACTTACATATCTCGATAATTGTTTTTCAAAAATCGCCTCTGTGGTTTAGCTGTTCGGTGTCGGACTTGACTTTTTGAGGTCTCAGTTTACGTCCAATTGGATATGTGCCCGGTTGACGATAGGCTTACCACCTATCACTTTGTGGGACGTAGTGTCTTTGGCTAGCCGTGGGTACCTCGGTTATGCCTTTGCCTAGCTCTTCATTGATAGGTATGAGCGTTAAGATACATATAAGAATCAACTAATAAGATAGCTTTAAATTAAACAATGCGAAAGTGTGAAGAACTCATAGTAGGGGACGGATACATTATTGTGATATAATCAGGGATAGATATTGCCATATTATCATGTCACTGAATTTGAAATACCAATTTTACGTACTGCATTGTTGATAGACTTATTATCTGCGTTGTATAATTGGAGGGAATTTAGATTTTCATATTTTATTATTCATCAACTAAAATTAATAGAGTCGAGGAATATGTCAATGAATTGGGGAATATTTTCTCTTTTCTATGAAAAACTACCTGTGTGGTCTAGCGGTACGGCGTCGGACTTGATTTCTTGAGCTCTTAGGTTCGTTCCGCGGGTCGGACAGCTAAAAAACTAGAAACTGTATATTTTCAATTTTGTAGCAAAAAAAACGTTGCCCGGGGTTTGATATGTGCCCGCTTGGGGATAGACTTGCCTTTTAGTGTCATCGGCTTGGTTGTGCCTCTCTCTACCTCTTCGGAGATACGGACATGAACATATATTTTTTATGTATTTAGTATTTTTATTATTTTTATGTGTTTAGTAGCCCGGCCAGCTTCGCACGCGTGGATACTTTCTATGTTATTATATATTAGTATGTATATAAGTCTTCCTCTTGAATTAATATATTTATTTAAAAAAAACATCATCAAAATCCGTTGCGTAGTTTTGAAGATCTAAGCATACATGGGGACAGATAGCGGAAAGCGACTTTGTTTTATACCATGTAGTGAAGACGGTATATATGTTTAATTGCGTGTTTCGCTGTATCTATTTCACAGAAAACTCTAGGACAGTCAGCTTTAGCTTATGCCATGGCGTTCTTGTAGAGGCCATCTTTCACCGCTGCAAACAACAGTCTTGTCACCATCTTTCATTACAAAAACCCAAATGAAAAAGAAACAACCACAATAAAAAGTTAAAACTGAGTTTGAAGCTGTATTTTTAAATTGCGTTTGGTGAAAATTGTGCACCAATAATAAACATTGGCGAAAAAACTTATGCAATATTTTACTGAGCCGTCTAGTTGTTTGATTGGTCGCTGTTACAGTTGATGAAATGAAAATTCAAAATGTTAATTTTGATGCAACACAGGGACTGTGGGTGTATACGGTATTTATATAAATATCTCCATATTATAAGTGAATGATAATTACATTTTGATCCATCTTATTTAGGCTGTATGTTTTCGAAAATGGTGTTAAGATGAAAACATTTAAGACGTTGTTTGTAAACGTGCTCAAATAAAAATTACTAGACGACCCCGCGAACTTGACTTTCAGTTTGTATAAATTAAGGTATTGTTTTTCTCTACAAAATCTTCAAAGAACGCAAAATAAAATGATAAAAACACTCACTTGTTATCAATTTTTAACATCTAAAATCTGTAGAAAAACTAAATAAATGAATAATAAACAGCTTCACTACATAGTATAAAATAGAGTTGCTTCCTCTGTCCTTACGTTCCTATGTCCCTTTGTATGCTTAAATGTTTAAAACTACGCAACAGATTTTGATGCGGCTTTTTAAATAGATAAAGAGATTGAAGAGAAAGGTTTATTCGTATATTTCAGAGCTGTGCGAAGCCGGGGCGGGCCGCTAGTTACTAATATAACACAGTGGCATTTTAATTAGAAAAATCATTAACAAATTTGGTGGATACCAGATAGGAACGAAGTTCCTTTAGTTAATGTAGAATCGACGCAATTCATGTGTATATGCTATGCATTGGCGGGGTGGAGTGAGGGAGAAAAAGAAATGTATTATACACTACTCGCTTGTGAATACGACTGTCGCCCCTGTTTTATTCCACGGTTTTTTCTTACGGTTTTTACTATCACGTTATTTTTAGTTTGGTCACGCAGCAAAATCCTTATCCCCTCTAAGCCTGCAGTAAGGAAATTCGTTTCGAAAACCTGTTCAGAAAAATTTAAATTTCGTTGAAAAAGAACAAATAATAAACATAGACCGAGCTTACTTGTTTTAACAAAAATGCGCACAAAAGGTGGAAAAAGGAGCATTATATTTGAAGGAGCACTTTACAATTAATTACCCAAAGATATTAAGAACAGTTTTAAAATTAAATTATCAGCACATATTCTTGAGGTCCCGGGTTCGATTCCCAGGTCGGGCAACAAAAGAAAATTGGAAAATGAATATTTTCAATTTTCTAATAAAATAACGTTGCCCGGGATTGGAGGTGTGCCCTGTTAGCGGTAGGCTTGCCACCTACCACATTGTGGGGCTTAGTGTCTTCGGCTAGTCGTTAGTGCCCTAATTTTGCTTCTGCCAACCTGGTCGGTGATATGGGCATAAAGATAATTTTTATTTTCTTGAAAATCACAATAATCGCGCTCAAATAAGCGCTCATTGAAATGGCTAGACTCTGTAAGCAAGAAAAATCCAGCCCCAAGCGAAAATATACCCAAAATAAGTTACTTGGAAGTGTTTAGTGGACTAGCGGCGGTGTTTTTCATAACAGTTTTCTCTAATATGGCAGACATCTATTGTTAGCACTTGCAAACCGTGATGTTTAGCTGGCTGCTTAACAACCGAGGTTGGTCGATAGCTCTACGACAATGCTGCATCACGACAACGCTAGACCAGATTCTGTATTATATGGATGCATGCATCACAACAGATGGCTACCGAATTAGAAAAACTTCAATTAAAATGTCACAGACATCCACCATACTCCCTGGACCTTGCTCCAATAGATTACTACTATTTTTATTTGTATAACTTCTTAAAAGGGGAAAAAATCCAGTCCTTCACGGACTTTATTGAATCCCGAATGTGTTTTTATTACTGTATGGATCTTATGAGATTTAAGAATTACATAGATAGAAATGGTTCATATTTTGATTAAAAAATTTACAAGCTTTCCTTCTATATAAAACGTCAATTTCATGTATATGGGCCTGATATAATACATTATAGAAATACATATATACATTTAAAATTCTGTATGACATATACGACTAAGCAGCAGGCAAAATTAAATGGAACATATTTTTTTTTGATATCTTGTTGAATCTTTTTTATCGATGGCTCTTTAAATTCGATGAGCTAGTACATACGTAAATCATTAACAGGAAGAAACTCATAAATATAAAAAAGGAGTTGCGAATAAATATTCATATTTTTTATTTGTCGACTAAATTTTGAGCTCGTATTCGCTTTACATGAGATGCATTTCATAGTGGGAAGTCGGCTGAGTTTTTCAATTTATTGGATGTTCCATCCAACGTCCTGAATACGTGAACTGCACAACGCCATGAAAGATATAAAAGATGAAATTCCCGAGCTTTTCACATCACAATAGTTTACTATTTAAAATTCTTATGTTTTACGTAAATTTCTGATTTTTTAACCAGCGCTTGCCGTTGACGTGTTCCGGTTTGGAGGAATAGGTAGCCGGTAAACTTGCTTTTGCTCGAGGCCTAACATCCTGGCTTCAGGTTGGCAACGCACCATTATTACCTTTGGGGTCTCTAGTCGGCGTGAATTTCTTACCATCGAGAAATTCCTATGCTTGTTTGCCTTCCAATAACATAAAGAAAAAATAAATAAAGAGGTGAGTTCTAAGTTTGACGTGTCTGTGTGTGTCTATTTTTGTCGTCATAACCTTCGAACTAATGGGCCGATTTCAATGTAGATTTTTTTGTTTGAAAGCTGAGGTGATCGATATAGTTCTTATCTATATTATATTAAGGTGTTGTCGAGGATTATTTATATTTTTATTATTTTTTAAGATTATTTAAAATAACCTTGATGATACATAAAACCTTGCTTTTTCATTTCGCGCCTTGCCGCCTCATCCCTTAAGTCAGAACATGGTTTAGTATATTCATGTTTGCGGCTTTGAGGAGTGATGACCCCACTTCTCATCAATGAAATTATATGTAATGCAAGTCGTAACAGTGATATCCGAGAAAGAGTGGGAACGAAAGATAGTGTGAGTAGAAAGTACTTAAGTGTCAAATATTACGATCCTTGCAGTCCTTTATGGCTTCCACCACATTCATTACCCTTTTCATACAAACACGTTGGTTTTAGATAATCTTGAAACCACCCTCGGCTAAAAAAAATAGCATACAATGTGCAATGCTTCTACACTACTAAGATATAAGATGCAGACTTCAATTAAACTTTAGACATCTAGTGCAACATCACCTGCATAATTTGCTGTAGTGCAAGTAGACTTCGAAACTAGTTAACGCTTACTTCAAATACAATACGGCGCTTGTTGGCCATTGATAGTCAATAGTATGGTTAATCCAATCTACGATTTGATAGAATTTTATTTAAATATCCACACTAATACTATAAATGCGAAATATGTTTGTATACATGTCTATATTTCTAACTGTTGCGCTTTCATAGCTAAACCAATAAACCCAATATATACTTATGGCTAAGGGTCTGGATTTTTAAACATAAATTACTTTTACTTTTACTACGACAAAACCTATATGTAATGTGTTTATGTGTATATGTTGTATATGTGTGTATATGTTGTGTGTTTGTCTGCCTCGTTGGTCGAGTGGCTAGCGTACTCGCCTAACTGCATCGACAAATCGCGAGGCTCGGGTTCGATTCCCGACGGGGGCAGGCATTTGTGTGATGAACATTTAGATGTCTGCATTTCCGGTTCTGGGTGTTTATTAAATGTATTCTGGTATCTATTTAAGTATTTCTATGTAATAGTATCGTTGACTAACACCCATAACACAAGCATATAATTTGCTTACTTTGGGGTTAGATTCAATTTGTGTGACTAGTCCAGGGATATTTATTATTATTATTATTACTATTGATGTAGCTAAGAACCATTTCGATCCCGTTAGATTTTTAGCTGCATCAATCTGTTCCAAAGTTATGAAGTCATAGACAGATACATACAAACGAAATACTCACACACACACACACACACACACGAAAACACATCATGACTTTCGCTTTCTGTTGGGGGTTTAAAAAGGTAGGAAAGTCGGTAACGTATTTATGATACTCCTACCTAACTTATCTGCTAGCTAGCTCCTAGCATGAAACTCGTATTAGGTTTTTATACACTTTTTTAACTTCCGCAATTTTTTGTCAAGGAAAAGTTTTACAGCTTATTCAAGGTAATAAACACGAAACTGGCCAAAGAAAACTTTATGAATGGCGTAATTTGTAGTCCACAAACTTTATTCCGTTCTTAGAACCAAGTTTTCTTTATTTATTTTTTGGTTTCAGATTAAAGTTTTTAATTAGACTTCGATTTATTAACGTGGGCAGGATTTATCTATTGTTTAAGTTATGTCTTTTCTTTTAAAGGAACATTTCTTCCTTTTAACCACAAGACATAAAAATATCATTTATCCTAATGTTTTGAATTAAGTTTTAAAATAGTTAGCATTAAATACAATATTTTTTGAATAAATGAAATCAAATTCATTTAAATTCCATTTAGTTCCAATATATCTTTTTAATATTTCAATTTATACCTACGTAACGAAGCACGTACCGGGTAACTATTTTCTTAATAAATTTTAAAATATATTGTTTCATTTGAAAATTTTGTTTTTATTTTAACGCTGACACGTAACCACGGTAACGTATCTCACCAAAACATAAATGTAAAAAGGGAGAGCCAAGTTCAACACAAAAATTATATTCGGCTGCAGCTTTGCCGTAAAATAATGAAAATCTAAATGAGTACCAAGTTATTTAAAAAATTCAAATATGTATTTATCGGAACAAACTAACATAATGAACAATTATTAAGCTCAATTTCTTTGCTTTATTTGATACCTATAACACTTGCTGTTAATTAAAAATGTGAGTTCGTTAAGTAGGTTAGATTTTACTAGGTCAGTGTTTATCAGAATCAAAAAAACATATATGTATGTTTAATAACTTTACAAAATGAATGATGTAACGAAAACTGGCCAATTTCTTTCCTTTTATTTTCGTGGTTAGGCCGAACACTTTTCAATCAATGCTCGTATAATAAATATCCTTGGTCAAATTACACAAATTAAATTTACCTATATAGATATAGATATAGATGTAATATATACACCTACACGCCTATAATAAACATTATACACAACTAAAACCTTATTTTAAAAAATATTTAGTTTTAACTAAATTTGCAATAGTATTTTTTCTTATTTTGTTATATTTACTGTATTTTTCCCCGTGTTGGTCCGGGCTCCTTTGTAGAATAGACCATCTGCCTTCCTGCCAGGCAGCTCGTAAAAGGCGAGCATAGGCTCACCGTCACTAACACCGTGACATCTTACTAGGTGGTAGAGTTTCGCAGCGACTCGCCCGGATTGGTACCACCGCCTTACCTATTCCTGCCGCCATAACGTCAAAGCTTGCTGGTTGGAGGGTAAGGTAGCCGGTAAACTGACTTTTGCTCGAGGCCTTACACCATTGCCACTTTTGGTGTCTCTAGGTGACGTGAATTTCTTGCCATCAGGAAATCCGTCTGCTTGTTTGCCTTCCAATATTATAAAAAAAATTTACGACATATAAGTAGTTGAGTAGGTACAGTAGTACTATTTAAATTATGCGCTTAGGCTATATTCGTAAAGCTTCGGAAATTCAAATGTATTTTAAAGATATCTAGGTATATACAGTTGTTATTGCATAATTAATCTTTTCGCTTAAATTGAGATTAGGTCAGCCAATTTAAAATTATAAAGTGAAAAAAGAGTAAAGAGTGTTAAGCCTAAGCGAATTATTTAAATAGTATTACTGTAATAGTTTTATACGGAGGTGGGCGTTAGTAGCTCAGCCACAGTCCTTCGACTGTTGTACCAAATTACCGAACAATTACTGTGTAAATGTCATGTAAAATTGTTGAATAAATATATGTTTGGATTGAATAAAGATGAATTTGAATTTAATAAAGTAGTGTATCCATCCGTGTGAATCTGCGACGGGCTGCTAGTTTATTATATTTTTCAGCACTGCAGATTAAGTGTATAATTGTGTGTGAATGTGAATAAAAGTGTCATCGAATGATTCCAAAAAGATGCAGGTGTACCGTTTTGTAGTACGCCGCCTAGAGACACCAAAGTTGGTAATGGTGCATTGCCAACTTGAGGCCGAACCGAAACACGTCAACGGCAAGCACTGACGTTATGGTGACAGGAATAGTTTAAGCGGTGATATCAATCCGGACGAATCGCTACGAAACTCTACCACCTAGTCAGATATCATGTTGTTAGTGACAGTAAGCCTATGCTCGCCTTTTACGATATGCCTGGCAGGAAGGCAGATGGTCTATTCTGCAAAAGAGGCCAACACGGGGGAATAAATATTATTAAGGTAAAAAGATGTTGGTGTACCAATGTAATGTATGGTTGGTGGGTTGTTTTGTACAGTCAGATTTTTAGCCTTTTAATAATGCGCTTGTTAACATCCGTAGCCGAAACAAAAGCAGATAAGTGCATTTTTAAAACAACAATGTAAAATATTCATATCTAGTAAAAATGTGAAATTTTATGTAAAGCAATAAAAACTAGTATTGTTGGTAAAGTTTGCGGAAGTCGTACGTCTCTAGTGCTAGTAAAAGTTAAGGAATTACTGTGAAAAATAAAAATTAATGGAAATTTCAAAGAGATCGCCTCTATGGCCTAGTGCTCCGGTGTTAGCATTCACGACAGCCCGTTTACGGGACTCGGGGTCGATTCTTGTATCGCGCAATCCAAAACATTTTTTTTAATCTTTTATTAGAAATGTAAACCTTAAGGCCCCATACTCAGTCAACCAGAAGAGCCAATCACCGCTCTCCCCAGTTCCATGATTACTATGGAATAGTGCGCTCTAAAGTAAACGTCTTAAGCAACAAATCACTATTTTTGAAACTATAAAAGTAATTTGAAAAAAGTATAAAAACTGAAACACTTATCTTTTAGGTATAGTACTTATCTATGTTTATGTTAAATCTGGTGTCGATATTTTCCTAATTGAAGTAGACAGTTGGGTTTTGCTTTCAAAAAAGGGTTAATTTTCTGTTTTTTTTCTATCGAGCAAAGTGAAATGAATCGTGTTTTGGAAACACTAATCTTATAAAGCATAGTCATGTTAATCTTGTGTATTTTTGTCACCAAGATCCATGATTGCTTTGTATGAAAAAAACATTATACTGATGACGTATTTTAGTATTTTAGCGTATATGGCCCCTTAACACACAAGCTTATTATAAAAAAAAATAAGTTATTAAAAAAAAACAAGTGCTGTGATTTATATATTAATAAATAAGTGTAAATATTTTATTTCCAAAAATGTAAACTAAATATTTGCACATCAAACTGTGGTAGAATATGTTGGTATGTTTAAATGTCTTTCTAACGACCTTATAACGCACATATTGATCCGCAAATGAATGAATTTCATTTCATTTACAAAATTTCACCCTACTTAAATATTGAAAGTTTGCAAATGAAACAACGACGGAGGCAGGCATTTGTGTGATGAACGTTTGGATGTCTGCATTCCGGCTCTCGGTGTTTATTAAATTTATTCTGGTATTTATTTAAGTATTTCTATGTTTTAAAATCGTTCACTAACATCCATAATACAAACACATAATTTGCTTACTGCTGGGTTTGATTTAATTAGTGTAACTTGTCCAGAAGTATTTATTTATTTATATATAGTCCTTTAGGTGGTGATTTGTAGCCTAAGATGTAGTAGCCTATATTTTAACTCGAGCTTTGTGCATATTTAATTTCATCAAAATCACTTCATCGATTTAGCCGTGAAAGATCAACAGACAGACAGACTTTGGCATTTGTAATGTCATATTGTGGAACTGTGGGAGTATGGATACACAAATTGTATTTATTTTTTCTTTTTATTCGTATAAACTGAATGGGTGAAACGAAGTTTGCTTAGACATCTATTGGTTAAATATATTTTATCTAACTGAGCCAGATGGAGAGTAAGGTTTTTTTAAACGCATGTAGGTACACATATTTTTTGACAAACTATGAGAAAATTGTGACACACGCACACACTTGTCACAATTGTGACAAAGAGGTTTATTACAATTGTGGCAATGACATAGGCTGCACACATTTTTAAAATGGCGGCCTCAAATGTAAAAAAATGTTTTTGCAGAATGCAAGAAACGGGAGCTGTTTGTTATTAGTATTGTGGTTATCAAGAAAGCTTTTCCATTTAAATTGAATCCTTGAAATATACATTCTCTAGCAAGTGTGCTTCTCTCTTGTCTTTATAAAATACGGCTCATAAACTAAGACGTAAAACAACAATATTTTATTGAATCTCATAGGCTACAAACGCTATAAACCAGATATTTGCTTCAGAAAATTTATGTGAATTGATATTTACGTTATAGAAAGCCTTTATTTTTGTGCAAAACAATAATTTATAGTATTTATTTTATGGCATCGTTTGCCGCTTTCGAGAGTATTACGACGTATGTAATTGGCACTTTTTAAAAGATTATAGCCCGAGATCCATAAACAGCCAAACATTTGTCGTTTTATAAAGGATTTACAATGCATACGTCCAAAAAGGTTTTGTCAGCATACAGCTGAAATTAGGATTTAAATGGCTTTGATCCGGTAAAAAGGGTTGAAATAAAATATCAGCTATCTGTAATATATTGCAAAAACTACTTACTATGTTATACGTGTAGCGTACAACTAGCGTAGCGTGGTGATTTTATTATGTACTCTCTAAATTAGTTTTAAGTTATCTCTATCTTCTTTCTATGAAAGTAATAGAAAGAGACAAACACTTTTAGTGTTGTCAAATTAGTCCGTATACGACATTAATACAGACGTTTTATCTATCACTCGGAAAATATTGATTAGAACCATCAAATGTCCGGACTAATCTGACATATCTAAAATGTTCCATCTCTTTTGTTTTTGTTTTATTTGAAAAAGACAGCATGCATCTAAAACAGGTATAGTTTGTTAAAAACAGAGTCACCACAAATCTAGCTGGGTAAATTAATTAATAAATCAAATTTGACACATCATCAAAATTCAACATTGTGAATTTTTAATCTCGCTAATTCCTAGTTCAAAATTAATCAGCGCAATTAATTGAATTTTATTTCCAAAACAAATGGTAATTCTTGTAATAATGTTAACATAATGCAATTTCGCGATTTATTTTATTAAGTTTCAACGTACGTCAAATATGATCTTTTAAATTGGCTATACTTTTTAAAAGCATGTTTATTTTTGATTTTCCACTTTCTTAAATTTTAATTAGTCAGAGTGCGCCCCCCGCACCACACTCAAGTTATACCTACTACTTTAAAGCTAACTATCTTTTAAACACCTGACTGAAAAAAAAAACGTTTTAAAAGCACAAATTTTAAACACCTGTCTATGGATACTGCTTATTTTAACTTATTTTAAACCTTCTCTAGTACTAGATGCAGTGGCATGTGCTTTATATACACCTGCTATTATAAAAGTTGAATTTTGCATTTAATTGGGTAATTTTAATTCATAAATGTGCAATATCATTTCAATATCACCACAAAACTGTCATGATCTCACAAGTTTTCATCAGAATGTACCAACACCAATTATTGCACTATCTCACAACAATCATATTACTACTACCCACGTAATCATGGTCGTGGGTTTGCTAACAGTGTAGAGGTAGAAACTAACGATAGTTACAAGATTAACAGAGCCCCTAACATGAGTTTACGGCTTGTCCAGAGACTCGCTAACGTCTCTGTGAATTATTTGTATGAAAACTTTGAACAGCGCCTCTATTGGTAACTAAGTGAAACACATTTAAGACCAAAAAAATTTAATCTATAACAACTCTTAAAAAGGCTCAAAGCCCCAAACATAAGTCTACGGCTTGTCGAGTTTTTACTATACTCGCTACCGTCTCTGTAAATTATTTGTATGAAAACTTTGAACAGCGCATCTATTGGTAACTAAGTGAAACACATTTTAGAAAAAAAAAACGTAGTGTATAACAACTCTTAGTAAAGGCTCAGAGCCCCAAACATAAGTCTACGGCTTGTCGAGTTTACTATACTCGCTACCGTCTCTGTTTGTATGAAAACTTTGAACAGCGCCTCTATTGTTAATTGAGAAAAACACATTTTTAGACCAAGTGTCATAGATTTCGACACGTCACTTACCGAACGTAATCTATAGCAACTCTTGGTAAAGGTTCAGAGCCTCTAATAAGAGTTAACGACTTCACGAGTTTACTATACTTGCGTTTACGAAAATCATGTATCCGAGCCTTTACCATGAGTTGGTATAGATTACGTTCGTTAAGTTACGTGTTGAAATCTATAGTATTGTCAATATACTTTTTTATACATCGCAAGTTAAATAAAAGCTTTTAAAAAAACATGATCTTTAGTTTTTCATTAAGTCAAAAACTAATAATATTAAAGTAAGATAATTTTAAAAAGATCTTTAAAAAAAAAGTCGTAGCTCTCGGAACTTTAAACATGTGTTGTACACATAGCATGAGAATTGTTAAACCGGTTTTTTAATGTTTGCCTTTTTGGATTCGCGTTAGCCTTGAATAGCTGAATAAATGTTAAAATATTAAAAAAATTTACGTGCTTAGGGGCGGGCGGTACGAAGTTCGCCGATATAACTAGTATTATATGAAATTAAAAACAAAGCAACCGTAGAAGATTTCATTTCTTAAAATTCTCAAAGTTTCCAAAACTAGTCATTTAGTTAAGAAATTTCACCGAAATCACCAGATTCATGTGTTTTTGAAGTACAAAATGACTTATGTTTATCACGTTACTTCGTGAAAAACATTAAAAATTTAATTATAAATTAATTTGTTTCAGTATTTTTTCGTTTATATTTTTTAATTTTTATATTTGAAGTTTTTTGGCAATAAAAATTTTGACTGAAATGACTTTTTGTTAAAAGTAAATTAGATAGTATTTTTTAAAAACAGTTTTAATTTTTTTATGATGTTGGGAGGCAAACTTTTACGAGCTGCCTTGCACAGGAAGGCAGATGGTCTTTTTTGCAAACGAGCCCGGACCAACACTAGGAAAAATT
>NJDD01002623.1:31597-43198 GCA_002245505.1 Calephelis nemesis
AGACATCTAAATGTTCATCACACAAATGCCTGCCCCCGTCGGGAATCGAACCCGAGCTTCGCGGTTGGTCGATGTAGTTAGGCGTGTACTCTAGCCACTTGACCAACGAGGCGGTCATAATACCTTACTCCTATACTAATGTGACGAGAATCTAGGTAATTTTTAGCTTTTCTTAGGTTAGATTCTATACTTCTTATCGTCGGAGCTTGGTGGAATTCCATTCTTGATGTAATTTATTTAAAACCACTTGTACTTGTGTTTTTAAATACAAGTGTTTTTAAATTTCTTAGGTTACTAGATAGGTTTTGTCGGGGGTTTTGATTTTTAAATTTTGTGATTATATTTAAAAGTAATTTGTCGTTAATGTCACCCAAAATTGGAATTGGTCTAAAGATTCGCAGAACTATAAAGCTAAGTTCACACAATGACACTGCGTGGAATGTTGTCTGTGTGTGAGAGCAGTTTCAAATTGTGACATATACTGAGACACGAGTAGTGTCCCTACAATTACATAAGGATATAAATGTCAATGTTTATGTAGCAATTATTGATGTCTAAACACACCATAACAAGAGAATGACGAAGCAAGATCTAGACCGAGTAGATACCTTTCCTTAGTATCTAGCTCAGTCAATCAGTTTATTTTACGATATTGGAAAGCAAACAAGCAGACGGATTTCCTGACGATAAGAAATTTCGTAACATTGAAATCCGAGAAAGAGTGGGATTGAAAGAAAGTGTTGGTGTTAAAATGCGAAAGGGCATGCTCCGCTGGTTCGGTCATGTGGAAAGAATGACAGATGAAAGATTGACAAAGCAGATATACAATGCGAATGTGGATGGATGTAGGTACACGAGGAGACCAAGGATGACATTTCACGATCAGATCAATCGGATATTATCGAGGGTGGTGTCAAGAGTCTCCGAAACCGGCGTGTTTGTATGAAAAGGGTAATGAATGTGAAGACAGGTTTGTCAGGATCGTGAGGTCTGGCACTCGATACTCTCTGCCTACCTTGTAAGGGACTTGGCGTGAAGATATGTATGTATGTAAGAAATTTCCGCCGCCTAGAGACACCAAAGGTGGTAATGGTGCGTTGTCAACCTGAGGCCGGGATGTTAGGCCTTGAGCAAAAGTAAGTTTACTGGCTACCTTACTCTCCGAACCGGAACACGTCATAACGTTAAGGCGACAGGAATAGGTAAGGCGGTGATACCAATACGGACGAGTCGCTGCGAAACTCTACCTAGTAAAATGTCAGGTGTTAGTGATGGTAATCCTATGCTTAACTTTTACGAGCTGCCTGGCAGCAAGGCAGATGGTCTATTCTGCAAAGGAGCCCGGACCAACACAGGGCAAAGTATTGAATATCTGTATTCGTATTATTACGGTAAGGATATACGGTGTAGGCCTGGATAGATTTAACATAAGCCTATTGAGGGAATTACGAGTACAATACAAGGAAAAGGGTTGTCATCCTTTAAGCGTGGAATCGATAGGACGATTGTCAGTCCTTATTTCAGTCAAGTGATATTAAATCTGCGCCCTTTTGCATATTTAAGTGAATCTTTTACTTTTTAGAGAGTTGAATGTGTTTTGGAGTTTTTTAGTGTGTGAATTAACTTTCTATCTACGTACAATTTTTCGTAATGATAGTCGCACATGTACGAATTTTAAAATTTATTAATGTTTTTAGTAAAATGTAGGTATTATTAACTTACTACCTACGTACAAATTTTCGTAATGATAATCGTACATGTACGAATTTCCCTTTAAAATTTATTAATGTTTTTAGTAAAATGTAGGTATTGCTAACTTACTACCTACGTACAATTTTTCGTAATGATAGTCGTACTTGTACGAATTTCCCTTTAAAATTTATTATTTTTTTTTAGTAAAAAGTAGGTATTGCTAACTTAAACAAACAAAGGCATATAAATTATACAATTATCATAAGATACTTGAAAGGTTAAATTCTTAATAAATTTAACGTCATCTTTATCAATAACAAATAATGTGGGTAAACGATATTTATCTCGTGCACTGAGTAACGGGTCTCATTTTAAGTCAAAACTTAACAGAGGCACACCGTTTCAAACATATTATAATTTACGTAACCTTTTTAATTGTATCTCAAAGTTTTATTTATATTTTTTTGTGAACGTTTTAACTTTAAACATTATTGTTAATAACTTTAATTACTTGCTATATTTCGGTCGCGAATTACGTCTAACTTATGTTAGATTACGGCAATTTGAAATGTGTAATATGTTGAGTAATCGTAATACAAAATTGGCAAATCAGTTCGCTAAAAAGAAGCCATTCTAAAATTGAATTTGAAAGTGTTGTGTGGTAAATCTGTTTAAATCTACAAAATGATTTTGTTGTGAATTGTTCTTAAATGTGTTATTAAAAACTGTTGTTGTTTACAAATGACGCAACAAATAATATTTTGTGTTCAACATATTTGCGTTAATCATACATTCAGAATCAGTGGACTTGAACATAAGTACATGCAAAAAAGCCCATAAGAATATAACAGTATAAATATTTTATCAACTTTGGAAAAACACTGTAATGGTGGTAAAAAAGATACATAATGTAAAAGATAAAAAAGTAATAAGGTTAAAAGAATGAGATAAATTATAAAATAAAAAATATAGAGGATTGAAAATAAAACAAAAATGTGACTGAAAGTGAAAAAGGTGAAGTTATACATAAATAAACAAAAATTGACAATTTTCCGTGTAAAAAGTTTTTACTTTACACAGATAAAATAAAGACTGACAGTGACGTGAAAAGTAGCAATTGATGAATTGTTTTTCTCCAGGAAATCGGTGAAACTTCCGCGAAAAAACTAAATTAAACCAAATTCAGTGTATTAAATCATTTGTTTGCTGTTCTTTACTCCAAATAGTTGTGCAAAATGACGACATTTATTCCAAGTAAATTAGAAATTATATTTGAAAAGCGCTGGCGAAGGCTCCATGGATACTCAATTATTGGTAAATATTTTAATTTCTATTATTCCAAGTCTACATAATACTGCATATTTGCATATTTCCTTATTTTCATATCGTCTCTGTAGTCTAAGGGTTCAGTTGTTGACTTGATTGCGTGAGGTCCCGGATTCAAATCCCGGGTCGGGCAACAAAAAGAAAATTGGGATTTTATAATTTTCTAATAAAAAAACGTTGCTCGGGATTGGATATGTGCCCGGTTGTAGATAAGCTTGCTACCTGTTATATTGTGGGACTTAGTGTCTTCGGCTAGTCTAGTAGTTGTGCCTCTGCCTGCCTTGCCGATATGGGCGTGAAGATACTTTTATTTTCGTTACATATCGAAAATTTAACAGAGGGAAAGATGGATCATAATTTTGGGGTAAAAATATAAATACCCCTTTGCCTTGTCAATAGAAATAATAGCGATTTGTATGACTGATGACTTGCGATTTTTATGAGAATTATTTTAATCTGGGATTATTATAAGCTGCGATAGTTACTTGAGATAGTGAACAATGATCAATTACGCCATAATGAGATCATCGGATATTTAAAGTGAAGTGGCTATAGATAGGCCATACAGAGAAGAACTAGTTGCCAATGTTCAGTTAAAGTCGAAGTCACAAGCAGTCAAAGTCGTAGGCAAACTGTCGTTACAAAAAAGCGGAAAAACACATGACAACCGTACCGGGATGTACAGGAGAATGGCCGTCGCCTAGGGGGTGGGGGGCAAGAGGGGCAGCTGCCCTCCCATAGAGATTCAAAAATAATAAAGCAAACAGTCTTATGTTCTTGACTTGACTTGATTGATTATTCTAGTACTTTTTCTACTAGTTAATTACTATTTAGGGCGAAATGCAAGGTAAGTCAAAAAGCCGAGGGCACGAGGCTCCCGATTGAACCTATCCTATTAATATTATAAATGCGAAAGTTTGTATGTATGGATGTATGGATGTTTGTTACTCTTTCACGCAAAAACTACAAAGCCGATTACGATGAAATTTGGTATATAGGTAGCTGAAGACCCAGAATAACATATAGGCTACTTTTTATCCCGGAGTTCCCGCGGGATTGGGACTTGCGCGGGTGAAACCGCGGGGCGCAGCTAGTAATGTATATTGAACCTATAATGTATATTTTTCTCAATCTCCGTATCAATTTGCCCCCATCTAGGCCATCGGATGGCGTCACTCTTGTACAGGAGTAGGCTTACGAAAGCTATAACGGTGATGATGATGAAAGACTAAAATGATGATAAGTATTTGGAAGTAAAGTCCAACAACGGACCGCTAGACACAATAGACAAGAACAATAGTGGTATTTTAGGATACCGGTGAAATATCACTTGCTATAACTCATCCGTAATCTATACTACGTAATTCTTCACTGACACGACCGACTTATACTTATCCAACTTTTTTTATAATCAACTCATAAAGGATAGCGCCTAGTTGGACGGGCCAGGACGGAGCGCATCGCAGCACAATAATCCGCCTAAATCGCTTGCATACATTTTGTATAAAGCAACCCCCACTGGGCAGGGGCGCAACGGCGCCGAGTATTCCGCGGCGGATTTCGATGCGGATGCAGATTCAGATGCGGCCTACAGTGACCAAAGATCATGATATTACTGTTAAGAAAAGAGCACTATGGAATTTTAACGCTAAAGTTTCGTACGACAACTACTAGAGGCGTCCCTTTCCATGCTTGAAGATTCGTATGACAACTATTAGATGGCGCCACTTTCCATACTTGACGATTTTAATATCGAGTAGCCTCTCTATTTGGTTGCTCTACTTTGGTACTGAGTATCAAAAATCCGCTCCGATGCGATGCGGCCCGGCCCGCATCAGTGGGCTTTACAATGCGATGCGCCCCGTCAACAGTGGGCGCTATCCATAATAGAAAGTGAACAAGGGGTCGAAGGTGGGAGCAAACTATAAGGTATCTATTCTCACGTCTTTCTTTAATGATATTTAAGTTACTGAAAAACATTGAGTTCACTAACACCAAAGATAGACAATGATAAATCATATTGATGTGTTTTGCCTTGCCCCTGACAATAACAGATATTTTAATGACTTATGATTGTTATGAGTTCTGATAGTGAACATTTAGCAATCACAATAGCCACCACCGCGACATAATTTATTGCGTCAAGTGGCGTGCGCAACTAAATCATGACACAATAACCGATTTAAACACGCTTTTACAAATATTTCCATCGTCGGCGCTTGGTGAAATTTCATATTTATGATTTACTGTAAATATACTTCTAGACGTCCAATGGTAACCTCTCCCATGGCCGATAGTCAGTGACCGATTATTTGTAGGAGAAAAATAGAACGTATTGATTGCAATAGCGCAAAACACATGACCTACGTCCGATTATCTACTACTATTTACTAGAATGGAATGATTATCTACTACCAATTAATAAGTTTCGATTATCTAGTAGTATTTACTATGACTCAATTACCTATTACTATTTACTACGGCACGATTATCTACTACCAATTAATAAGTCTCGATTATCTACTACTATTTACTAGGGCTCGATTATCTATTACTATTTACTACCTCGATTGTGTACTACCACGTAATAAGTTTCGATTATCTACTAGTATTTACTATGACTCGATTATCTATTACTATTTACTACGGCCCGATTGTGTACTACCACTTTATAAGTTTCTATTATCTACTATGACTCGATTATCTATTACTATTTACTACGGCCCGATTGTGTACTACCACTTAATAAGTTTCTATTATCTACTAGTATTTTCTATGACTCGATTATCTATTACTATTTACTATGGCCCGATTGTGTACTACCACTTAATAAGTTTCTATTATCTACTATGACTCGATTATCTATTACTATTTACTACGGCCCGATTGTGTACTACCACTTTATAAGTTTCTATTATCTACTAGTATTTACTATGACTCGGTTATCTATTACTATTTACTACGGCCCGATTGTGTACTACCACTTAATAAGTTTCTATTATCTACTAGTATTTACTAAGACTCTATTATCTATTACTATTTACTACGGCCCGATTGTGTACTACCACTTAATAAGTTTCTATTATCTACTATGACTCGATTATCTATTACTATTTACTACGGCCCGATTGTGTACTACCACTTAATAAGTTTCTATTATCTACTAGTATTTTCTATGACTCGATTATCTATTACTATTTACTACGGCCCGATTGTGTACTACCACTTAATAAGTTTCTATTATCTACTAGTATCTACTACGGCCCGATTATTTACTGCTTACTATTTTACGACTGTCTTATACTATTTATTACGGCCCATTTAACTACTACTATTTGTTACGGCCCTATTATCTATTACTATTTATTACGGCCCTATTATTTATTACTATTTACTATGGCCCTATTATCTATTACTATTTATTACGGCCCGATTGTCTTCTACTACGTACTACAGCTCGATTATCTGCTACTATTTACTTCAAGTACTATTTATAACAGCTCGATTAACTACTACTTACTACGGCTCAATTATCTTCTACTATTTGCTACGACTCGATTTTCTATTATTTTCTATTTTATGGCTGTCTAATGCTATTTACTACTTCTATTTACAACGATTCGATTATTGTTCTTACGTGATCGGCAACCCTTAAAATTATTTAACTCTCGCGCGGGAACCTGTTTAGATATCGCGACAAATAGTAGCCAATGCCAATCCGAACTCCGAGCTATCTCCACACACAAAAAATCCTATTAATATTATAAATGCGAAAGTTTGTATGTATGGATGTATGGATGTTTGTTACTCTTTCACGCAAAAACTACAAAGCCGATTACGATGAAATTTGGTATGTAGGTAGCTGAAGAAACAGAATAACATATAGGCTACTTTTTATCCCGGAGTTCCCGCGGGATTGGGACTTACGCGGGTGAAGCCGCGGGGCGCAGCTAGTATACTATAACATCACTCCCTTGCGTTGTGAAAGAAAGACAAACATGCAAACAAATATACTTTCGCATTATTATCATAGTCAAGACAATATAAGATTTAAGGTTACATTAAAGACACTTTGCGAATTTATTTTTTACAAAATGGTATGGATGTTTTATTAAGGGTAATTTCAATGCTTTAGGGTAGTTGCGCTCCGAGATATACCTAAAAATGCGTTTTTTCTTTTACGCGGAAACAAAGATAATTTTAAAGTGAAAATTGGCACGCCTGTTCTATAATACCGTAAAAATATAATAAAATATAAATGATATATCTACCATAAGTCAAGTTTTCACCCAAAGTGCAATTAATGCAACCTACTCCATAAAAAATAATTTATTTTGACTAGACTATTATTATTATTGACCGCCTCGTTGGTCGAGTGGCTAACATACACGCTTAACTACATCGACCAAACGCGAGGCTCGGGTTCGATTCCCGACGGGGGCAGGCATTTGTGTGATGAACATTTAAATGTCTGCATTTCCGGGTCTGGGTGTTTATTAAATATATTCTGGTATCTATTTAACTATTTCTATGTATTAGTACCGTTGACTAACACCCATAACACAAGCATATAATTTGCTTACTTTGGGGTTAGGTTCAATTCGTGTGATTTGTCCAGGGATATTTATTTATTTATTATTACCAAACTTAAAATCAAATGTTTGAAGCTCATGTTCTGTATTATCACGTGTTTAATTGTCCCTTATCATTATTAGGCAATCGATTCCATTTATTTAAATATTGATAGCTAAAGATAAAAAATCGAATGCACCCGGTGATAGTTCAAGAAGCACCTGTACGTTACACATAATTTTAAAAGATTTTTGTGGAAAAGCAGTTTTGAAAACCGAAGTCGATTTTTTTATCGTAAGAAAACATTTTGTTTTTTTAAATCGTCTCTATAGTCTAGTGGTTCTATGGCTATAGCTGCACAAGGTACGAGGTTCGATTGTTTCTTTTCCGGGTCTACCATTTTAGTTTTGTTTTTCTGCATAAGGACAGTTGGAGTTGCAAAATAGACCTAAAACCCAGGCTACGGGACAGCTACAAACTTGTCACATATACTGTATATATACTATTAGGCCACGATTGTGGGATCTTTTATCATCAGGACAGCCGTTTACTCCAAATCTTATCATATAATAAAACACTTTTTATTGGCAGTGGGGTGACCATTACCACAAATATTACCGGACTTATGACATAAATGGAAGTGAATAGTCCGAAACTAGGATTTTATAAGCCACGATTGTGGGATCTTTTAACATCAGGACAGCCATTTACTCCCTATCTTATCACATAAAAAACACTATTTATTGGCAGTGGGGTGACCATTACAACAAATATTACCGGACTCATGACGTAAATGGAAGCGAATGGTCCGAAACTAGGTTTTTAGTCTTGTGGATATTGATTACTAGTGACCTTAATACCAATACAAATAAACAAATATGATAGAACATCATAGGCCAAGGACAAATGCTTCATTGTTTAAACTAACGAGTGGAAGGGTTTCGTGGAAAAATGCACGTCGCCTACAGTCTCGTCAATGGTGCGTTTTTTTTATGATATTGGAAGGATTTCCTGATGGTAAGAAACTCCCGTCGCCTTGAGACACCAAAGGTGGTAATGGTGCGTTGCCAACCTGAGGTCGGGATGTTGGGCCTCGAGCAAAAGTAAGTTTACCGGCTAACTTACCCTCCGAGCCGGAACACGTCATGACGTTATGGCGGCAGGAATAGGTAAGGCGGTGGTACCAATCCGGTAGAGTCGCTGCGAAACTCTACCATATAGTAAAAGCTTGCCAAGCTGTTAGGATTTTATATCTCTTGTTTCGATTATTTTATGCAGGTTGTATAATTAGGAAAGTTTTACTTTTTTTATTTGAAAAGATAACGAACAAGTACACGGTTCTTCTAAGAAACAACCGTAGTCTATAGACACGGTAGATGTTGTAGCTAGGGATGAAATGATACGAGTAAATCCAAGTAAGTACTCGATACTTTTATCCGATACCAAGTACATTTTAGTATCGATACTTTGAAATGAAGTATCGGTTAAAAGTACTCATATCAGTAAATTTTATTGTTTATAGAAATAAACATAATGGATGTTTATCTTTTAACATTGAAAAAAAGTTTATCTTAAATTGAAGTTTCTCAATGCATCCTAGGCTAAGTTTTGTGTAGCTAGCAGCCTGGGCAGCAAATTCTTACACGAACTTTTTCCATAAATTATTTTAAAGGTGACGTGTTGTACGTTTACCTGCGACACTCATGGTCGGGACTCGGGAGTATTAATTAGTAATTTTCAATAAAGAATACTAATATTTGTTACGGTTTGCATTCCAAATTTTCCAAAAACGATACAATACTAGTAAGTATCGATACTTGACGACCGATACCAGTATCGAGTAAAGTATCGATACTCCAGTTGTATCGTTTTATCCCTAGTTGTAGCCACGTTGCTGTCCTATGGATAGGGTATTAGGCTAATGGTTCAAGTCAACCGGCTAACCCACCCTTCGGACCGGAACCAAAGAGTCAATTGGCCTGCTCGCCTATTACGAGCAGATTGCCAGGAAGGCACCATCTGCGTTCTTTGTTCTATTCAACGGACCCAAAATTTAGGGAAGTCGTTGCAGAACTGTACCATTATCTAATTTAAATTATTGATTTCATTAATAGGTGATGGGGTCGTCTCCTCCCTACGTTTACGTTTTAGGATAAATAATAAATAAACATCCCTGGACAAGTCACACATATTGAACCTAACCCCAAAGTAAGGAAATTATATGCTTGTGTTATGGGTGTTAGTCAACGATACTATTACATATAAATACTTATTTATATAGATACCAGAATAAATTTAATAAACACCCAGACCCGGAAATGCAGACATCTAAATGTTCGTCACACAAATGTCTGCCCCCGTCGGGAATCGAACCCGAGCCTCGCGGATGGTCGATGTAGTTAGGCGTGTACGCTAGCCACTCGACCAATGAGGCGGTTAAGATGTTAATTAATTACTAATGATTGACAGTTATTTTACGTTACTCTATCTTCTCAGGAGTTGGATGTTTGAAATACTTTTAAAAATTAATTTTAAATATTAGGTAATCATTTTCAAATAATCCACTGTTTACAATAATCCACAGTATTGACATTGACTATATGAGGTGGCGCGTTCGGTTCCCGTGTAGCGTAACTCAGAATATGTTTTTTTAATCCATACTATCCTCCATACGAATAATATTAATATTATAAATGCGAAAGTCTGTCTGTCTGTTTCTTTTTCATGGCTGAACTGCCAAACTGATTTTTATAAAATTTTATTGAAAAACCGAGCATAATCGTGGGCTATTTTTAAAAAAAACTATAAATTACAAATAGGTGTTAAAAGTTTCCTAATGGTAAGAAATTCCCGCTGCCTTAAGACACTAAAGGTGGTAATGGTGCGTTGCCAACCTGAGGCTGGGGTGTTAGGCCTCGAGCAAAAGTAAGTTTACCGGCTACCTTACACTCCGAACCGGAACACGTCATGACGTTATGGCAGCAGGAATAAGTAAGGCGGTGGTACCAATCCGGCAGAGTCGCTGCCAAACTCTACCACCTAGTCATATGTCACGGTGTTAGTGACGCTAAGCCTTTGCTTGCTTTTTACGAGCTGCTTGGCAAGAAGGCAGATGGCCTATTCTGCAAAGAAGTCGGGACCAACACGGGGAAAAATACCAATTATTCTGTGCTGACGACGTCAAGGGCGAACGACTAGTTTTCTATAATGCAGATCCATATATCTTACCACCTATCTCATTGTTAGACTAAGTATAAGGTACAAAAGCTAGTGGTAAATGCCATGGCAGTACCTCCTCCTGCCTGTTCGAGAATACGGCCAAGTGTACCTAATACATGATACCTAATACAAAAGCTAATCGTAAATGCCATGGCAGTACCTCCTACTGCCTGTTCGAGAATACAGGCTTGAAGATACTTGATAATTAACTAAAAATATAGCCTAATCCTCTCGGATTATGATTATTTATCAAGCGATTAATAACAATATACCATTTAATCCGGAACTGGGTTTTTACTTGGAAACGTATTTGATTATTTTTTATCATCGACTGACATCTATAAATATACAAAATTTAAAAGAGTTTCATTTTATTTTCACTTTTATAAAAAAACACCTTCATCTGAAAGGAATGTGGTCATACGAACTCCTAAAATTCCAAACATTATCCTTCGTTTTTGTGCTCAAAATAACATCTGACAAAACAAAGTTGAGAGGGGTCAAGGGACACCCGGATGGGAAGAAGTCCCTTTCTATTTATTACTTAAGGAATTGTTATATTTTTTTAAGTAACAATAATATTTTTTTTTAGAATTGAAAATATCTGGCTTGCTTTCTGCGAGAGAGAGAGAAAGAGACAGACAGAGAAACATGCGCAAGCCGCACAGCTTACAATAGCTTACTGTAGTAAAAAGTGTCGTTATAAATTTTCGTGAGATTTTTTTCCGTCTAGCCCCCGTCTAGCGCGCTCTAAGAAATTTCGTTCCAATGTGTTAATGTTAAAAACTTTGT
>NJDD01002624.1:0-15114 GCA_002245505.1 Calephelis nemesis
CCGGGACCTCATGCAGTCAAATCCAACAACTGAACCGCTAGACCACAGAGGCGAAATACAATAAAATATTACGAGATATTAATTAAAAGTAAAGTATCTTCACGCACATATTCCAGAAAAGATAGGCATAGGCACAACAAGAACACCCATTACTATCCGAAGATACTAAGTTCCACAACGTGATAATTGGCAAGCCTATCGCTAACCGGGTATATATCCAATCACGAGCAATATTTTTTGTTATTAGAAAATTTAAAATAAACATTTACTAATTTTTCGTTGCCCGACTCGGGAATCGAACCCGGGTCCTCGTGCTGTCAAGTCCAACAATATATAAATAGATATTAGGCGATAGATAGATATTAGTTAAATCTGTATACACGTCTGACCACTAGTCAGTAGTCGCGAGCGCCCCGCGTTGGTACCGCCGCCGCGCCGCCCTAGTTGCTCCCGCTTCACTTTGGCTTTATCGTGAAGGTTTGACTGCAGCCTAATATTACATCGACAAGAAGTAGTATTTACATAGATAAGAATTATATCCCAGTATTTTTTATTATATGACGTTGTTTATTATTATTACATAAGTACTGTCACCTAACCATATGAAGAGTTTCTGCGTTATGTAGAAATTCGCTAACATAATATGGAAAACACAGCGCATATGCAGTGACTTCTTTACTCTAATCTAGTACATACTAGAGAGTGGAGACTACAGGCGGAGTATAGTTCAAGGTCTCACGCCGCGGAAACTCGTTGCTTGAGGAAATTCATTTTGCGCACTTGATGTTTTCGCTTGATTGTTTCATGACATACTAGCAGCCCGCCCCAGCATCGCACGAGTATTAATATGCATATAAATCTTCATCTTCAATCACTTTATGTATTAAAAAAAGAGATAGGTTGCACTCCGGGAGTGCGTTAGTAAGTGAGTGCGGGAGTAAGTTAACGCTGTGCATTTTTGATATTTTGGAATTGTTAGTAAATGACTTTGCACAAATTGCTTTAATAATCAGTATGAAAGTACTTTCATCATTTATGCACAAATATTATTTTCACATCAATAACCTGCGTTTGGCTTGAAAAAACCTCGCTAAAGTAAGACCACGTGACGGCTAGGAGCGTCGTCATATTATCTGTACAGCGAACATTGCTCGTTTACACGTAAAGCTTATTTTCAAGATGGAACAAATACAGCAATGTCTGTTGATATTATACGTAGGTATCTGTTATATGTGAGAATGTAATGGTAGGTATATTGAGGCGCATTATCCATTGCGCATCCTATACTCTTCGGAAATATCTAAGCAATACAAAAACAGCACTTAATCCACGTTTTATTTTAGATCTCGCGCTATCATATTCGCGCATGCGCAGTGCGCTGTCTTACGTTCTGACGAACTGACGCGAGTTCACAAGTTTTATCCATTTCAAATAAAATGCGCAACGCCGCTAAAGAAGTTTTCACTTCAAAAGTAGTTTTTTAGTACAATTACTTTTGAAGATTTAAATATACAGAGGGACATAGGGACAGAGGAAGCAACTTTGTTTTATACTATGTAGTGATTTTTAGTTTATACCAAAACAAGGAAAAGTCTTACCCTTAAAAATATTTGGACTGAAAATCGAATAGTCAGTACTCTCCTGCAACAAACCTCTCAGTATTCAGTACAATATGCACTTAATAATGTAATATTTTAGTCTTACTTCTCGCTTGACTCTAATGCAAAACCCCTATACTGTGTGCAAAACTTCAATCTTCACCCTCTTTGTGTAGAAAATGTAATATAACGAGCACCTGGAGCTTATGATGTAAAATGTTTCCTAGAAATTATTATAATATTAAGGGCTTTCATAACTCCGAGGCAAAATTTTCCTTACGCTAAGAACCTGAAGAAGGAAGAAAATTCGTTATCGTAATCCACAAATAGATTTGTAGGTATGTCTGTACTTTCGTATAACAAAGTTTTAGCCATTTTTGAATTAAACACTTCTTTAGCGGCGTTGCGCACTTTTTTTGGAATGGGTAAAAACTTCTTAACTCAGGACACGTGACCTGATCGAAAATTCGTAAGACGGAAGGCAAATAAACAGCCTCTCTTTCTACGGCTCGGCGAAAATGTATGCCTGCGCCTGCTATTTCGTTTAGACGGCGTAGGGCGCTTGCGCGAATGTTAGTGTTGTCATGTTTGTGTACGATAGCGCAATAAATTAATGTAGTATTCTACCACATAAATGAAAGTACTTTTATACTGATAATTAAAGCGATTCGTGGAAAAATATTCCCTAACCAATCCAAAATATCAAAAATGCACAACGTCAATATTAAAGTTTTCACTTCTGACGGCACTCACGGAGTGCAGCCCGTCGTTTTTTTTTTGTTGTAGCACTCTTACATATGTATCTGCCTTAAACAAAATAGAGTTTAGCAGAAATCAACAATGAAAAATACAGACTATTTATTCTTGTTTCAAAAGCGCCCTAATTTTAATATCAAATTCAAGTTAAAAAAATAAAAGAAGAAAAGAGTTTGTTGGTTCTAAAACGTGAACCCTACTTACATTTCATTAAATGAATGTTAAGTAGCTTTAAGCCCATGTACTGAAGAGGAAAACGGAGGTGCTACCAAGGCACCCACTACTTGCCGAATATAGAAGTAATTCCCACAATGTGATAGGTGGAAAACCTATCGCTAACCGGGCAGACATACTCGTATTTTATCGGGTAATGTTATTTATATCAGAAAATTGGTATACCAACCATACCACTGCCACACTTATTTCTGCCGCCGTAAGTCCGTGCTTACCGTTGACGTGTTTCGGTCGGAGAATATAGCAGCCGGTAAACTTACTTTTGCTCGAGGCCTAACATTTTTGCCTCAGGTTGACAACGCACCATTACCACCTTAAGTGTCTCGAGGTGGAGTGAATTTCTTACTATAACAAAATCCGTCTGCCTTTTTGCCTTATAATATCATTTTCCTTCTTTTTTTTTCCGATCCGATTATCAAACCCGGCACCACAACGAGTCAAATCCAATAATGGACCATTAGAGCACAGAGGCGATCCTCTTTATTCATTTAGACAAGATTTCCTGATCACTATGAAATCAAAAACTACAATACTCTATATGAAATCGCCTACATCCGACAGAAGAAAGAGCCTAAGCTACGAAAATATTAATTGATTTGACATTGACATTCGGTATTCATTCTGAACTGTTTTAAAGAATATTCAACCAAAATGTAAAAGGTATACCTACCAAAATGTAACTATGATCTATAACTTAAAAAAAGAAAAAAAAGAGCCTGTGAAAGTTGCTAGGTCTACACAGTGAGTTGACAGGAAAAGAGGTCGTCTATGTGAAAAGAATAGTAACATAATATATACTTACACGATATTTTTATTAAAAGAATCATAATAATAATCTCATGAATAAAAATGTCCGTGTAACAGTTATGTACGAGTTTTATTGAAGTAACATTTCTCTGATATGGTAATGTGGCGGTTAAATATCTTACCAGACCGGCTGAATTAATTTCGAGCAAAGTTTTTACCCTTTTTTTTATCTGTATCTTCTAAGGGGGATATTGAAGAAGGATTATCAATGTAGCAATCGCGCTCTACCAACTGAAACCCCATGATATTCTTCACTCAGGCTCGAATGGCTTCGGTATCAGTTTGCCTATTGTAGCACAGTTGTTCGGACAATAATCCTTTTTATCATCATCTGACGTCAAAAATTGGACGTGAACAAAATGTAGCTAAATCCAACGATGTATACCAGATCTCTACGTCACATCACTAATGCTAGAGTTTTTTTACCCTGCTGAAGCTGGTTATGTTTTTAAGCCCCCGCGTTTTTAAGTGGCCATATTCCGATCCGGTGGTAGTTTATATAATTATATGGACGCGTCACAAGAATCTTTCATAGATCTAATTGAATAAATATGTTATGTTGAATTTGAAACGAATTGACTGGTAGATAAAAATACTATACTTAATGTACGCAGTACTAATAATCCTCTCCACATTTTTTAAAGATTAATGATAAAATTTTGCACAAAAAGCAGAAAATAACATAGCAGCACGAAATCGTTTTGATGCTCAAGTGGTAACTTTTATTTTGCAATGATTATTTGCAGTCAGGATCGTTTGCAGTTTATACAGAAGACCCCTACGTTTGTAAATATTGTATATTGTGTACGTTTTGACTATGTTGCTCGTTTGGATCATAGCTATAAAGTCTCGCTAATCAGTAAAAAAGACTGTGTATATTTTATATCTTTTAATTTTCTAAAAGGATTATAAAGATTCAGACATAATCTGAATTGTTTCAATAGAGCAAGACTTTTCTTAGGTGTAATTTAAAATGATTAATAATTTACTGATCGTAGTTTTCAGCTTTATATTTGATTTTAAAACAAATGAATAAATCTAACGCAGAAAATTCATATATTTTTAACATATACTCACATGTATCAGGAGTTTTGTTGAATTTTTAATAAGTGAAACTCGAAATGGAATTCTTTACGTTTTTCACTTTATGATGTTTTTTCAACATTGTGCATGTCATAAAAATATAAGCTGGATCAATTAATGTAAAGTTGAAGTCAAATGCTGTTAATATTACTTATAAAGGCATCATTTTTTTATTTGATATAATCAGTGACAAACAAACTTTAGCAAGCTTACAGGATATTTATTGCTTAACACACAAATTATATCGAATAACACGATTAATGTCAGCTCTAATTAAATTAGAACGACGCCAGTGTTTTACGAATATTCTAATTGAAACGGCAATCCGATTTAGAAGTCAAATTTGTACACAAAGCGTTAATAAATTGTGAGTACTGTCAACTGAAAAAGGCTTATATTTTAAATATTTTATTTTTAACCCCTGACGGGAAAAAAGTGTTATAAGTTTGTTGTTACTGTAATTATGTGTCTATATCTCTTTGTATTTACCTCTGGCGACATAGCTCCTAAGCGACTGGACCAATTGTAATGATTTTTTTTTGTTTCAATGCTGACGTGATAGAGTCAATATCAACATCAGACGTAATTTTAAAAAGTGTTAAATAATCAACTTTCTTAAGAACTATATCTGAAACACAATTAAATAAAAAAAGGAACTTTATTAATGTAATATTATTACGAGTATATTAATATTTGTATGTTTTATTTAGGTATATGTGTATTTTGTCAATATGTTTATTGAAGTTATACTTCTTTTGGCGCGTTAGGAAAAAATGATGAAGCTAAAATTTTACGATGCGCGCGCACACCGTCACGAAAACCGATATGATGAAGTTAGCTATAGATAACATTTTAGTTTTTTTTTAAATATTAAATATACTTTATTTAACTAAATAATGCATTATAATAAAACTTTTAATGTATTAAATACCTTTTTTCTATGGTTAGTGTCATTTTGTCTCCAAATGGAAAATAAGGCAAAAGATTAAATTTTTAAAAAGATTTTTTATCTTATTACGCCGAAGAAGTATAACTTCTAATGGTACACACACAATTTTTTTTCTTGGTTTTTGGCGCCATCTAGAGAAAAAATGAAAGCAGTTTAGTCTGGCTAAAATGATGAAGTAAATGGACGTCTTTAAATATTTTGTTTGCAGTGCATTTATATCTAGCAAACTTAAAACTTACAAACGCTTAATTTAAAAAAAATTGCTGCTATAATATGTAAAAAAATACGTCATACAAATAATGCCTTTATTTAAGCAAATGCATAATATCAAAATATTTTAATTTTAGCACATGTCTCGTACTGTGCAGGTTTACGACAAATCAACTGATGTGATTTAAAACAGGGAATCAAAAGTTTCAAAACAGGAATTCAGTATTCGTTATCATTCGTCAGCGATTGACAAAAGAGTGCAGGTTCAAATCCTGTCTAAGGTGGCTGGTCTCTTTTTTTTAAAATGTGTACAAATATTCCCAGTCGGTGTTGTGTTGCTTATACAGCAATTGATCATTGACTTTGCTATGTCGCTTCTATTTAAATACATAATAGATTTAGGTTTAATTTAAATAACACCTTAATTTTCTATCTATTTTCATTAATTATGTATATTTCAGTAGCTCATTTCGTATAATAGCAAAACTACAGTTTTGCTATGTACGACACAGGTTATACTACAATCAACGTGAAATAGGTATCTAAATAAAATGTCTAGTCTTTGTACTAATATCTGTAACTTGTACTGAAAGTGTTTTAGGTCGGTAAAGCAAATAAATTCTTGAATTAACTCAGTCTTAAGAACATAAAACAGATAAACCACGTTGTACTGAAAACCTGTTTCTTTTTACACGTATAAAATAACAATTTCAAATGGACTATAAACACTTTTTCGAGTAGTTGTACCCACGTACAGCTTAATAAAAGAGATGTTCTTTGTACTTGGTAAATGAACAGAAATATAAACCAAGAAACATGACGTGACTCCTTATTTTGTGTTAATAAATTGATCTGACTTTTCTCGTTGTTTTTTGGTATTTTGGGGATCTGTTAACGTAATGCTCTTACCTCTCAAAGATAATATATAGATATAGCTTTTTTTTATTGCCGTGCCATTTTCCTCATCAACCAATTTTGTTAATTTCTTTTTTTTGTTGTATTGGATAGCTAACAACGATGTCAGAAAAGTTTCATAACAAATCTATATACATAGATAGGATATCACAATGTGTGTCGACACAGCTAGAAAATAAAATATCTTTTGACAAATTACGACAAATCCACTTGAAAGTGTATAGACAAAGAGACTACCAGACTTAGGAAATTAAACTTATGCAAACAAAAATACATAATAAAATATCTAAATATATGAAATATCCCTGAAAAAAACCATAACTCCAAAGTAAGCTGGCAGTAAGTCGGAGATACTAGTACATATAATAAATAGCTGATACCAGCACAAATTTAATAAAGTAGCTACACCCGAAAAAAAAATTATTTATCGCACAAATGGCTACCTTGCCCGAAATCGAATCTGAGTCTCGCGGTGGGTAGGTGGAATTAGACGTGTACGCTAATGCCTAGCCATAGAGGCGGTCAACGAATGCTTATTCCTGATGGAAATTAACCCCCCTCCACCCTCGAGGAGGCACTAATAACATGCAAGCGATAAATCTTTACAGGATTTGTGGAAACCCAAAACCAATATGAATTAAACGAGTACAAAATAAAAATAAATGCTTTTGTAACGCGTTACGTTCCGCCATATCCCACGTATACCTTCGTAATGGTCCCCCAAAGAACCGTGAAAGGGCAAAGGTATAATTCCAGACCGTAAAACACAGGCTGTATCGCTTTATTTCGGGAGATCCTCTTACGTAATGGAGTGTAGTCTCAACTACACGGTAAATATTTTACCTGATACTAACGGGTTGGGGTCGTAATATTTTATTGTATTACAGCGAAACAGTCTCGACTGAAGGGTTGTGATTTTAAAATCTTAGTCTTATTTTCTGTTTTACTATTATTTAGAAACTTTTCCTACTACTACTACTATTTTTTCTTGTTTCAAAGTCCGTAAAAATCTATTCGATTCAGAAATATTAATAACAAATAAATAAATATCTCTGGACAAGTTACACAAATTGAATCTAACCCCAAAGTAAGCATGCTTATGTTATGGATGTTAGTCAACGATTCTAATACATAAAAATACGTAAATAGATACAAGAATAAATTTATTAAACAATTGGAAATGCAGACATTTAAATGTTCATCACACTAATGCCTGCCCCCGTCGGGAATCGAACCCGAGCCTCGCGGTTAGTCGGTGTAGTTAGGCGTGTACGCTAGCCCTCTCGACCAATGAGGCGGGCTTGCTATTTTTTAATATTATTTTAAATTTACTGACACATATTTCAAGATTTATCAGAATTAGGTAAATCATTATTGATTTCTCTAATCTTGATAATTTGTTTGTGCCCATTCCAGTTAATGATTGAAACTTTTCAATCTCTAGTTGACTGAAGGGCTTTTCTCTTCACAATAACAACTTGTTAATAACTTTTGGGATTCGGGAGTTTTGAATTGAATTTTAAATGTGGTTCATAATTTATGCTTTTGTGTTTTGTTTTCATTCGAAATATATTATGGGAATGACGAGTATAAAACATTGAAGGGTACAAAACATTGAAATTACCCCTTTTCAGATCATTGTCATAATTAAAGTGTTAATGGACAAGATAAAGGGCATATGTCATTGGTTTGGTGAAATGGATAAAATAGCAGATGAAAGATTGATACAACATATACAATGCAAATCTTGAAAGATGTAAGTAATCGGACCTAGGTTGACATTCCACGATGAAATTGCTCGGGTTTTCTCAAAGGGTGGTGTCTGGCTTCGAAAAGAGTAACGCATATGGAGGAAGCAGCTTTGCAAGGATTGTGAAACTTAGCACTTGATACTCACTGCGTTGTCTGCAACGTGACTGGCGTAAATGTGTGTGTATTTGTCGCTAAATACTATTTTTCCTATATTACGAGTTAGATAAAGAATAGGTAACTCTCCTGAGATCTGTAAAAGACTATTGCCTAATACAGATAGTACTGATTGTTGCTGATTAGGCCACATCAATAAATTTATCGGCTCCCCTACACTCTTCCACTGAACGCAACAATCACGGTCAGTAATGCTGTGGTGACATGAATGTAAAATACTGTGTTTAATTACTAGTATCACTACTTAGGTACCAAGTTTTCCCCGTGTTGGTCCGGGCTCCTTTGTGGAATAGACCATCTGCCTTCCCTGCCAGGCAGCTAGTAAAAGGCGAACATATGCTCACCGTCACTAACACCAAGACAATTGACTAGGTGGTAGAGTTTAGCAGCGACTCGCCCGGATTGGTACCACCGCCTTACCTATTCCTGCCGCCATAACGTCATGACGTGTTCCGGTTCGGAGAGTAAGGTAGCCGGTATACTTACTTATGCTCGAGGCCTAACATCCCGGCTTCAGGTTGGCAACGCACCATTACCACCTTCGGTGTCTCTAGGCGGCATAAATTTCTTACCATCAGGAAATCCGTCTGCTTGTTTGCCTAAAAAAAAAGTAGTGATACTAGTAATTAGCCATAATATTTTGCAACCTAGTACTAGTCAAAAACTTGAATGAAAGCTTTTATAGTGAATTTTAATTGTATTGCTTACAAAGTGTACTTCACTACACTGTCTGTCGGTTCGCGATAAACTGGAAAACGACTGAACGGATAATCATACAGTTCTCACTAATAGATAGAATGATTCATGTTGAAGGTTTAAATGTGTAATTAGTTAAGATTTTGTGAAATTTTATATGTATGACGATATTTATTCAACATTCACCGAAAACGATGCCAAAACCTTTATTTTTCTTTTTTAGCATAACGAAAATGTTCCTAGTGACAAATATCTACCTTTTAAGGGTAACTTTTAATACCAATGTTTGGTTTTCATTTTTCTACGTTTGGTTCACCCAAAAAAAATATGACTTATAATGTGGTTGGTTATTATAAACCATTATAGTATTCATTTTATCAAAATTTTTAGTTTACACTGTGATTATTCCTTTACATTAAATAATTTAACTAAACGCGTTTCAGTGACTGGTATCTATATAAGTTTGACTATGCTTATGTATATAGACTGGATAATCTACAAACATAAACATAGTCAATTCCTCGTCGTTTAAATTTTTAATTTATATTTACTATAAGATATAATAAGACTGGAGCGATGCTGGGCCAGGTCGCTAGTATTAAACATTTAAATTTTCCAAAGTTTTTGAACTTATACATGATATGTGTGCAGCACATAAACTAAACTATCTAACTGAAAAAAAAAAGAATTTATTACATTTTAAAAAATATGTTTGTAATGCTATTTGCATATTTTGAAATATAAAACTTTTGTTGTAAAACTAAAAAGGAACGGAAGAAGAAATTGATAAGTCTAGCTTAACATAGGTGGATCTATTTTACCTTTTTATTAAACCTTCCTCTTGAATCACTCTGTCTATTAAGTCTATTAAAAAACCCCGTTAAAATCCATTGCGTACATTTGAGGATCTAAGCATACTTAGGAAGACAGCGGAAACCGACTTTAATTTACACAATGTAGTGATTTGCATTCCGAAAGTGGTGGCACACCTAATTATTTTGTAGCAACTTCTTTAGACACAAATTAAATCGCCTCTATAGTCTAGCGGTTCAGGTGTTGGACTTAACTTCATGAGGTCCCGGGTTCGATTTTCGGGTCGGGCAACAAAAATAAAAATACGTTTTTTCCAATTTAATGATAAAAAAATGTTGCTCAGGATCACATGCATTACAGGTTTGGCGATAGGCTTGCGACTTGACCCACTGTGGACTTACTTCGGCTAGTCGTCGATGCCCTGTTTGTGCCTCTGCCAAGCTCTGCGGGAATATGAGCGTGAAGATACTTCCTTAAAACACATGTTCCGCAATCAAATAATTTTTAATTCATTTTATTTTTACCACACGATTAAGATTGTAAATGTAAATTATTATTTTACTTCTGATACATATTATTATACCAATAATTTGTATAGCCCCCACTCATTCACAATGTCTCAAGCAAAACCCTTCGAGTCACGTAATCGATATATTTATTCTGGTAGCCCCAACTCTATTTGTGTTGGTTCAGGCTCCACTTCACGTTCAGTAATTAATAGTTTCTCCATTATCCGGTCATTGATGTTTGATCTCAATCTGAAATTCAAATCGCGGTATTGAAACTATTTGTACGCTCGATAACACATTCTTGCCCTTTTCTCGGCTAGGACATGTTTCAAAATGAAATACTTGTGTTTTCAAATATAAATATATCTACTGTTTTGGTAGTAACTCTATTTGTAAAAAATATATTTTATCACCGAAATAAGTAGACCAGAATTTGTAAAATAGTGTGAATATAAATACACAAATAGCCTTGTTGGTCGAGTGGCTAGCGTACACGCCTAACTACACTGACCAACTGCGAGGCTCGGGTTCAGAACAGGCGTTTTTGTGATTAACATTTAGATGTTACTTTTCATTGCATTTCTGGGTCAGGGTTTTATTAAATTTATTCAGGTATCTATTTAAGTATATCTATGTATTAGCAGAGATTAGTATACAATATATGGTCTTTGGTATTAGTATCGTTGACTAACAACCGTAACACAAGCATAATAATTATGTTACTGTGGGGGTTAGATTGAATTTCTGTAACTTGTCCCGGGATATTTATTTAATGTAACTAATGGAATTTTATCAAGTACTAGCCAGCTTGGCGAATTTTATACAGCTTAAACACTACTACCTAGGTACTACCTCGTCAGCCACTAATAGTTTGTATGAATTAAGGCATTGTTTTTCTCATTTTTCCTGCCATTTTCTCGGTTTCTCTTTTCATAAGAACCTTGTCCTAACAGCAATTGGTCTTACTGTACAGGCATGCTGCGATGACCACCCAAACGGTGATTCATCCTATCCCATTAATATTATAAATGTAAAAGTTTGTGTGTTTGTTTGTTAAGATCGGATATGTGTCCGGTAGGCGATAGGCTTGCCACCTATTACATTGTTCGACGTAGTGTCTTCAGTTAGTCGTGGGTGCTCTAGTAGTGCCTCTATCTACCTCTTCGGGTATATGGACATAACGATACTTTCGATCATATAACTTCCTCGTTTTTTTTTACACGACACCGTCGCCTCCGGTCTCGGCGACGAAGACCTCTCTTGCGCCCGGCGCCTAACGCCGGGCAACGAGCCGCCAATATTCCTCCTTCCAATCCACCCAGTAACCAGAACGCAGCACCAAGTCGAGGTACGGTCTCCCGGGAGACAGCCCTTGGTGCTGGCGTTGTAGGTAACAGCCCCATGAATCTAAATAATGATGTCTCGGGCTGAGCACTCTGCTCGGCCCACAAAGCTCGGTGAAGTTGCATAAAATCGCGAGATTAGCAATAAATTAGTCATTCAAAAAAAAACTCGTTTTTTTTAAGTCGGTAAGTTACATAAGTATTGAAATTTTAAACTAAACTTAATTGATTGAGATCATCAAAAATTCAGCACCAAGATTTGTCCTACACTTACAAACTAACAAACGAACAGGTTAAACAAAAGCTTGTAAAAATGAGTGATGTAACCACCGAACATATAAACAAAGCCATTCGAAATCCGGAACACAGCAGTTTCGTCCATCACCCAATAACTCAATTGATCAGGCACCTGGCTGCTCGCCAGCGATCTGCGCACGTTCTCCAATGATTTATTAAACTTTAGATAGTATTCATCATGTCGTTATGGCCGTTATTGAAAGAGATATCAAGTTTTGTAATAAAGGCATAACTACAGCGTTTTTGTTACTACTACTATTTTGCTGTACAAGGAATCTTGGAAAAGATCCCCAGATATACCTACTTCTACCAAATCTGGCAATCAATCTTACCAATTTTCGGTCTGGAAAGTTGTCTTAAAGCCAGTTAACTTGCACATTAGATCTTTTCTTTGTAACCAATCTGCGGGTTTCACAACTTAACTGATTTTAAACATTAGACCTTATAATAATGCCACAGAACAAGGACGCATCTGTAACTACTATTAGGTGATACGTGAGCTTATTAACTATCCCATGCCATAAATAATCCGTTTGTATACGAAGCAATTGTAAAAGGTGACCTTTGGCTTTATATCACTGTGACCTAAGCATTGTAGAGGACATTTTTATTAAGAAACGAATTATCAATTACGCAAAACACTCTCTGCTAACTCATTAAAAATGTTTGATAATTTATCACAATTTATTTAGTGTTATCAAATCCTTATTTATGTACTATGTTAACAAAGTATTCTTATGTTAGCGTTGCCAAAAATAACGTACGATTAAACTATTACAAATATGTATTGACATTAGATAAAAACATCAAGTGTCATAGACCGTATAAAGTCGTATCTGAATGTAAGACAACTCACAAGGAACAACAAAGTAATATCGCAGTTGTTTGTTTAGATACGGGTAGTTCCATTGCATTTGTTTATATTTTATAACGTCGGTTATCTCTAAACGATGCTCTTAACTCGATCTAACGTGGGGCCATAAGAAACGAGTGTACTTATTTTTTTTCATAATACGAACATCTATATAGATGGATTTTGTTACGTTAAGTAACTTGCGCCTCTCATTTCAAAGAGGCGCGTTGCCGACTTTAAATTAAAAGTTCGTTGGCTACCTTACTATCGATATTAAAATATTATAATGGTGAGCACTTGAACATATGGCAGTAGATCCTCCGTATCGCTGACTAAATTATCTGCCGTCTTATCAGGCAACACAAAATAGACAGATAAGTCTTATAGAATTCTTTGGGATTAGATCAATTTGTAGTTAATTTATTAGATTAACCGAAAGTTATTTTGGACTTTTCTTCCCTTCGCCTAATTAAAATTAATATCCCACATAAACATAGCAGCGCCAGTCCATGGGTAAGCAGTCGATCTACTTTCCTTATTACGAAATACACAATGACGCGTCACATGAGAAGGGTAACTCTGCTGCAGGAAAGCAGTCAGCTCGTTCGTCTCTGATGAGTCATGACTGCTTGCCTTCACATCTTCTCGCATGCTTCACAAATGTTTTTGCTTCGTTCTTTTAAAATTTAGATAGTTATTTTTTGTAAAAGTAATCATTTTATCACATGCTATTTTTTGGTTTTTTACCGCTTTCGCAGAACATGCCATGGAAGCTCTTGGATGCCATGGAAAGAAAAAAGGAATAAAGCTAATTAACGCGAAAACAGGCGTATAATTTACGCAGCGCACGCTGTAAAAGCTTTAGAGGAGTAATTTTGTTACAGACAAAACAGACAGATGATAATTCTGATAATGATTCTCTGACATATTTTTCAAATTAAAGTGTTGTCTTCGGCCTATGGAAATTGCGTCAGATATCAATTACATTCAATCTTTTAAAGTGGGTAAGAAAAACAATCTAGGATTCCGTTACATACCAAGCTAAAATAATATATTAATAATTGTATTTATTGAAATGTTAAGATATTTGCACACCACAGTTATGAAGTTACTAAACATGATACGTTAACATAATCAAATGTTTTGCTACAACTAATTTAGCGAGTAAGTATTTCTCGATGTACTATTTTCATCCCTGGCACTTAGTGAAACTCCATTATGTTTTAATTAATGTAAGAATATCCTTTGCACTTTGATTTTCAGTATTAAATTAGACAGTGCAGGGCTTATTTCATATCAATAAAAAAACATTCCAAGATAGATTTTTGAAGTTATACTTCTGTTGGCGCGTTAGGAAAAATTGATGATTGTAAATTTTTACGATGCGCGCGCACACCGTCACGAAAAACCGACATGATGAAGTTAGCTATAGATAACATTTTAGTTTTTCAAAAAAAGGTACCAACAAAGTAAAATTGATTTCTATGGTTAGTGTCATTTTGTTCACAAATGTAAAATAAGGCAAAAGATAAAATTTTTAAAAATCTTATTACGCCGAAGAAGTATAACTTCTAATGCGTGTACATAAGTACACACACAATTTTTTTTCTATATTCTAAAACAACTTTTAGATATTTACTATTTCCATGGCCTCATAGTAAACCTGACGCTGGAATAGAGCCAGGCCGTCAGCTCTTTTATCGCGCATCATGATAGCTGTAGGGAACCTGGTTTTTACGGCACGAGGACGAGTGCTCTCTGTGTTTTGAATTGATTTTGTGAAATGCATTCGGTAACAACCATCGCAGATAAATCCGGGATTAAATAAATGGATACAAGTTTACAAATAAACCGTTTAAGCTACGGGTGGTTTTGAAAAGTCCTATTATTTACCACCGAGTGATTTTAGTATTACTGCGGATAAATTTTATAATTTTAATTAATTTTAAATAAACCTATTAACGTAGGAATAAACTCAGACAAAAGTTTAAATTCTCAATACATTTAAAACTTTCAAACGTTTTAAAAAGTGATGTTCAGAATTTAAGCACAAGAAATAAAAATAGTCTTTTTTATGATGGTAAGGAATTCACGCCACCTAGAGACACCAAAGGTGGTAGTGGTG
>NJDD01002624.1:15227-28830 GCA_002245505.1 Calephelis nemesis
GGTTGCTGCGCGATTCTACCACCTAGTGATTTGGTGGGTAATATACAACTTAAACACACTCAAACTACAAAAAACGACTTTATTAGTTTAATTATGATGCCGTTAATTGATATGGGTATGTCATTAAGTGAAAAAAAAAGTATCTTCACGCCCATATCCCCGAATAGGTAGGCAGAGGCACAACCAGGGCACCCACGACTAGCCGAAGACACTATGTCCCACAATGGGATAGGAGGCAAGCCTATCTCCAACCGGGCACTTAACCAATCCCGAGCAACAATTTTATTTTATTAGAAAATTGGAAAACACACACAAATTGGACCACAGAGGCGACTCATTAAGTGAAAATAACATAATTATTGTTATTTTTATTTATTGTTTACTGGGTGCTATTTTTTTTTAAATGAGGTCTACATTAAATAAAAATTTCTAATTTATTTTTAAAAAATACTGTTTTTTTTCTAGTTCTAGATTTGGTTGGTAGATATTTGAAAAATTAATGACTGAATAGTCTGATTTGACGTGGTACAAAAGAAATTCTTTAAGTGAAGTAAAGTTACAGAGGAACTTCTGTCTGGTGCCTACTACCCGGTGGTGGAACGGAGGACCCTAGACTGCAAGTAGATGACTCGCTGGTTTACTTCTGCGGCCGCCTTCCCAACTGCCTACTTCTTTTTGCTCAAGGATGGCGCCAACGGGTCACACTACCCCAACAGCAGCAATCAATTATCCGTCAATATAAACCACGCCCACTTATTTTGCTAAGCCGGCAGAACTTTCATAATAATAATAAATACTGTAATGATGAACTCATTTGATGGGTACTCAGAATTGTGTATCTATAGGACATAACTACCCGCGCTAACGAGTTAGAAAGGAATTAAAAATTTCGCCACGGGACTTGAATCCTCAGTGGCTCAATTGGTTAGAGCATTTGTCGGCTTTAGACGAAAGGTTACAGGTTCAAATCCTGGTCGGAGGCGAAATTTCTTCTTTCTTAAAAAAATATAGAAAAATAGTAAATGTTCCTGGACAAGTTACACAAATTTAATCTAACCCCAAAATAAGCAAATTATATGCTTGTGTAATGGGTGTTAGTCAACGATACTACTACTACTACATAGAAATACTTAAATAGATACCAGAATAATTTTAATAAACACTCAGACCCGGAAATGCAGACATCTAAATGCTCATCACACAAATGTCTGGCCCCGTCGGGAATCGAACCCGAGCCTCGCAGTTGGTCAGTGTAGTTAGGCGTGTACGCTACCCACTCGGCCAACGAGGCGGTTAATGTAACTGTTGAAGTGCATAGACATTATTTAGGCTTTCCGTTTGGTTTTTTTAATAGAGTGTTATTTTATTTCTATTATATTTCTAACTCCTCATACTAACATGATTCCCTTTCGTTAGTTTGTTTGTTTTATATTACTGTTAACGTTATGGTGGATGGTAGCTAAGCCATCCCCACTACGTTACAATGTCGTCAAGATAGACATTTTTTTGTATTAATAAATGTTTCTTAAAACCCCGACTAATGAGGTTTGAGAAAGACTTATCTACACATACATCATCATAATAGTAGTATAAAACCATTTTAAAAATCGGTTATTTATTGGCAAAGCACGGACGTAACAAATATTTAAAAAAAATAGTTTTAAGTGAAGTATAACAAATACATTTCTTTAATAAGCTGTCCATTAACATTAGAGATTTGTCCACAAAAAAAGTAAAAAAAACATTAATGGTAGTGTTATGACAAGTTTACTTTAATGTGCCTTAAAGATAATTATATTCTACTATTTTTATGGATGTTTTTTTTCGACTGTTTTTTCTCAATATATATTAGAATGATTTATAACACACTGTTCAACTAAACCTAAGAGTTCAATCGAATAATTAACAGAGCTAAGTGTTTAATAGATAAACTTGTCCTAACAAAGGTATATTTCAAAAACACTATGCTATACGCGATCACTATTCAAAAGTGAGGCGTTTGAAATTGAGATGCAATATACTCGGTAAACGATATCGTCCCTGTTCAAGCTTTGAAAGTAATACATAGCGCTCACTTTGAAAAACTTTTGGAGCTATCATAAAATACTTTTTCCAAGAAACCATGAACAACTCTGAAAACGATCATTATCGTACATTTTTTACATTATCTTTATGTTTACGTGTATCGCGATATAACGTAAACTTATAACCAGTAGAATAGGCTGGCAGATTTCATTTTGTTTTGACGTAATAAAGAATTTATCCCCGTGTTGGTCCGGGCTCCTTTGCAGAATAGACCATCTGCCTTCCTGCCAGGCAGTTCGTAAAAAGATAGCATAGGCTTACCGTCACTAACATCGTGACATCTGACTAGGTAGTAGAGTTTTGCAGCAACTCCGCCAGTTGGGTAGTTGAATCGCTAAATAAATCATCTATATCGCGTAATAGAAAAATGCATACATACATCTCTTCCCGCCAAGTCCCTTGCATGTTGTGCAGAGAGTATCAAATAATAGAAATAAATAATATTAATAGAAAAACGGATAGTTTTAAGACTTAATTAGAAAATATTTAATGTGATAGCAAAGAATATTATTATTTTCCTAGGTGGTAGAGTTTCGCAGCGACTCGCTCGGATTGGTACTACCGCCTTACCCATTCTACCTGCCAACACGTCAGCGCTTACCGTTGACGCGTTCCGGTTTGGAGGTTAAGTTAGCTTGTAAGCTTCCCTTTGCTCAAGGCCTGGTATTATGGCCTTAGGTTGGCAGCGCACCATTACTACCTTTGGTGTCTCCAGGCGGCGTGAATTTCTAATCACCAGGAAATCCGTCTGCTCGTTTGCCTTCCAATATCAAAAAAAATAAAAAATATACCCTCGAAATTTCAATCTTTTGCAACCTGGTTTGAATTTATTATCCCTCCATTATTGCTTGTCAGTTTATCGTAATTTACCCTGTCATTGCATCTTAGGTAAGCTTCAATTCAGTTTCAATTATTTGAGACTACTTCTACTAATATACTACCTTTTATTTGTTACAGTTTTATTTGAAATTTAGTGCAAATTTGGACTTTACAAAGTTTTTCATAGATCAAGTTTTAAAACATAGCCTGTTTTTAAGTTGAGTTTTAAACTATTTTAAATACATTTGGTACAGACCTATGGCCATAAAAATTTTAGCAGAAAGACAGACTTTTACGTTCCTTACATTGTAGTGTAATTTTGTACAGAACTGTTATTCTTAGTTGTTTTTTTTTCACGTTGTAAAAAGTATCATCACACACTTATCTCAAAATCTCTAGGTCAATGTGTAACCGGGGCACTAATGAATATTTAAATATAGTAACACCCGTGTGTCAAGAAGCTTATATATCTGAGTGAGGAAATGTCGCTGCGTGAAATACGGCTTTTAGCTATGCGTTTCTAATAACAAGACATCCAATTCATGAACAATACTTAGATCTGACATTGAACTAAGTATTGTTCATGAATTGGATAGCTTATAAATGTCATACTTCGTGCAGCGTTTTTTCATTATTTCGTTAAGTAAGCTTCTTGAATACGAGTGTAAAAACCAACCAATCTATCTCCAAACAGAGCTCTTGTCCAAACGAGGGCAACGTTATTTAAGGGTATCTTCACGACCATATCCCCGAAGACGGAGGCAGAGGCACAACCAGGGCACCATCGACTAGCTACTGCTAACCGGGCACATATCCAATCCCGAACAACGTTTTTTCTTAATTGAAAATCGGGAAAACCCAATTTTCTTTTTATTGCCCGTCCCGGGACCTCATGCTGCAAGTTCAACTACTGAACCAATAGACCACAAAGGCGAAAACGTTATTTCAATCTAAAATTGAAAAAATTACCCGGTAATCGAACTTGAGACCTCATAATGTCTTACAAATCTTATAAATTTAGCATCGGTTTCTTGCTTAGGAAAAATTTCCACATTTTTTCAAATGAAAAAAAATATTGACAATATTTGAACTAGTAACATCTGATTAGGTGGAAGAGTTTCGCAACTAATCGCCCGGATTAGTACTACCGCCTAATTACCTATTCCTGCCACTATAACTTCAGTGCTTGCCGTTGATATGTTCCGGTTTAGAGGATAAGGTAGCCGTTAAACTTACTTTTGCTTGAGGTCTAACATTCCGGTCTCGGGTTGGCAACGCACCTTTACCACCTGTGGTGTCTCTAAGTGGCGTGAATTTCTCAGCACCAGGAAATCCGTCTTCTTGTTTGCCTTCCTATATCAATAAAAAAAATTGAAATTTTTGATTTCTTTAAAATTCATAAAGTTATGTCCAATCCAGGACCACCAGACCACAGAGACATTTTTTATGTAATGATACAGTTTATGCCCTAGCGTTAATAGTGAAAGAACTCGTTTTAGTATTTAAAAAAAGTATCTTCACGCTCATATCCACGAAAAGGTTGGCAGAGTCACAATCAAGGCACCCACGACTAGCCGGAGACACTAAGTCCCATAATGTGATATTTGACAAGCCTATCGCCAACGGGGCACATACTTAATCCCGAGAAACGTTTTTTTTTATTAGAAAACTGGAAACGCCAATTTTCTTTTTGTTGCCCGACCCGGGTTTGAACACAGGACCTCATGCATTCACGTCCAACAACTGAACGCTAGACCACAGAGGAGATATTTGTAATTTTATTTATCTTCTTTTAGGAATATTAGTATCATTTTCTCAATATAAATCAACGGTTGAAAGGGAGGTTTATGACAAAACAAATAAACCCGACAATAATCTTTCCATAAATAATATCAGACGGATATTAATTACGCGCGTGGAACAAATAGTCAACATAATTCACAAATATCGCGAGTTCCAGCTGTCGGGCGTCTCATTAGTGATAACAAATGTTAATCAAACAGGTTCATATGTGATACATGAGGGTGGGTGGGTTTAAAAGCATTGCACCTGTTTATGGTGGAAAGATAATTTTCGAGTAAGAGTTTATCCACAAAATAAATTTTGCTTTAACATATCTGTAGAAATTCGTAAATGAATAAGTAAAAGTGATATTTATTAATGATATGTTTGTAATTTTATTTTGTTTAGAAACACTTGCCCATTCTTGGGTTAAATATTTGACTTTGAGTTAGTGTCTTTCATTCATTTTATGTCTGACAATTTAACTCACTGTGAAACTTAAACCAGGAAAGTGGAAGTGGCCCTTATTGTATCTATATGTATAGTGATCCAATAGAAGTTGTCTATTGTGAATATTTTTTCATAAGAACCTTTTCTGACAACAACTAATACTAGAAAAAAGAAAGAGCAAAATTGGTTGAAATGTTCAAGCGTGTTGCTATAGAAAAAAAAGTATCTTCACGCCCATATCCCCAAAGAGGTGGGCAGAGACATAACCAGGGCACCAACGACTAGGCGAAGATACTAAGTCCCATAATGTGATAGGTGGCAAGCCTATCGCCAACCGGGCACGTTTCCAATCCCGACCAACATTTTTTTATTAGTGAATTGGAAAAATCCAATTTTCTTTTTGTTGGCCGACCCGGGATTCGAACCCGAGACCTCATGCAGTCAAGTCCAACACCCGGACCGCTCAACCACAGAGGCGTGTTGCTATGACAAAGGAAATGGGGTTTCGTTTTTATAAACATCATAATATAATATGTATCTATAGTTATATATCAATCTCTTGGAAATAAACCATCATTTAAAGCCAGTCGAGTAACTGCTTAACAAACATACGTACATACATACGTGCAACGCAGAATTAGCGCTTTTCTTCTATGAAGCAATTGAGTTTGAGGTAGGTACGTAGTCATGAATGTTTGTTAACTATGTAAGTATACCTACAACAAAAAGCCTTTTTTTTTCTAAACCAGTGTATAATTCAGTATTTTTTGTGTTCAATAAAGAAACTCGGTTTAAACTACATCGGTACGTAGAGGTAAAATTATCTGCGCTGCGTATGTATCGACCGCATAGTAGGTAGGTATCCCGTGCCTACTGCTCGGCGGGTCCTCAGCGTAAGCTATGATTAGCTCACAATACGAGTANCAATACGAGTACATTGCGTGTTGAAAAACTGTTAAATCGGTAACCGCTTATTTCCGACAAAAACCGTATAAGGAATTTTGAAGCCTGATACATATCTGTCTAAACAACCATAGAAATTTTCGTTACGGTGTCAATTACACCCTGTATATTTTTTTTTATTATATTATTACATAAATATTATTACCACCAATGTCTTCCTACCTTCCTGCCAGGCGGCTCGTAAAAGGCGAGCATAATCTTACCATCACTAGCACAATCAGTCCTACAAGGTGGTAGAGTTTCGTAACCACTCGCCAGGATTGGTACCACCGCCTTTCTTATTCCTATGCTATAACGTTAGTACTTGGCGTTGACGTGTTCCGGCTCGGAGGATAAGGTATCCGGTAAACTTACTTTTGCTTGAGGTTTATTATACCGGCTTCAGGTTGGCAACGCATCATTACCAACTTTGGTGTCTCTCAGGCCTCAAGACTGCGTGAATTTCTTACCGTCGGGGAATCTACCTGAATGTTTGCCCTCTATGTTTTAAAAAAAATCTGCTACTCTGCCAAGCAGTTCGTAAACTGACTGCGTAAGTGAAATAGAAATACCTCACTTGCCACTATTGAGTTCTAGTCTAGAAAGTAGGGCACGTACTATATAATGATAAATTTTTTAACACAAAAGACTTAACATCTCAATCTCAGATTCAATCACGAGATCCTTCTACTTATTAACGCTTCAATAAATAAATAAATATCCCTGGACAAGTCATACAAATTGAATCTAACGCCAAAGTAGGCAAGATCACCTTAATAGAAATACTTAAATAGATACCAGAATAAATTAAATAAACATTTAGACCCAGAAATGCAGACATCTAAATGCTCAACACACAAATGCCTGCCCCCGTCGGGAGTCGAAACCGAGCCTCGCGGTTGATCGGTGTAGTGAGACGTGTACGCTATCCACTCGACCAACGAGGCGGCGGAAGTAGTCACAATATGAACTTATACTGCTATTTTGTGAATTTTCATTCCACTGCTATTTATCCTTGTTATAATTTCGGTTAGTATATCAAAGTAACCCTGTATATATTATGTTAAAGTTTAAACCACAGCTGTGTTGTTCTTTCTACCCAAAAAAAAAATTAATAGATTTTTGCTATCTTCAAAATTGTATTTTTTTTCATCTCTAAGGTTTTATTATGTAAAAAAACTGAATTCATAAAAGTGTGGGTAGATGCCAAATTCATATTTTATATGTTTTATGTTAAGCCTCGTATAATACTTTTTTTGATGGATCTTCCCACACAATAAAAATGATTTCATTACATCACATGTTACTTCGCGAAAATGTATGCGAAAGTTATATAGAAAGAATTGCAGGTATATACTTGAAGGAGATTGTACCAATTACTTACGGAGTGAACTTTAGTGAAGACGTTTGGAGCTTCAAGTTAAATAACCAGCTCTAAGTTATTACAAGCTCAATTTAACTTGATAAATTCATACGTTTTGTGTTTGTAAATGATTAGTTATGCTTTGCTATGTCACTCACTTTATGTTAAATAATATAATATGCGTGTATATAATATAAGTTATTATATACACGCATATTAGTATATACGGTTAATTTTTTGAGTCAAAAAGCTAGACTCGCTTTGCATAATTCTGTGCTTATACCTACGTTGTTGTATGGAAGCGAGAGTTGGGTATGCCAGAAAAAGCATGAAAGTAGAATACATGCGGTGGAAATGAGACCGCTACGGGAATTCTGTGGTGTAACGCTCGCTGACCGCATTCGTAACAGTGAGATAAGAGAAAGAGTGGGATTGAAAGAAAGTGTTGGTGGTAAAATGCAAAAGGGCATGCTCTGCTGGTTCAGTCATGTGGAAAGAATGACAGATGAAAGATTGACAAAGCAGATATACAATGCGAATGTGGATGGATGTAGGTACCCGGGGAGACCAAGGTTGACATTCCACGATCAGATCAGATGATGCATGTGACGGTAGCCAGACAGGTTTTTCAGGATCGTGAGGTTTGGCACTCGATACTGTCTGCCTACCCGGTAATAAGGGACTTGGCTTGGTATATATGCATGTAAGATTATTGTTACATAAAAATAAAAATGTTTATCAAATGTTATATAAGTTCTTACAAAAATATTTTTCATAATAAGATTTATAAAATATGGAACGAAGTCTACTGATAGAAAGAAAAAATCGTAGCCTATAAATACCACTGATTTTATTATAATATTCTTTAGTTTTTATAGTATTTTATGATATTGGAAGGCAAACAAGCAGATATATTTTCTGACGGTAAGAAGTTAACGCCACCTAGACACACCAAAGATAATGGTGCGTTACCAACCTGAGGCCGAAATATTAGGCCTCAAGCAAAAGTAAGTTTGCCGGTTACCTTACCCTCCGAACCGGAACTCGCCAAGGACAAGCATTGACATTATGGCGGCAGGAATAGGTAAATCAGTGGCACCAATCCAGGCAAAACGTTGCGAAATTCTACCACTTAGTAATATTGTAATATTCTTCGCTATCTCATTCAATGTTTTCTAGTTAAGTCTTCTAACTATCCATTTTTTTATTACTGTTATTTATTTCTATTATTCGATACTCTCTGCCTACCCTGTAAGATACTTGACGTGAAGATATGCGTTTTTCTATTACGCGACGTAGATGAATTATTTAGCAATTCAGCTACAAGTATAACGAAGGAGTTACAACTTAAATAGCCAACTCTAAGTTATTACAGGCCTTATTTAACTTACTATGGTCGTACGTTCTGATTCTACGTTCAAAGCTGACTAGCTAAACACTGTTTTATTCATTACTAGCTGTTCCTTAGAACTTCGTTCCGCCTGTTCAGTTTGTATGGGAAAAATTAAAATGCTATTTTTTCCAGTTTCCTCACGATCGAATAGGATAAAAAAGTATCTTATGTCATTCTCCCGGTTCTAAGCTACCTCCCCACTAGTTTTCAGCCTAATCGGTTAGCTGTTCTTGAGTTGAGTGGTTAAATAATAAAAAAAATAGCAGTGGTTGACTAGTTACTGATCTTAAGTCCTGTATCTTATCTAAGATAGGTTTTTGAAAATGACCGTTAGCTGCTTCATCATTCACCAACTTTTTTACATATACCTTTAAAACTAAAAACTAAATTTTGATTTAGTAATTAATTAGCACGTCATAATATTTAAAAGCAAAAGTAACTTGAGTCGCAATTTTTGTGTGTAGATATATTTTATTGGATATACAGAAACCTATCTAAACCTAAAATTTCGAATAGGTATCTATTTTGGAAGGACCATATAAATTTATAATTTGCTGACCCCAAAGACGTTGTCCTGTCTAATAATACAAGATACATAAACACATAATACATAAATATTCTGGTAATCCATAAATTTAAATGTGTTTATTCACGTAGATGTATACAAAGATTCTTGTATGGCGTCTATATCATTCTCAAAGCTAGCACCGGGTCGGATTTAGCATTTAATATGCCAGTGATATCTGCATCGATGTATCGCAGGTAAGGTGAAATGACTAAAAGCGAGCCAGAGACAATACGGTAGGACCGATCATCACAAAAATGATCACAATTAAATGAGCAACCCACTTAAGTTTTCCATTTTTTGTACGACGCTAAGACATGGAGTCTTTAAGGTGCAGAAAGCAAACGCATCGATGTTTTTGAGATGTGATGTTGGTGAAAAATGCCGATGGCACCCATGACAAATAATTAGACAGTTGAGTTCTATGTCGTGGAAAGATCAAGAACATCAAAAACAACATGAAAATACTCTAATTTTTTGGTCACTTAGTTTGTAAATATAGTAACAATATTTATAATCAAATAATTGTCATTGGCACTGTTGAAGACAGGCCATAAAGTGAAGTTCTATACTATGGTCGAAAGAATATCAGAATAGCTACGAATACTGTAAATGAATAATAATTTAATTAATTAAAATTACATACCATTTTCCATATTTTCCTTTCCTTGTGTTTTTTTGTGGAATCAATTAACGATTTCGGTATTTTCAAATGAATATGAGTTAGGAGAAGAAAGTGTTCACTTATTCTTTAAAAGTCCCCAACGTATCTGTGATTGTATTGATACGCCTCATAATACTCCTCAAATAAATAAAACAAATTTCCCAACTCTCATCTCAATCGTTAGATTATAGTTTTGGCAGGTATGAATAATTAGAGCAGGGTTGGAAATATACCCTCATCATTTATTTAATTAAACTAAAAGTGAAATAGGTAAACTAACTAAAACTCTGTCAAAAACACAGTTACCTAAATATTTGAATAGATAAAAATATAAAAATTTGAATAAATAATAACAAGTTACACAAATTGAATCTAACCTCAGAGTAAGCAAATTACATTATGTTTGTCTTATGGGTTAAGTCAACAATGATTTATACATAGAAATACTTGAATAGATATCAGAGAATCAGACATTTCTATATTCATCGCAAAAGTGTTGGAAATCAAACCAGAGCTTTGCATTTGGTCGGTAGAGTTAGACCTGTACGCTGGCCCCTCGGCCAACGAGGCGGTCAGTGGGTGGAATATTTATACCGCAAGCTTGGAAAAATAATAGCGAAAAACAGTATTTCTAATTGCAAAATGTATAATTTATAATTCATGTATAAAACGTAAGTATATTCACGCACATATCCCCGAACAGGTAGGCAGAGGCACAAACAGGGTGCCCACAACTAGCTACAAACACTAAGTCCCACAATGTGATAGGTGGGAAGCCTATCGCCAACTGGGCACATATAAAATCGAGAACAACATTTTTTTGTAAGAAAATAAAAAAAAAATTCTTTTTGTTGCCCGAACCGGGATTCGAACCAGGGACCTCATGTAGTCAAGCCCTATAACTGAACCGCTAGACCACTGAGGCGACGTAAGCGTAACATACAGGACAGGAAAATTTTTAGTTTTTAATAAAGAGCAACCATTTAAATGTGAAAACAATACAGATTTGCTTTTTCTTGGAACGGAATTAAATTTCTTCTTTCAGTAACAGAAACACAAATTACCCGACAAACAGCGCTTTTTTTTGTGGTGGCAAGTCAGGGAATTATTTCTTTTTATTTTATTTTCGTTGCAATTCATAGATATTTTTATTGCATTAATATACCGAAACAATACAATAAAAATACAAAACCTATGTTGGGTTTTAAGTAACCTGTTACTATTACTTAATTAGTGATCAAATACCGTCGTACTTATGCCTGCCGCCATGAAGTCGGAATAAACACAATATTTCATTGCAACCGGGTCGGTCAAAGTCGGGTTTTTAGTACCCTGATACAATGAATTACCAACTAAATTTTCTACCATGCTTGGTGTATAACATGCGTATCTTTATTTAATTTTAAATTATTATTAATTATCAATTCATTACAATACTTTTAAATTTACTTAACAGGTCAATAAATATTTCAATTTACATAATACTATTTTATGCTAAGACTCAACTGAGCTTTACACGAAAAGTTCGTTCACAACGGAGCTTAATATTATCGTGTTCTGATTTCAAGAATAGGGTAGCCAACAAACTCGTTTACAATGGTGCCTTGAGATCAACTTCAGTTTGGCCTTAATATCGACTTTCATGTCTATTGACGATGTAAAAAAACATTTAAAAAATTATCTTGTGGGTTTTTTTTATCTTGTAGGGATTTGATTATCGGTGCCCACACTTACGAAGATACGTTTTACAAAAAGCGGCTTGATTTCGATTTCAACTATTGAACAAATAAGCTTGTGGCACTATAAGGTTTTTTTTTTCAAATTTTCGAATTTATACATGAAATTAGAAAAAAATCTACATCCGTTCAAAGAATTTCGCGCCATGACTTTGGTTTAATAAAGCAGTAATTTTTGTTATTTTTATAATTTACAAAGATAGAAAAAAGTTAGCCTCAGACAGGATTTAAATTTGCAACATTTCGTCTCAAGCCGACGAATGCTCTAATTAGTTGAGCTTCTGAGGATTCAAGTCCTATAGCGAAAGTTTTAATTCATTTTTTAACCGTAAACCCGGGTAATTATGTCCTGTCGATACACAGTTCTGATTACATATTTAATTATTGTATTTTGTAATTAAGTGTTTTATTTTTTCGATATTTCTTTACAACATACTTGTTTCCTATTTAAATATCCAATTAGAAATAGTGCAAATCCTGCCAATTAATTTAAGTGCTAAAAATACGACATTACAAATCCAACGAAAACACCGACGAAACCATTATCAAAATGACTTTCATCTAAGTGCAAATTGGCGAGTATGAAATATAGCTCCCAAAGCGTCTTCGGCGCCGTGTCCGAACCACAAAGTACAGCATCTATCACTGCTGCCATTTGTGTCAAGCTTTACTGAAAAGCTATTTATAATGTATTGCTCTCAAGCTTTGATACAGTAAGTTTAAAATAAATATACATTAAAGAAGTTTCAATTTGACCGTATTCCGGTGCAAGTGGAACAAGCAGTTCACAGTATTCATGTATATGCCAAGTGTCAAATGTGAAAAAAACGGCTAAGATGTACGGACGAACAGACAACATTACATATTAAATTTATGAGGGTTCAGGTTTTGCTATGTGCTTATGGTATCCTAAACACAAAACTTTTAGGAATACAATAAATGATACCAGTTCTTGGTAAAATCTGGTCATTAATATTTGCGTGAAAAGTATAAATTATTCGTAACAATTAGACCACTAAAAGAATTTATGGAAATCATCAGAGTTTATATAATTTTAATTAAAATGTAAAATAAAACATCGTAATATTGTGTTGCAAATTAATTCTAATTTTTGAAGTATCACAGATCAAACACATTTATACAGAGAATTAAATTGAATCAGGAAAAACTTATTTTTCCTGATTTCCTCGCAGTTTTTTTTCCTTTTTTTCTAACATGTTAAACTTTCCTGACTCCCAGAAATAATTCAAAACCAAAATTAGCCAAATAGGTCCAACTGTTCTTGAGTTTTAGTGCGACTAACTAACTGCAATTGATTTTATGTATAAGAAGAAGATTATTCTATATTTTTATAATTTTATTTACATTTACAATATTTCTTATTTATTACATATATATATATATATATATACCTAGTCTTGCCATAAATATTGTAATAAAGAAAAAAAATATTTTTTTAACTGCAAATAACATATATTACTTTTACAGTGTGTTAGTTTAATACATAAATATACAACAATTAAAAATATAAAAAGCTTATTCGAAGTGGTCTCCATTGGCTGCAATACAGTTTACCTTTAAACGTTGAGGCCAGTTATCAATAGAAGCACGCACTCTTTCCATGGGAAAATTCTTCACTGCCAATCGTATAGATTGTTTTAGGGACTCCAAATTATCATGGCGTTTAGAGCAAGCTGTACTCTCTAAAACTGACCATAAATCATAATCCAGCGGATTAAGATCGGGAGTAGACGACGGCCAGTCTTCAGCTCTGATGAAGTCCGAAACGTTCGCTTCCAACCAA
>NJDD01002624.1:28932-40937 GCA_002245505.1 Calephelis nemesis
GTAATATTTTTTTATTTTTAAGTGTAACAGTATTTATGGCCAGACTAAGTATACAATGCGTGCCGTCCCCAGTACTACTGCCTTCTGAATCTGATCCCTAGCCTAGGAATGTAGCGAGAGTTTCTTTAGATGGTGGGTGAAACTCTTCGCTATGAGACCGTTTACGGAAACGATTACTGGCACAATTTATTGTTGAGTCAATATCCCATATATCGGTAACCTCGTTAGCTGGTTATTATTATTTTTTTATTTTTTTTTATTATTAATCAATTACAAAATGTACGCAACATTTTTCAATGCCAAATAATACTTATAATATGGGTTGTACATATTGGTATTGCTATCTTAAACGACTTTTATGACAGTGACAAAGTGATGGATTTAAAATTTTGAAAAAGTAAAAGAAAACTAAATTCTTGATGTTTGTTGACGATTCGTAAGATAATGTAATAAAGGTTTTTTAGTTTGTTTGAAACAATTTGTAGCGAGAAAAATAACCGTGGCGTTAGAAAGTTCATTAAGATTTTCTCCTTTAAGAAACAGAAAACACAGATTGCCGGACAAACAGCGCCGCTATTTTTGTACTGGTAACTCGGGAAATTGCGTTCAGCTTATTTATTTTATCTCCGTTGCAATTGCTGGACGACTTTATTGCGCTTGTATATTGGAGTTTGCGCACAACATGCTTAGGAAGTACAACGTAGGTCACAGTGTTTATATATATATACGAGCATAGGCTTACTATCACTAGCATCGTGACATCTGACTAGGTGGTAGAGTTTCGCAGCGACTCGCCCGGATCGGTAACACCGCCTAACCTATTCCTGACGCCATAACGTCATGACGTGTTCCAGTTCGGAGGTTAAGGTAGCCGTCTAGGTATACCTTCTCAGGTTGATCACGCATTATTACTACCTTTGGTGTCTCTAGGCGACGTGAATTTCTTACCATCAGGAAATCCGTCTGCTTGTTTGCCTTCCTGTAACATAAAAAAAGGCATTTATTATTGTTTATAGTTTACGTCAGACCTCTCCATGTAACTTCCACGATTCCATTGCATATCTGTTTAGTCAATCTTTCACCTGCCATTCTTTCTGAGTAACTGAAACAACAGAGCATGCCCTTTCTCACTTTTCATCTACTAGCACCACTTTTCCCTCTAACCTCAATTTTGTTAATGCGATACGAACTTACCACTACAGAATTTCTAACCAATTTTGGAATAAGAATAGTTTATAGTTTACGTCAGACATCTCCGGGTACCTTCCACGTTCGCAATGTTTATCTGTTTTGTTAATATTTTATTTGCTATTCTTTCTAAATGACCGAAACAACAGACCACGTCCTTTATAACTTTTCATCTACTGGCAACTTTCTGTATAAATATATAGATAGATCATGATAGATAGATGTTGTCTCGTGGCCGGGTATTGGGCCAATTTCGCAAATCTACTAGCAAGCATGTCATTGTTATTACGGCGGCAGGAATAGCTAAGGCGGTGGAGCCCTACCTGGATGATTAACAGTACAGGACACTACCATTTTCAATAGTCTTGTTGGTTATGAGCTACTTCAAAAATTTAAGTGCTTGCCTCTTATGAGTTTTAATAAATAAATAAATCTATCTTCACTTGCTTCCCCGAAGAGGTAGACAGAGATCTACTAAGGACACTTACAACAAGCCAAATACAATAAGTCACACAATGTGATAGATGGTGCGCCTATCGTAGACTGATCACATATCTAAGTCCGGACGACGTTGTTTTTTTTATTATAAAATTGAAGCAAAAACATTTTTTTATTGGTCGTGGAGATGAAACCTGAGACCTCAAGGAGTCAAGTCCGACGCTTCACCTCTAAACCACAAAGGCGAATGAACAAAGGAGTTAACTTTGCCTGATAGTAGATATTCATTCTAATATAAAACCTTCATATAAGAACGTAGGGAAAACTAAGCTTATAATACAATTTGAAATTGAGAGAAATAGCTTGTTTTTCCTGAAAGCGACAAAAATTTTCTGCTTTACAGAAACAGAGATTGTTGGACAAACAGCGCTGCTAGCTTTGTAGTGACACAGAAAATTACATTTAGCTTATTTATTTTATCTTTAGCTCAATTGCAAGCTGGAACAAGCACGAATTGACGCCTCGACTGCATTTGTTGTAGACAATCAGCTACTATTTGCTTTGGCTATGCAAAATTCACTTTTGCCTTTTAGCTTAAAATTCATATTAGCTTTAAAGAAAGTATTTTCACATCCTAGTTCCAAAAGAGGTAGGTGGAAGTGCTATACACTTATTCCGTCCCGAGCAACGTTGTTGTTATGGAAAATTGAGTAAAGCTGTTTTAAGTTGCCTGACCTGAGAATCGAACTCAAGGCCTCGTGGACTCAATTTCAATATCTGACCACTAAATAAAAGGTGTGATGTGTTTATGAAATAGGTAACGCAATGATACCGATCAAGTGAGCCGTCGCAAAGCTTGAGCTCTTACTGTCTTATTAATAAACACGGTGTAAAGTACTCCAAGATTAAACCTAGTGTTATAGTCTTTATAACAATGTGACACCGACTATAATATCAACTTAATTTTACTCCCACGTTATTCTATGATTATTAATAAGACGGCTGCAGTGTAGTTTATGAATAAGTTATTACTAGCTGTTTACCTTCGACTTTGTCCTCGTTAAATTGTTACTTTTTTCAGCAGCTTTGGTTAACTTCAGTGTTCTTTTTCGATTTTTATTCGATTCTCATAAAAACTTTCATCCTCCAGTATTGTTGTGTATTTATAAGTTAAGTACTGAAAATAAAGCATTCTAAGAAAATTGATGAAAGAAGTTGTTATTTTACAGAAATCCATTCTTAAATCCAAAAAAAAGTATTTAATACAATACATACATCTAAAGTTTGTGTTGATAAAAACAGCTTAGTACTGTATGTTGTTTGAAGCTGGATATATTTGAGGGTCTTTGGCTTCCGGGAAGTCCAATTCATTCATAGCGCACTGTTTTTCTATTTTATCACACCTTAATATTTATAACTTTTTTTGGAGGAAAATTGATAATTAAATAATTAAAATCGGGTCTTTCGTTATATTTACAATAATTTTTATTCATATTTACCTATCGATTAAACCAGAGAGCGATGGAGATTGACAGACGCTGAATAATACCTGATTTAAGATCAATGTTCATAAGTAATCAAAAGTAATATGATATTAGTCTGACTTAATATCTGATAATACAATGTTTAAATTTAAATGTTGTCAATATTCTCGTCCTTAAGATAAATTTTTGAGATCATTCTAAAATTGAACCCATAACCTTCGCTTCTCGCTGATCATGAACATCATAAATAAGTTTTGATTGCTTTTTCTTTCGAAGGCAGCAAAATACAATTTTAAGATAAACGAAGGATGTGGCCAAATAAAACTCTGAATTTCATCTGCAAAGATATCACTTAGTAATTTTACATAGATTTGCGAAAAAGAAAGTTTCAGGAAAAGTCATAACCTAATATCATAACATTCATACGTGAAGCAAAAACTTTGGACCCCTTTTTAAGAAAATTGCGTAGACGGAGTAGTATGAAATTTGGTACATTTATAGATAGTTTATATGTATGAGATTACCTCCGAGGTTCATTTCTTAAAAGTGGCCTGTTTTAGATTGCGTAAATAATAATATCCAGCAACTTAAAACGCTATAAAAAAATTGCACAACCGATGGAAAGTCTAAATAGAGAATAAAATGAATATAAACAAAACATTACATACAAAAACTAAATAAAAAACAAAAAATACCTGCTTAGAAATAGAACGAATAAAGGCAAATATTAAAAAGAGAAAGAGAAATAGTTCGCTGATTATAAGTAACATTAACATTTAAAGAAACTACGAGTCTGAAGGAGTATTTAAGCGGTTTAGCATATATGATGTACTTAAAAACTTAATTTTTATTTATACAGATTTTTTTTTACTTTATTCTATTCTTATTATGATTAAATATATTTAATCTATGTTATGTACTTTCTCGTTACCAAATAACCGCAGACAAAATCCATCAGCAATAATAGAACTAAGGTGATATTATTTCATTTTAATATGTACTTCTTACTACCGCATGTAATTGTAGTGCTAGCTCTGAATAATTCTGCTCGGTGTATCTACATCGAAATAAAACGTTCAAACTTCGACTTCGACATACTTTCGAAGTTCCGTCCGTCGATTTTATGAACATTCTCAATACCATACTTCGTCATACCGTACTGTCGAGCTCACGTACATGATCTACGGTACATCGCTATGACGAACATTATGAATACAGTACATCGACATTTTAAACTCTAATATTCCGTAGTCCGTCGTCACCGATACTCATATAATTAGTACAGCACATAAAAGTAGTCAGTTTAATTGTTATTTTGGATATGTTTATTGTTGCAAGTTACAAAATGACTTTGTTACAAGTATTATATATATATGTTAATAAAGTTAGACGACTTATGTATAGACATCACTGGTAAGGTTTATGCCGTTACGGCTGTTTGGCGTCTAACATTATTGCTAATATTTTCTTTTGTAAAAATGTTTATAATAGATACATAACATTTTCTTATGCCACACCTTAATTCATAGTTATATAAATAACTAGTGGTCCGGTACGTGCTTCGCTACCTATATGACTGCATGAATGACATAACACAACAAAAAAAAGAAATAAAAACAACTGATTTTTTTTATTGAATCCAATTGTTACAAACATTGTTATTAATGAAGAACCGCTCCACCGATTTCATGAAAATTTCACATAAACCGTCTACTAAATAGTCCAAACAAAGCCTAAACATTTGGTTTGGATAGGTGAACCCGTTCTTGAGTTATAAAATTACAACGAAAAGTGGCATTGCTTTTTGTATATATAGGTAACTGAATCAGAAATTAAAAAAAAAAGATACCTAACATAATCACAAATTACTTCTAGATAAGTACGACTTTAGTGTTAGTGCGAATATGTGTCAAATTAAGTACTAATTTTGACAATACATTCATACATTGAAATTCAATCGAACCATTTAAATGCAAAAATTAGGGTTAAATTAGTTACCATAAATTTACACCTGAACATCATTCTAATTTTTGCACAACCACATGTTATAATGAGGTTGCTTTATATCGTATCTGTAAAATAATTCACACCTACATGGCTTTACATAATATCAATAAATTGAATAACCGGCAAACTTCCTATTACTTGAGTTCAAAAATATTCAAATTTTCCCAGTTTTTCTTTTCATAATAACTTCTGTCAATAAGTGGTACAACAAAAAAGAATAAACAAAATTGGTCCACCTATTCAGACATAAGGCGATGACCACGCGAAATAGGAATTCATTTTTCAATTCTAGTGTATGGAGAGCACATTCTTATTTACTTATATTCAATAACACATCTTTATAATTTTAAACTCACTTACAAAATGTTTTTTTATGTAATTGTCACAAGGTTCTCCTGATATTAAGTGTGATAAACTATATAACCTATGCTTGCCTTTTACAAGCTGCCTAGCAGAGACCAGATAGTCTTTTCTACGATTAGGCCCAGGCCAATATTAGAAAAAAAAGGGTTCCAGTGTAAAACAAAATATGTTAACGAACCCCAAGGTAGAAGCAATGACACAAGATGATATGAGTAAAATGTGATATCATGACTCAAAACTTAAGTGTAGAAATCTCAGCTGGGTAGATAATCTAATAACTTCTCGGAGCACTCCCCATTTCCTTTTAAAACTTCTACAGTACTTTAAAGCTAGGACCATAATATAGAAATTAAGTTGTTTAAAAAGATTATCCGCACTGAGATTGCGGCTTATTACCTCCGAGCCGAGAACTAGCGTAATTAGATTGACCTGAGACGTGATTGCGATGTTCTACTTTCATGGAAATTTATATTAAAACTAGTTATTCCTGCGACTTCTCTCGTATATTCACTATACTAGACGTTGGAACGTAGTATTTAATGTCGTATAGCTCTTTCATAACAATAGAATTCTCATTAGGAAAAGAAAGTGTAACATTTTTCATCAGCTATGTATTAAATAGGCTTGCCATCTATCACATTGTGGGACCTAGTGTCTTTAGCTATTCGTGGGTGCCCTGGTTGTGACTTTACCTATGTCTTCCAGGATACGGGCGTGAAGATACTTATTCATTGTCAACTTGCGACTAAAAATTCATGAAAGTGTTGTACCCATACTGAATATAGCTTAACAATGTATCCAAGCTGTCTTACAGCTTATTTATTAGCTTCATTATTAAAGCTACACTGTTAGTTATGCTGTGGAAACTTATGCACGCTGGCAATATATTTCATGCTTAAAGTTCCTCTATTTTGTTCGTGAGATGGAGTTCAAGTTAGTTATGCTAAACAAATACTAAACTATGACATACATACGTCGCTTTATTTCATTAAGTTTTTTTTGCTCGTACCTGACATTGGCTAAATAAGTCGCGACAAACGATTGAAAGCCATATTTATAAAAAAAGAAGAATTTTTTTTTACTTTTGATAATTTTCTTAAAAAAATATACTTTAAAAATTCCAAACATTCAAAATTTTGAAATGAATAAACACCACCTTTTAACGTATCCCTCATAATAACTTCTTTTTCTTTCTTTGGGTTTTGGCATTCATAACATTAGTCAAGTAGAAATCGGAATAAAGTTATAATTAATCTTAAGTCATAAGTCGTCAATAAGCCATGTTAAGGTCTCTGGTAAAGTGGTGGCCTCATTACTCAAGCTCGTGGAATGAGCAAATACGCGACACACTAATTTCTTCATGAACATTTTCATTTGTGCACTTTCAATGAAAAAAAAATGTATAAAATGCCAACAAAATTGACTAATTTCACTCAATATAAATACGATATTCAATAATTATGCAAAAACATCGACTACCCCTTCTCTCCTTGGCGCCAAAACTCCTTAACTTAATAATGAGTATTTTAAGTTTTAACCCTGAAGATGCTGTCAAACATTTGTACAGACCACAGTATAAGAATTTCTTCACTTAAATATTATATTAATATTTTATTTTCTGTTTTTGACATTCTAGGGAAAAGCTAATGTCCTCTATTTCATAAATAGCTTATGTAGAAAGTTTAATGAAATACAAACATACAATTTAAATATGTTATTGAACCCTTGCGTAAGTTAACCAGATACCCTTGTCTCCAAACTAAACACAATGGCGTATATTTTTGTTCATGGAGCAAGATAGGAAAAGGGATGGCTTTAATTAGGTTGTATAATTCTGCCGTTTTAATTAAATCTATTCAAAAATTATCTTTATTTAAAAATAACTCAATTATGAAAAAAAGGTTAGTTGCGCCCTTTCAACCTGAATTAATTGCAGTACACAGCCAATTTGTTACCCACAATCTAGTACCTAAGAATGTACAGTTTTCATAAGATTAAAGGAATTTGGATTATACTTTGTTATACCAACCAGAGACGCCACTCACAGGCGTTGCCTTCTGCCAAAGGTGCGAGACCGCCGGTCATAGAGCTCATCTATAACTCCTCGCCGCACTACCCTTCCCCCCATTGACTTCACTATATAACAAAGTGTGACTGTGTGCGTATATTTCAATGTCCAATAATGTCATTGTATGTGTGCATCTCAACATGATTGAAATAGCAAAAGATTGACTTCTTATGCGGTCTCTCCCCCCGCACTTAAAGTGACATATATTTTTCTTTTTAGTCTCCTGTTAGTTTAATATTCAAAGGGATCATATCTCAAAGCAAATCACACAAATTGATTTAACTCCGATGCTATGATGATGAATCAGAATCAGAATGTTCTTTATTCACATGAACCATACAAGTGGTATTTGTGCGCGTCGACATTTTTTTTAAACTAAAACCGGAACGGAATGTATGTGGAATGTATGTATTATGAATGTTTACGAATGATATTAATCTACTTCAATACTTATATATATACATGAATAAATTCAGTAAAATCTACAGCCGGAAATATAGACAGCTATGTTCACCGCACAAACCTTGCCCATTCAGGAATCAGTTGTTGACGGTTGTCAAGAAATTTGTAAAGTTTTCGTCTCTGCGGTCTAGTGGTCCAATGTTAATTTTAAAAAGTAAAAAGTTAATAATAAGTAATAAGTATCTTCACGCCCATATCCCCGAAGAGGTAGGCAGAGGCACAACCAGGGCACCCACGACTAGTCGAAGATACTAATTCCCATAATGTGATAGGTGGCAAGCCTATCGCCAACCGGGAATGTTTCCAATACCGACCAACATTTTTTTTTATTAGAAAATTGTAAAAATCTAATTTTGTTGTTGGCCGACCCGGGATTCGAACCCGAGACCTCATGCAGTCAAGTCCAACACCCGGACCGCTCGACTACAGAGGCGATCATGTTGTGTGAGATGTTAATGTTGAAAAGCTCAAAAATGTGTTTACCTAATGAAATCATCGTTGCCTGGGTATAGGTAGGTACCTGGCCGAACAGCTATAAACTTGCCACCAGTCACATTGAAGGACTTTAGTGCCTTCGGATAATCGTAGATTACCTAGTTGTACCTTTGCTTATCTTTTGAGTACAACTGCGACTTACTATATTTTAATACTTACTTTTTTATTTTACATTTTTTTGTCTTATTTTAAAACGTCTTTGAACAAAATTCTCAATAAATGTTAAATCCGCATCGAATTTCCATACGGATTACGCTCGAATACATTCATTAAGGTGGGATTCCTTTGAAATGCAAATAGGCTTTAAACTCTGCTTATTATTAAATATTAAAAGTAAAGGACGACTGAAGCATTTATAAATCTTTATGATACAATAATGAGGAAAAGATTTAATAAACCGTTTAAATATAATAATGCTATTTAATTTTGCAGTTTTACTGCAGCATTGAATATTAACTAAATAAATACTAAACAAAATGTAGTAATAGAATAAATATGTCTGATAATGTTAATCATAATATCAAAGTAAAGACTACTCAGATTACCAAGTAGTATTATTATCTATATTCAAAGAAGCTGACCTGGTAAAATTTACTCAACTTTGATTTGGTAGCATACTGACAGTCACTCAAGTTACCGGGATACAATACAAAGTAGATACAAAAAACTTACACGTTTCCTTGCACCATTTCAAACAATATAGTAAAGGTATTAGGTGACAAGCACACGCACAGTCAAATATTTTTTAATTACACAGTTAAATTTTTGCACAGTTAATTTTTTTTTGTTTTATTTTTTTGACGATTTTCTTATTGAGCAGTCGTTGTACAGTCGTACTGTAGTCGCTTTAGCCTACGACCACAACTCTACTGCCTCTGTTATGCTACATTTGAACTTAGCGCTACGAGCGCTACGCTACAAACACGTAGCTACGACTTTTACGCTACAGTTATTACGCTACGCTACGACTTAACATCACTTTGCTTCAACTTCTTATTTCTTAATAACTAGTGTTGTCAGTTTGTGCAATCGCTAGAACGGATTCATAATAATATCACAAATGCGAAAATCTCTCAGTTTGTCTGTTACGGTTCCGTGGCTAAACCCATTTTGATGAAATTTAAATAGCATGTATTTAAATAACCGATTTCATACATAGGTTACTTTTTTTAAAAAATAAACCTCTTAGAACAATTCTGAAGGATCCAAACAAAACTGCAGTTTGAAGTAACTATTCTACGCTAACGAAGTTGTAGGTAAACAGCTTACAATTACCTATAGACATTTAAAAATAATTGTTATTTTGAATTACAAACATATTTGTTAAAACTATGCAAAATATCGTTCTGTATGTAGACTTTACTCAATTGTAAGTTAGACAGAACAATAGGTGAGTTTGCAACATGTGGGATTGAGTTAATCGTGTCTAAAATAATAACGTTGAATGATAGATTTTGCCACTTAGTTTTAGTTTCATTTAATTAAATAATTTTTTTTTATCTCGTATGGGATTTAAAACAAACCGATGGATATATAAAATGTAAGAAACATCCGCTACCTACGGATAGGAAGGTCGCGCCTTTACCGATTTATGATAAAAATGTTAAGTAAGTTTAACCCCTACCTAGGGATGAAACAATACCACTGGGGTATCGATACTTACACTCGATACTGGTATCGGTCGTCAAGTATCGACACTTACTCAGTATCGATCACAAAGAATCGATACGTACTAGTATCGTATCGTGTTTGGAAAATTTTGAGTGAAAACTGCAACAAGTACTGGTATTTTTTTATAGAAAAGTACTAATAAAATTTTAACATAAAATAATATTTTTTGAGTTACTCCCGACTAAGAGTGTCGCAGGTAAGCGCTAGTACAACTGCACGTTACCTTCAAAATAATTTATGAAAAAAAGTTCGTTTTCGTGGTGCAGCTCATGAAAATCAAACTCAAACTCAAACTCAAAATATATTTATTCACATGGATCTATACAAAGATTCTTGTGACGCGTCTACATAATTCTAAAAACTACCACCGGATCGGAACGCGGCCACACACTGAGGAGATCCGGCGAAAGAAACTCTGCGGGCTTGTTTTTTTTTTCTTTTAAATAAAATTTACAAAAGTATATTACATTTCATTAATCTGTAGAGTTTGTATGAGGAGCAATTAATCCCAAGCATTTCTGTCTTCTAAATATTCTGAAATCTTATACCTTTACCATACAACTTAGATTTAATAAATTTTGTAAATTTATTTAATGTAATTTTTTTAATGTAAAATTTATTTAATCAACATTAATTGTAAACGTCTTCCGGTTGAACCTTTTTATAGACAAAACTAAGGCTAGGATTCATTAAGAAACTTCAATTTACGATAAACGTTTTTATAAATGTTTATTTTAATTTCCGTAAATCATAAAATTTACTGTTACGAGTACTTTTAATCGATACCTACTCGAAACTTCATTTCAAAGTACCTATTGATACTAAAATGTACTTGCTATCGGAGAATAGTATCTTGTACCTACTTGGATTTACTCTTATCGTTTCATCCCTACCCCTACCCTACAAATCGATACTCGCATACGGAAAATGCTGACAGTGTGGCGACAAGATTAGATTAAGCTCTAGTATCAATCTAGCTGAGTCGTCACAGGACTCTATCATCTAAAGAGATCATGGAGTTCGAGACTTAACCCATCTTTGTAATCCAACGCGGTATAAAACAAGGTTATCACACTTTAACCTTTCGTGATTTTACCCTTGTTATCTTTTAGAAATTCAGTTGGTCCCCAAAATTATTCACAAAGTACATTTTAATTACTAATTCTAATTTCGAAAAGCAAACAAAGAACTGTTTTGTGCGAGTGAAAATTATAAGAGAAGCTCGTCCATGTACACCGTAGTGCATTTTAACGGAACTCCTTATTATATTTGTTTTGAATGTCATCGTTGGTGCTTGGTTAGACTGTATAATTTATTACATAAAAGAAAGTAAAAGAATAAATAAGAAGGTGTAGCGATCCAGGTGTTGGATTTGACAGCTTGAGGTTCCGGGTTCGATTCCCAGGTCGGGCAACAAAAATAAAATTTGGTTTCTTCAATTTTCTAATAAAAAAAATGTTGTCAACCGGGCACATATTCAATCCCGAATATGTGCCCGGTTGGCGATAGGCTTGCCACCTATCACATTGTGGGACTTAGTGTCTGCGGCTAGTCGTGGGTGCCCTACTTGTGCCTCTGCCAACCTCTTCGAGGATATGAGCGTGAAGATACTTTTTTTTAATAAAAACTTTATTTGAAACGGTACAAACTTACAAATATTTGCTACTTTTAAAATAAAATCAAATAGGAATTAATAATTGGTTTAGACAAAATTGCCCTATGAAGTAAGAGATTTTTTTGAATTCCATAAAGTTTCTTTTTTTTTGATTCTTATTTAAGAACCCTGCAGCACATAATATGCTTTTTTAAAGCAGCAGTTTGCTTTCCAT
>NJDD01002624.1:55681-73366 GCA_002245505.1 Calephelis nemesis
ATTGTGTAACAGTATTGATATAATTTGCAATACAATTTAAGTTTTATCATAGTCAGTCTAGAATGAGTAAACTAAAGAATTTTAATTGTTTCATACAATGCGGGCGCAGCAACTAAATTTGTAAGTAAAAAAATATATGTATGTCGGAGAAGCGTTATTCTCATCGAAATCGTCGTTAGTGGCTGCAGACTTAGTGGGCGTCATCAGGGTAAAATGCGAGCACAAAACAAATTAAACTGTTTTCACAATATTTTAATTGAAATGTCACAAAATAAAGAAAATCAAAAATAAGACCGAGCAGCGGGTTCAAGACACCGATCCGACTTTGAATACAAACTATACTATCAAGGATCCTACTCGACCCATCCACTTCGATTCCATCCAAATAAACCAACTGAAAACAACTGAAAACTGAACCACATATTCTACCCAAAAGTCAAGATGGAGCCTCGACCCCGCTCGACACGTAGTGATTATATTCTCTTTGGTCCCACCAACATAGCTGTTTAGGTATTCGCTATTACGTCAAAAGTCATTGAGCTGTCAGTTTGTAAATTCTGTGCATAGATAATATATTTCTAGTGTAGAGCAATGGCGCAGAATGTAGAGTGTAAGCACAGAAAATAAAATTTCCACAAGTACATTAATTCTTTATTATCTTGTTATTATTGTCACTAGGTAATAATCTCAATCAGAAACCCTAAACGTTACATTAGTGACGCTGTTTATTGAACATGATAAGTTGGTAGCACTGTAACAGCCAATAATTGTACATTATCAAAGAGTATCGATCTACCCGTAAATAATGAGTGATTCGTGAAACTGTGGGAAATGAACCGGTGATTTTACTATAAATGCTTTATTTCTCAGAGCCCGTTTCCAACTCTTATTGGTAAGCATTATAAATGAGAAGGGAAGGTTAAACTGTGAGAAGTAGGCCAGCAGTGCCATCTGCAATGAACATTGCATAAATTTAAAGTATTTATTACCCGACTTGGCGAATTTGGTCCCATCAGACATTGACAGCTATTGACAGTTTGTACATGTTGCTAATTCTAAATTTAAATTTTTTAAACAACCCTCTATAAAACTTACATTTAAGGTGGCTAAATTAACGTGATCGAGATGGTTCTCGATTACATCTGCTTTTAAACAAAAAATCAGCATCGAAATGGGTACATCCTTCACAGATTAAGGTCAAGTGCCACAAACAGATACACACACAAAACTCAATATAGTCCAATAGCCTTTATTAAAAATTTAGGTCTTTAACTATATAGATATCGCATTTTATCAAAGTCCTAACAGAGAGACAGACAAACTTTCACATTTTAAATATTCTTATTTATTAGATATAGCGAACTGTGCTTCAACTTGTAGATCGTCTAGAAAACCAAAAAAAACGAACACTTATATTTTCGCTTGTTTTCGCACGTACGAAACTTCAATTTATTTTTTATTATTTTTTTCAGTTTATTTGTCCCTTTCTAGGCTAAGACCTTTTGGTCATGCTGCCACGTCTTCCGTATTAATAATTTTTTTTCTTGTTATTTATTCTAAATTCACTTCTTCAGTTTCTCATTATCTTGATTTTCCCCACTTTAATAGCTATTTCTTTTACTAAGTTTAAAGGTTATGTTTCATTCATATTATGTTTATTTATTTATTGAATTCCTTATTGCACTAAAATAAATTCTCCCAATTTACTCTGGGTAATAATTTTTATTCTACTCTATTCTATACATTACACACACATTATAAAATTAAATTATCATAATATCATCTTCTTTCACGATAGCGCCAAAACTTCCACGACTATGTTTGAATTATTTTTATTAATCTTTTGTTTTCTCTCTATCTCTTTAATACTAGTCTTATTATATTATGAGAACTTATATCTTAATTTTTCGTTTCTTTTACTAGTTTCGACTTCAATCTTTTCTCTTGTTCAGGCCTCTACCTCTTCAGTCGTGATAAAAAACTGAAATCTCCATTTTTTCCTTATGGACTTACATTAGTATAGTTTATTTACAGACTCACATGTACATAATATCTCTAATTAATATTTACACATACATTATTTTATATATTAAACATTTTTATCTTAGAGATTGGATGGAACCCTCGCCTTCCCCCTTCGACCGTTCCCGCCAACCTCAATTTATTTTATACTGGCAACATCGCGATTGCCAGTATAAAATTAATATTAACACCTGCATGTAGGTCGTGACCTTTTAAGTTGACAAGTTTCCTATAGGTGCAAACAAACAATATCAGTTGGCGCTGTTCCAATGGCTAAGTTAACTAAATACGCATATGATTTAATGCATCCGGTCGTATGACTGTCAGACTGAGAATAAAATTAATTTTTTAATTCTTTCTTAAGATGTTTGACGTTAAGTTGTTTAAGTTTTATTTTTAGTGTTTTTTTATGTACTGGTGCACAATAAAGGGTTATTCTGTTCTATCCTGTGTCTGATTAAAGATTTATAATACAGGTATTCCTCGTGTTGTTCCGAATCATAGATATAGATAGGTCCGATAGACCATTTGTCTGCCTGCAAGGCAGCACGTAAGAGGCGACAACGGGTGTTAAGAGAGTTCATTACCAGCAAGAAGAAAAGTCGTGTGCAACTACTTGCGTGGGTAGGGATCCAACGCCTTACTTATTCCTGTTGCCATAATGACTCTGTCATGTTTCGGTCTGGAGCGTAGGGTAGCTGGTAGACTTGCACAACGCCTTTTATCCCGGTCTCAGACAGCGACGCACTTGTGACATCTATGGTGTCTGTAGGCTATGGTATCTCTTACCATCAGGAGAGCCATGTCTTGATATTAAAAAATCGCTCGGCTTTTATTCGAGAGTGTTATTTACAAAATCATTAAGTATTACCTATGTATGTGGTAAATATATAAATAATTATAGAGACCCTTACCAAAGCGTTTTTGGAACGAAGTTCCTTACGGCAGGCTTGGAGGAGATAGGGATTTTGCTGCGCGACTAAACTGAAAAAATGTGATAGTAAAAATCATAAGAAAAAATCGTGGAATAAAACCGTTAAATGAGACGTTCGCAGGCGCGACAGTCGTATACACAAGCGAGTAGTGTATAATACCTTTTTCTTTCTCCCTCACTCCACCTCGTCAATGTAGCTTCGTTTAGCTCGTCGTAGCTAATAACTTCGTTCCTACCTGGTGTCCTACGACAACACATTTATATTACATTTATTTGTTGAATTGTCAATTCGAATTCAACTCGAATTGTCAATGACCGGGCACTTACCAATCGGCTTGATCCCTTGGCGCCGCGTAGAGTTGTTGGGTCCCTCAATGTTTTCTACCGCATCTATCATGGGGAATGTTCTGAGGAGTTGTTTGGCTTAATTCCAGCCGCTGATTTCCACCTTCGGACTTCGCGACAGAGTTTAAAGTATCATGCCCACCATCTTGATGCGTGGCGATCTACAACTGTGCGATTTCGAAGACATTTCTTACCTCGCACAACATCTTTGTGGAATCAGTTACCGAGGGCGGTATTCCCAAACAATTTTGACTTGGGGACCTTCAAGAAAAGAGCGTACTCATTCCTTAAAGGTCGGCAAGGCATTTGTGATACTCATGATGTTGCGGATGCCCGTGGGCGGCGGTGATCACTTTCCATCAGGTGACCCACTTGCTCGTTTGCCTCCTCTTATATATAGGTATATAAAAAGAATACGAGGGTCAAACTGAAAGTTCTTAGAAAATCAAAAACTAACCATTCTAGCAAGTTATTAGTTTTATTATAACTTTTCAAAATAGCGTCCATTTACATTAATACATCGCTGCATTCGATTGAACCATTGAGAAAAGCACCTTGCCCACTCGGCCTTAGGGGTCTCTTCGACGGCGTTTTGAAACGCAGCCACTGCTTCTTGGTCGCCCATAAAATGTTTTCCTCGAAGTTTTTCTTTTATTTTCGGGAATAAATAAAAATCGCAGGGTGCGAGGTTGGGGCTATACGGCGGGTGACCCAGTAATTCCATGTCTGAGGTCGCCAAATAGTCGATCGTTTGCCTGGCGGTGTGTGACGAGGCATTGTCGTGATGTATTTCCAAGACAAGTGGCAAACAGTTGTTAGTGTACCACTCTGCATTAACCGTTTTCTGATACTCTAAGACAACTGTCGCGTAATGACCTGTCTTTCCGAAGAACGAGGCCACCATCTTTTTTCCAACACTTCAACCTCTCTTCACTTTAGTTGGCAACTCTTCGGAAGGAAACACCCACTGAGCAGACTGTCTTTTGGTTTCCGGATCATAACAGTAAATCCAGCTTTCGTTACCCGTTAGTATGTCGAACACAGCATTTGAGTCACCTCCGTTAAATTTTTGGATCATTTCTCGGCACCAATCAACACGGCGGAGTTTTTGAGCCTCGGTCAAATTATGCGGTATCCAGCGGGCACAAAGCTTCCTGACCGCTAAATGTTCATGAAGGATTTTGTGCACTTGACTCATACCTATGCCTAGACTTGTCCGAATCTGCTGATAGGTCACTCTTTTGTCAGTCTCTCTCATACGCCGCACAACACTGATATTGTCTTCAGTCGTCGCTGTAGAAGGCCGTCCCTCACGCAAATCATCGGTGAGATTAGTTCGACCACGTTTGAATTCATTAAACCAGTTGTAAACTGTGGCACGAGATGGGGCTTCATCGTGAAAAGCCAATCGAAGTCTATCATAACTTTCTTGTTGACTTATATGACATCGAAAGTCATAAAAAATCTTTGCACGAAAATTTTCTCGGCTTAAATTCATTCTGACGTGCACAGACAATTTTCAATTTGCCGCCAAATCGTAAAACAAACGACAAATGAATGAAATTTATACTCAATATTATTGGTAAAGAGTTCTATTTTCAGAATTTAAACTTATTTTTTTAATATAATGTTTTTAAGTTGCCAGTTCTAAAAACTTTCAGTTTGGCCCTCGTATATTGCTGTAGAGGTAAATCGTACAGATAGATTTATCTTATACCTTTAAACGAGCAATTCTTGTATATATGGGTGTCTGGTAGCAGATTTATATTTTCAAGCTTAAATAAAAAACGTAATAATTGACACAAAGTTTTATTAAGAACATTGATAGATAGAGTAAAAATGCGGATTTCATTTTTTAAAGAGTATGTCGTCCAAATGTCTTCCGTCGAGTTGAACGCACTGTTCAAAACGGAGCCTTGTGTTCTGCGCCACACGCTGCAGTAAACTTGGTTCAATTGAGCTGATTTCTCGACGAATATTTTCTTTTAAAGCCACAAGAGATCGGGGATTGTCATTATAAACCCTCTCTTTGAGGTAGCCCCATAAAAAAAAATCCATGGGCGTTAGATCGGGCGACCTCGGCGGCCACGGGATGTCCCCAAAGCGACTGATCAGTTTTTGGGGAAACTTTTCCTGAAGCAAATTCATCGAAGCTCTGGCTGTGTGTGCAGTCGCTCCATCCTGTTGAAACCATGTGTGTGAAGAGTAAGATGGATGAGCTCGCAGGTTTGGCATAAAGAAATCTGTTATCATGCGTCGATAATTTTCACCATTGACATTCGTCGCCTGGCCTCGAGAATTTTCAAAAAAAAATGGTCCAATTATCCCATGCGTGGATAAGGCACACCAAACAGTTACCCTGGGGCAATGTAATGGATTTTGATGTTTCAATCGAGGGTTGCGGGTTCTTGGAGACCAGTAACGGCAGTTTTGCTTGTTGACGTGACCGTTTAAGTGAAAATGAGCCTCGTCGCTCCAAAAAATGGGATTAACAGTGCGAAAACGCTCCAATATCGTTTCACAAAATTTTTTACGTAAATTAAAGTCACTTTCTTTAAGTTCTTGAACGATTTGAATTTTAAAAGGATGGAACTTCAGATCCTTTTTTAAAATTTCATGAATAATCGCTCTTGGAAGTCCCAATGAGGCCGCTCTTTTTCGTATTGAAAGTCGTGGATTTTCACGTAAACTGCTTTCAACCAATTCAATGACTTCGGGAGTCCTTGAAGATCGACTGGGCCCTGGCCTTGGGACATTCATAGCCGAAGCAGTTGCGCGGAATCTCTGCACCCACGAACGAATTAAATTTACACTCGGTCCATCACGTATTCGCCGAATACCGAACTTTGAACAAAATTGTCGACGAGCAATTACGTAAGAATCATTACTCTTAAAAAATGTCTCGACAGCGAAAGCGCGATGCTCACTCGACCACTGCGACATCGTGACTGACCAATCCGCACGATCGGGCATTCCAACGGCGCCACCCTCCCCCCGCACCGTTTATTACTTTTTGATATATTCGTATTTAAAAATATAAATCTGCCACCAGACACCCTCGATCTAGCTAGGAATCATTTTTAGAAAATGTCATATTCGTGTTTTATTCGTGTTTTATCGACTTAAACTTACTTTTTTAACAAATAGGAGGCGTTTGAGTAGTCCCAATTTATTATGACTCTTCCTGACATCTATTGGCGAATAATAATACTATTTTTTGGCGAATAATTAAAGTTCCAGCAGATGGCGTTGTTAAGTATCGAAGTCCGTTGTTAAGTAACGAAGTCAATGATTGTTTGCTTTGAGGTTAGACTAATTGTGTAATTCGTACTTAAATATAATTTCCAAAAAACACAATTTATAAAAAAACAAAAAAAAAAAAAAAACCGAGCAAAGCTCGTTCATCCAGATATTATCAAATTAAACGACCCGTCGAACTTCACATTGACATTAATAGTTATTAAGAGTTTCTATAGATTAAAGCATTGTTTTTCCCGTTTTCTCTGCAATTTTTACGTTTTTTTTCATAAGAACCTTCTAAAAAAAAATTATTAGAATTGGTTCATCTGTTAAGGCGTAATGTGACGACAAAGCTTAGTCTTAGATTAATTTTTATATTTGTATAGATTAGATTGTATAGCTTAGATTAATTTTTATATTTGTAGCTCATATAGGTAAAAACCAAATTTAACACAAATCGATGTTTCCAAATGAGTGCAGGACTTATTCAAGTGTACTTAGAGTTTAAACTCATTCAAACTACTCATATCGCGTGCTGCGCGAGCTGCTGTAGAGACAAAAAATTTTGTTCTTTCTTCTAAAATTTGTATTAAAAAAAATGTTTGTCCGTGGTTTCAATTCACCGAAGTCTGCAAGTGTTGTAAGCTATTTCTTTTCTAAAATTGATTAAAATCATTTCAGCAGTTTTAAAATAAAAACAAAATATGGTACACCAACTTATGTACTTCCACATTTACTGTCTTATTAATGAAAATTGATTAAAATAGTCCAAGTTTCAACCTGGTTTTATAGTAATTATTACCCCGTGACACAGACTATAATATCAATTGTACTTTATTCTTACTTTAATCTATGTTTATTAATAAAACGGTTATAGTATTAGTAGGGAGTATTATATTTTTCACCGATTACTTAATCTCATTTCTTTAAAACGCTTAAAAACCGGAAGCGGAAGTTACTCTTCAAAACTAAACCATAGGCTAAACTTACATCAGATTAAACTTCTAATACAAATTAAACCCAGCCTACTAATGGCCTAATAAATTGTTGGTTTATCCCAACTTTATATGAGCGATAAGACTCGTTATTTCGAAAACAAACTTATTTACTACTAAACTAAGTTCAATATCGACTGGCTTTAAGTTGCGTGCAATTGGAATTATTTGATTATGCCAAGCTAACAAAGTTGCGTTGCAAAATTCAACTTAATTCAATTGTGATATAGTCTACATCGTATTATCTGTGAAATTATTATGACTACTGTCAAAGTAGCTAAAAAAAATATATTTTGTAATAGGAAGCGATTGCGTACGGACTTTGTTGATACGGAAAGATAATCGGAAAGGCGTATTAGCTTATGTTACTTTTATGATACATCAAAACCAAATCCCAGATAATAAGACGTAGTTACTTACATGTCACATAAGACGCCAACTGCTTTAATTAAGGGCGTAGCCAGGAAATTGTATAGTGGGGGGCAGACAAAGAAAATCCTAGACAATATTGTTTTTAACCATGGTTTTAATCGTATGAGTATCTCACATAAGTACCTATTTAGTAGAGGTGGGATAAACTTCTAACTAAATTAAAAAAAAAGTATCTTCACGCCTATATCCCCGAAGAAGTAGGCAGGGCATCCACGACTACCCGAAGACACTAAGTCCCACTATGTGATAGGTGGCAAACCTATCGCTAACCGGGCACATATCCAATCCCGGGCAACGTAATTTAAACAGAAAATTGAAACCCCCTACAAAGGTGTCTACATTCTCCTGCTTAGGTACAAATGAGCTTCTAATGAGTTATTGCCCTTAAACACCTGGAAAGATCTCCATAAACTAAAGCTAAGAACCATCTTGATCACGTCAGCTTTCAAAAAAACCGCATCAAACTTTTAACACCAGTTGTAAGTAGGAGGTGGAGGAAGATATTATTCATGTAAATAGAGGGTTAACGATATTTTAACGCTAAAGTTTGGCACGAAAACTACCTTTTTTAACGTGGAAATCCTTATGGATCTCCGCCGCTTTCGGAGGAAGAGGCGGGTTATGCCGGACTCCTACCGGTCACTAGGTGACCATCCTCTGTGCATATCGGGTGACTGCGGGATACCACCACCTTTGGTGTCTCTAGGCGGCGAGAATTTCTTACCATCAGGAAATCCGTCTGCTTGTTTGCCTTCCAATGTTATAAAAAAATACAATATACTAAAAAAATTAAAGGAGTGGAACATAACACAGTTCATTATTAAAAAAAAGTATCTTCACGCCCATATCCCCGAAGGGGTGGACGGAGGCACTAAGTCCCACAATGTAATAAGGTGGCAAGCCTATCGCCAACCGGGCACATATCCAATCCTTAACAACTTTTTTTTTGTTACAAAATTGGAAATACCACAGTTTCTTTTTGTTGCCCGACCCGGGATTCGAACCCGGGATATCATGAAGTCAAGTCCAACACTTGGACCGCTAGACCCCAGAAGCGACTATTATTCATTATTCAAAGTTGTTGAAAAATGAAAAAGCCCCTGTTTTTTACATTTTAATGGCTGTCTTTAATTATTTTTGTTATTCCAAATTCCAATTGAACGTTGACATTTTTAAATCATTAGGTTTTTTCAACTGTAATCCAAACAAAAGAAAGACTCGAGTCAACAATAAACGTTCGTGAGCGCCCTAGTTGTTTTAATTTCACTTCAGCTGTGATTATTATAATTTTGTAAAATATTTGGAACGTAATACTCGTATGTTAATCTGCAACATCTAAATAATGACAGTAATAAAACTGTACCTATACTTAGATACATGAGTAATGACAGAAATCGGTTTAGAAATTACTTTGATTATGTAATTATTTTTTAAAAATATAGGAGTCCTCATTTTTTAAAGCTGGCTGGTAAATTACTCAACTACAAGGCAAAAAATAAATTCTCCTTTTCTTACTTTAGGGTTTGGCATTCACGTTACTAGGTATTTGGCCATTAGTCAAATAAAAATTTGCATCAAATTTACCAAAATCGGGATTCAATTATAGCTAGTCATAAGTCGTCAATATGTCATGTCAGGGTCTTAGGTAAAGCGGTAGCCTCATTATTCAAGCTCATAGTGAGATTTGGCGGCAACGAGAAAACACACACGATACGCTAATTTCTTCATGATTATTTCATTTGTGCACTTTCACTGAACAAGATTGTACAAAATGCAACCAAAGTTGACTAATTTCACTCAATATAAACACGGAATTTAATAATTATGAAAAAACTTCTGCCATCTTTTCTCTCAATGGCGCCAAAACTCTGTAAATTCTTGAAATAACAATGAATCAGCTGACATTATGTAAGCGTGCCATTTGCCATTTGCATTTACGCTTTTATCTATTAAAATATTTCTTACTATACCCTGTCAGCAGATTAATCCTGATAATACCCCGCAACATAAAATAACTATGCGTTTTATTTAAAACTAGCTGTCCCCGGGAACTTCGTTACACACGATCAGTTTGTACTGGATAAATAAAGTATTGTTTTTCCCATTTTCCATGCAACTTTCCCGATTTTTCTCTTCATAAGAACTTTCTTCTGACATTAATAAGCACAACAAATAAATAATTACCCAAACCGATTCAGTCGTTTGGAAGTTATGCGCTTAGCAACAATACATTTAGCAATTTATTTTTATATGATAGAGAAATAAACGGTTGTAAAATGTCACCTAGTTTACACTTTCTATATTTTGCACTTGTTGTAACTCCTTCAACAAAAAAATTGAAAATTATGTATTTTTAATTTTCTTACAAAAAAAACGTTGTCCGAAATCGGATAAATAAAAAAAGAAAGAAAGAAAACATTTATTAAGACACACATTCACTACACACAATATAACAATGAAAAAATAGTAGATAAAAATACTATGCAAGGAACAACAATTACACATATACAAAAATATTTTAAACGCAATGTGCACTTGCCTGCCTTTTCGGGGATATGAGTGTGAAGATAATTTGTTTTTGAAACTCCATTTCTCAATAATCAATGTAAAAATATGTAGTAGGTTTCACCTGGGACCGACAGATCCTATGTAGATATGTAAGTCCAGAAAATAAATAAAAAGAAAAAATCTGTTATCGTGTCTATGGTCAAGAAGTCTGTTGCTTTGCGGTGACAAACACTACATAAATTCGGTTTCGTTTCCCAACTCGAGCAACTGAAGCATTTGTTATTTCAAGTTTCTTTTAAAAATGTTCAGAAATGGACAAGTGCCAGCTTGTTGATAGGCTTGCCCACTAAGACATGGTGGGACTAAACCTTCGGCTAATCGTAGGTGACCTAATTGTACCTACCTCTATATACTTGTCCTAGGCTACAGACGCAAAAGATACTTATGAGCAATGATCCTATGAGACTTGATTTAAGAATAGCAGATGAAAGAATGACAAAGAAAATATACAATGCGATTGTGGATGGATGTAGGTACCCGGGGAGACTAAGGTTGCCATTCCACGATCAAATCGCTTGGGTGTTATCCGAAGGTGGTTTCAAGTGTCTCCGAAACCGGCGTGTTTATATGAAAAGGGTAATGAATATGGATTAAGTTTCTAGCTTCCTCTGCAAGGATTGTGAGATTTATGATATACTCTCTGCCTGTCTTTTTAATCATATAATTTGGAATAAGATAATATGTTCAAATAAAGCAGGTTATGAAATTTAGAAAATACATAAAACAGTTCAATCTTAAGGTACCTAAGTGACACGTCAGCCATTTTGAAAAATGAAACTATGGCGTAAAGAAAAAATAAAGTTGCGATTTTCCTTAATTCAAGTTTCATTTGCAAAAACTGTTTCAAGTACAAGACAAACAAAGCTGAATTTTAATGGAAACAATGACTGTGTGCGTCCCAGTTGTTTTAGTTTATTACAAGCTACAAAATTATAATTATTGTGACTACTAAAGTCCTTTTAATCTATAAATACTTGTAATAAAACTGTAGAACAGCGAATTATGTACATTATTCGTATTTATTATTTTATTCTGTTTATGAATATAGTTTGTGCGCCATCTGTGATCTTTTATCGTTATGATCAATACATTTGCTTGTGTGTGTCAATTGTTAACAGTATGTGTAATATTCTATTTTTTAATTTTATGAACTTTAAATCATTATTGTTGAATAATATTAGCGTTCTGCAATTCTCCTACACATAAACTATAAGTGTGCCAAAATCATATTCCTCCTTAGACGCAATTTTCGTAAAAAGGGGTCCAAAGTTCTTGCTTCGCGAATAGATATCAGTACTTATAAAAATAGATGCTCGTCGCCTATAGACAAAAAAGATGCATTCTAACCTGAGACAATAGTTTATAAATATACTAACTATGCTATACAGACATGTCTCATTAGAAATAGAATTTCGCGAATCGAACTAGGTTATATGGTCGACACTATATAGCATGTTTCAAAATCTTACGTAGAAAATAATTAAGCACGGGAAAGTGGAAACTGCAAAAACCGACTTCCCATATTTTATTAAGTCGCGAGTTGATAATTCTTTTTTCGAAATATAGCAAATGGTCCCATATGAATTTCATAAATATTATACTTACTTTTTTCTCTTATGTTGACAATCTCATTAGTAAACTATAAGTAAGTATAACCCCGTGTTGGTCCGGGCTCCTTTGGGGAACAGACCATCTGCCTTCAGCCAGGCAGCTCGTAAAAGGCAAGTATAGTTTTACCATCACTAGCACCATGTCTTCCTACAAGGTGGTAGAATTAGGCAGCGACACGCCTTGATTGGAACCACCGTCTTACCTTTTCCTGTCGCCATAGCGTCAATTCTTGCCGCTGATGAGTTCCGGTTAGCAGGGTAAGATAGCCGAAAAACTTACTTTTGCTTGAGGTTTAACATCAAGGTCTCACGCTGACAACGCACCATTACTCGGATTAAGATAAAATTAATATGGGACCACCTCGGAATCATGACCTATCTTTCTAAAAAAGAACCATAAATATCGGTTGGCTACTGGTCGAGTAATCGTACGACGAACATGCAAAAAAAAAGTGCAAGTGCGAGTCGGACTCGATCATGAAGGGTTCTGTAGCAGCAGGATAATAAAAGTTCTTACACTTGCGAAGTACGATTTATGATGTATTAAAAATGTGCCTACTTATTGTCTGAGACTAAGACTGATTGATAAACACTAAACAAATTTTGAGTTTCAGTTCAGTTCAGTATGGGGAAACCCCGAAATTTAGTTTTGTTTTTTCTAGTTTTGTGTAAAATTTGTGCAGTTCACAGAGTACATCTAAGTTTAAATAGTAGTAGAGTTCTCATAGTTTTGGAAAAAAGTGGCTATGATATACGAACAGACAGATTGACATGACACATCTATAGAGCTCCCTTTTTAAAAACATACAGTCAAATTAAGAATCTCCTTACTTTGCTTAATTTCTTAATGTAATATAGGCGAGACATCTCAAATGGCTGATAAAATGTTAAAAAAACTTCTACGTATGTATAAATACTACTCAGTCAAGTTAAATGATGATTTTCAGTCACTGTTTCCTTCACTTTTGCAATGTTAACTTCAATTAACCCGTAAGCCTCCTGTAAGATTTTCATAGACTCCAAACATGAAATTCCATTAAAGATGAAAATTTGAAATCAAACTCTTTGTTCGATGTTTTTGTCTGTATTTAATATACCAGATGCTTTGAGTATTAAATACAAGGTTGGCATTGCCCGATCAGATCGCTCGGATATCATCCGAGGGTGGTGTCAAGAATCTCCGGAACCTACGTGTTTGTATGCAAAGGGTAATGAATGTGAAGGAATCCAGACAGGTTTGTCTTGTGAGTTTTGGCACTCGATACTCTCTGCCTACCACGTAAGTGACTTGGCGTGGAGATATGCACAGTAGCACAATTTAAATTATGCGTTTCGACTATATTCGTCAAGCTTCGGATATCCAAATGTATATTAAAGATATCTATATAGAGTTGTTACTACACATAATTAATCAATTTAAATTTAGATTAGGTCAGCCAATTAAAAAATAAAAGTATAAAGTGTAAAGCCGAAGGGCATAACTTAATAAATATTAGTACTGTATGTATGTGTGGAAATACTCAAAAACCGGATTATGCAACTCAAACTCCGCACTATAATGCAAAACAGTTGACAAAAATAACAAAAACAAAGGTTGGCGGGAACGGTCGGAGGGGGAAGGCGCGCTTTTCGAGGGTTCCCTCCAATCTTTAAGCTAAAAATGTGTAAGACAATGTAAAAATGTATAATTTGTAAATTGATTAATGTGTAAATATTACTTAGTTGTGTGTAAATGTGATTTAGTAAATAAACTGTCTCAGTGAAAGACTATTGTAGTGTTTTATCACGACAGAAGAGGCAGAGGCCTGAACAAGAAAGAAAATTGAAGACGAAACGGGAAAAAGAAATGAAATATTAAGATATGGGTTTATTAAATAATATATGACTAGTATTAAGTATGGAGGTAAAAAAAATAATAATTAAAATACTTTATGCACTGACGTAGAAGTTTTGGCGCCATCATGAAAGAAGATGATTTTGGTGTTCAGAATTTTGGTTTTATAATTTGTGTGAAAATAATCGTAATTCAAGGATGTGACGAACTATAAAACAAATTAACAAATAGATATATAAACTTCAAGAAATTAAAACTAAAGACGTATTGAAGGACTCAAATAACCTTTGTATTAGTAAAGGAAATGACTTTTAAAAAGGGGAAGACAATATGTTCAGAAGTTGATGAAATGACTTTAAAATTTTAATACGAAAAAGAATTTATTATTACGGAAGACTTGGCAGCATGGCCGAAAGGTCTTAGCCGGCTCCAGAAAGAGGCAAATTAACCTAAAAAAAACAAAAACAAACAAAAGTTTGAATATGGAACTATCAGCAAATAATTTATTCCAATACTTTTTGTTCCAATTCCATTAATATCTGCATACGTATTTAAATTCAAAAACATACTGCAGTGTCATTCTACAATTATCTTAATTTGCTCCATCAAAAAATTGTTCTGAAGCAAAAACTTAACCAAGCGGAGTTATAATGGCGCCACTAACGATATTAATGTTCACTTGAAAAGTCCAACTTTAATCAGCCTGTGTATCCAAATTGCAAAACAAATTATTTGTTCGAACAATACTGAACCCTCGCGGCGCCAGTACATTTGACGTTTTTATTATTTCGCCGTATGTTTTATAGCGTATAAATATGCCACACAAAATTTAGGGTTGCCACAGATAAATAAGATTTATTTTGTTACTTAAGGGTTTCGAAACTTCGTTGTCCAGGGCATCGCGGTGCTACTTTTGAAAATTACAATTAAACAACGACATATCTTAAATTTGAAGTAATACTGAAATTCTTGTTAATAACACATGCATTGGAAAATAATGGAGTACACGATCAGGTAATGAAAATAAAATATTTGTGTCAAGATGAAAATATTTAGATTCAGATTGAAGACTTCTCCTTATAATAGTTACAATAATCCTATTGTAAGTTAAAAACAATTTACAGCTTCAGGCAGATTTTAAAGGTATCACAAAATTATGTCACCTGGGAGCCCAGCACATATTTAAGTACGTATTAGTGTAGGCTTCTTCCAATAAAACATACTTAACACGTGTATTATACGTGTAGATTTACTGCTTCAAAAAAGGAACTACGACTGCGGTATACCGCTCTTTTTACCATATTTATGTTCTTTAATATTCAATATCGATATTTTTTACCAATTAACATAATTAAATGAACAATATAAGTAGTAGCAATTCCTTTTTTCCAAAAATAACTTTTGATAATAATCCACACTAATATTATAAATGCGAAAGTAACTCTGTCTGTTACCTTTTCACGCCTAAACCACCCAACCGATTTTGCTGAAATTCGGTATGTACTTAGATAGTTTGCATTCATAAGAAGGACATAGGCATATTATTTTTTGGAAATTCAACCCCTATGGGGGTTAACGGGGGTGGTACAAATTGCGTATTTCCATAACAATGAACCACATACTAACATTAGTTTATCATTGACGAAAAACACACAAAGAAATTATGAAACACATAGCAAAATAGCAAATATTAATATCATAATCATAGCAAAACTGGTTAAAAATTCGTACTAACATTATAAATGCGAAACTAACTCTGTCTGTCTGTCTGTCTGTTACGCTTTCACGCCTAAACCAGTGAACCGATTTTGATGAAATTTTGTACTGAGATAGAATAGACCCTGAGGAACAACATAGGCTACTTTTTATTGCAAAAATAAGCGAGAATGGGTAAAAAGAGGGGATGAATGTTCATATGGAAATTCGTCATTTTTAAAGCTGTAACAGTGAAACTTTGTATTTAGACACTTTATGATAAATGAAAGCACATAGGCTACTTTTTATAGCAAAAAATGGGGGAGAATGAGTAAAAAGAGGGGATGACTGTTCATATGTATATTCGTCATTTTTAAAGCTGTAACAGTGGAACTTTGTATTTAGACACTTTATGATGAACAAAAGAACATAGGCTACTTTTTATCACTGAAAATGAGGGAGAATGGGTAAAAAGAGGTGATGAATGTTCGTATGGAAAATCGTTTTTTTGTTTGAAAGGGTATATTTCAAAAGTGGTCCCATGGTCACCAGGTCAGGATCTGATGATAAAATCCTGGGTAAAAACGAGGGAAACTCAAAAAAAATGGTGGCAAGAATAGTGTTTTTGTGGATTATGATCACTTGCTAGCATTCGACAATGGTCACTCCATACACAGACTCAACAGACTTGCGGAATATGCTGACCGTTAAGTATCTTTGAGAGACTTGGAGATATCTACACAGACGCAAGGGAGAAGATCAGCTAGCGCTCAGCGTCAATCTCAAAGTAGAATCATTTTCAGAAGGTTTAATAGGAATGTTTTTGGTAATGCAGGATTCTATTATGACCACACGTTACAGTATAAAAATACTCCTTTGATTTTAATTGGCATTGTGATCCCTTAAAATTCAAAGATGAAACGCAGAGTTGTGCTAATGGTAAGGTATTATTACTTAGCTTGGTGAACCAGCTGAGCTGCTAAATTCTCCGTTATTGTGCAATTCTAATGAATCTCGAAGATTTTTAAGCAATATGCGCAAAAGCAATAATTGTTTTCAAATGACGTCGTTTAGAGTAGATAGACACATCATTATGCTAGGACATTTTTCCGTGAAATGTCAAATTTATCGCAAAATCTGTTCAAACTAATATTAAAAAGCTGAAGAGTTTAATTTTGTTGCTACAATTTCTAAATATGTGAGTTTCTGAAGATATTCCCGAAGGGTTAGTTCCGCCTAACTGTACAACTAGAGCGCTCACGACTAGCTGAAGACATTAAATCCAATTTGGTAGATGACAATTTATAAATGTGAGTTTCTGAAGATATCCCTGAAGTTCTACCTAACTACACAACCAGAGCGCTCACGACCAGCCGAAGACATTAAGTCCAATTTGGTAGATGAGAATCCTGTAGCCAACTGGGCACTTATCCAATCTCGGGCAAGTGGCTACGTTACTATTAGGTAGAAAATTGAAACTTCACAATTTCTATTTGTGTTTGTTTGTTGCTCGGACCGGAGATCAAACCCAAGATTTCAAGAAGTCATTCCGAAGACGCACGGTTAGACCTCAGAGACGATATGTATATTTCTAAAATTTCAAAAAAAAGTCTGTTAGAGGTTTCCATAACTTGCTATACAGTTTAATTTCACAGGATTTGCCGAAGTGCAGATAAAACTGTGGAAACAATAACGTATTCCTACTATTTATCTATTTGAAATTAGAAAAGAGAAAGTGAATGTTCAGTTTTGACGTATGTTCAGTTGTGAAACTTTGGATAGCGATATACCTCGGCTACATTTTATCTTAAAATTTTAACGAGAAGTGTTGGAGAGCTAAATATCAAATTAGTAGACTACGCGGGCGAAGCCGCGGGTAACAGCTAGTACATAATATACTACAATATAATCATCGACCACGCATCCCAATAGACGCCTATTCTTTATAATTTTGCTTTGAAACAATTCTGGCAAGTCGCTGAGGTGCGGGGAAGTGAGGCACTGCTTTCT
>NJDD01002628.1:47198-59474 GCA_002245505.1 Calephelis nemesis
AAAAAAAAACATTTCAACGTTCCTTTTGTGCAGGTTCGTTTAATGTAGCGGCTATTGTAGACCTCTACATGCCCTAGCAAGAGAACACGGACATCCGACTCGAGCGAAACTAGGCCTTAAGCTTACCTTGTGAAGGTTCGATATATCTCATCTGGTGACCATCGTAAAGGATCCCGCGCAGACCGTCGCAAGTAGACACCGCAACCCACGAGCCAGGCTTGCCTCTGATCGTGCCTGAATATTGGCATATATCCAGCTCCTGCAATTGGAAGGTGGTCACTGTTATTAACAGTTATTTTATGCAACACTAAACAGTGGAAATTAACAAGATTTATATATGTTATTGTACCAGCGCCATCCATCAATTAAACCAAGTCCTTTTTCATAGGAGGTGAGATTCTAAAAAGCTTGGACAAGTATATACCAGCATCTTATGTAACTAACATGAAACATCTGTATGGTTTAATGAAGTATGCACGCTGGAAGTGCAACACGTTGTCCATATTATGCTGCTGATAGCTTGGATGGTCTTGGTGTATTCTTAATGTTCCCGAAGGGTCCAAGCTTTGTCATGGCGGAGGGGCTGAGTATCCGAAAACATGCTGGGACCCTGGCGAAATTGGATCAGGTAGGCTGCTCTTTAGTACCACTCTCTGACAATAGGAGCAGGGTGGTGGACCACTAGCCTCGCGTGAGTTGGCGGCTTTCAGGTCTCCGGATGGTCCGCCTGGTCGTGATGGGGTTGTGGCAGGTGCGGGGGTGCCTGTCTCCATTGGGACCCGAACTGGTACGCGCTTCGTGCATCATTTCTGATGGTATGCGAGCCCTTGATTATAGGGGCTGCGCGACGGGGATCGTGAGATCCAGCGTCGCTGGGGCTGTGGAAGTGTACGAAAGCGAAACCTACAGCCCCGGTACCTGACAAAGGTTGGCTGGTTTTCACTGCTACTTCCAATTTCCACACGTAAAAAAAAAGTGTTAACACTTGCTTGTAGCTATTCCACTTCTTTCTCCTATTTATATGAAACCATTATATTGTCCTAGGATAGGATATTCCATTTTAAAAGTATTATTACCTAAATCGTTAAAAACTATTGAAGTCATATTTTATGTGAAACGAAGAAAAAGAAGTAAGTATGCTTACGAAACGCTTAGGAAAATGACTAAAATTAAGATTAGTTAAAAGTATTAAACTTAAACTTTGCCCTAGCTCCGGTTTGAGTATCGTTATAATATATAAGACGATAAATATCGTTATAATAAAAAAAGACGACTAAACAAAAAAGCTTGTTACATTTTACTGCATTTAAAAAAAAAGAGTTTTTAACTTCGCCTCCTGTAGTATTTTGGTTGAATATTCAAAGATTTTAATCGATTTATCCGTCATTTGTAAACCAATCTAATCAATAATCTATGTATATGTATATATATATGTATATAAATTAAAATCAATTGCTGTTCGTTAGTCTCGCTAAAACTCGAGAACGGTTGAACCGATTTGGCTCATTTTTGTTTCGAATTATTTGTTCAAGTCCAGGGAAGGTTGAAAAGATAAGAAAAAGGGAAAAACTGCGAAGAAACTAGGAAAAAGAACATTTCAATTTTTCCATTACAAACTGAACTGGTGGAACAAAGTTTGCGGGACAGCTAGTGATCAATATTTTTGTTTACTAAAATTAAGTAATTATTGAAATCGAAGTCGATTTATTGTAGTCACTTACTTCTTTGGTAGGTTTCTGTAACACTGTCTTTCCGTGCTTCTGGTAACTGATGACGTGGTCGTCGGACACCAATTCTTCGTTCAGTTTCAAATCTAATGTGTACACTGCGTCACTAGTTTTTAGATCTACCGTAATGTCTGGGTGGTGAACGCCAGCCTGAAATATACATATTTGCATTAGGACTGATTCTATAATAAATACAACGGAGTACACCTAATAAAGCTTAATTGTTCACAGGAATATGTATATATATATTTGCACACCACAAGTTGGTAGAATATGTTGAAACGCTTAATACGCAAATAAATATTTTTTCTTTTCTTTCTTTTCTATTCCACGCTAATGAAGTCGCAGGCAAACAGCTAGTACGGTGCTCACATTTTGTGTAGCTTGACGATATTTTTGAAGTTGATTTTTGTAGTTTGAACTATTAATAATCTTGTCGTCAGTTCGTCCACATGATAACCAATATTTGATAATAATAGTCGGCATATTTGTCTAGAGGCTAGTGAGTAATAAAAGAAGAAGTAACACTTGGTAGGTTCTCCAACTTATATTGTAGTGACACTTACGGTATATCTAGTGGAGACGATTTCCCTCTTGGTCCTGCCATGATATACAGTGGGCTGGACTAGTCTGTGTCTTCTGAAATCTGATGCAGGGTTTTCTAGAAATAAATTAGGTAATTATAATTTTTTTTTTATTATTTTTTTTATGATATTGAAAGGCAAACAAGCAGACGGATTTCCTGATGGTAAGAAATTCTCGCCGCCTAGAGACACCAAAGGTGGTAATGGTGCGTTGCCAACCTGAGGCCAGGAAGTTAGGCCTCGAGCAAAAGTAAGTTTACCGGCTACCTTACCCTCCAAACCGGAACACGTCATGACGTTATGACGGCAGGAATAGGTAAGGCGGTGTTACCAATCCGGGTGAGTAGCTGCGAAACTCTACCACCTAGTAAGATGTCACGGTGTTAGAGACAGTAAGCCTATGCTCGCCTTTTACGAGCTGCCTGGCAGGAAGGCAGATGGTCTATTCTACAACGGAGCCCGGACCAACACGGGGAAAATATGGTATTAATATATAATTATAAATAAATATGGTATTTTTATTTTAGCACTTGCTCTGTGCTTGGGTTTAATATCTATAATTTTTTAAGAAAGGAAAATATTCGCCCCACTTGCGATTTGAACCTGTAACCTTTGTCTCAGCCGACGAATACTCTAGCCATTTGAGCTACTGAGGATTCAAGTCCCGTGGCGAAATTTTTAATTCCTTTCTTACCCGTAAATAATTTTGGCATGCGCGATCCCACTATCCACTATTTGAGTTGGCTGGTAATTTAGATTGGTGGATTAGTAGCGAAAAGCTTAGATTTCATCTGATGTAAAAGTTTACCGCTTGGCACCACTAACTACGGATAATGGATAGCGGTTATGATGGTCGATTTGGATAATTATAATCGTCTTTTCATAATGTCGCCACTTTTGGATTGGATTAAATTAATATACGGTAAGTATTTCAATGTACTAGCAAAGACAATTTTAAACTATTACATTAATTTCTAATCTCTGGTACTAGTATCGTTGACTAACATCCGTAACACAAGCATTTATATTGCTTACTTTGGGCTTAGATTAAATTTGTGTAATTTGTTCAGGAATATTTATTATATTGGATTAAAAATGCTGGTATTAAGGTATTGTACATTTTGAAACCAAACGTGTGTGCAACATTATAGTTTAAATACTGGACACATAATAGGGTAGGTTAACTAATTTTTATTTTTGTATATGTAACAACATTAAACTATCGCATGTAGAAAAAGTTTGGACTATTCAGTTAGCTAGTATAGGTTTCAAGAATTGTACCTCCAGTAGCCAGAAATAAGAATAACATCTAAGTAAATTATTTATTATGTCTCTACAGTCGTGGTGCGATTTTGTTTGAGCACGAGGGAAAATAAAAACATATTCGTGTTACTTTATCAGGTACCTACCTCAAACTCAAATAATTAGTTTAAATAAAAAAACTTACCTTTATCCAGAGCATCTACGTAACCATTTAAAATGATTAATAGAAATACATGTATATAACGGGTATTAATTAAAATAAACATTATATTTATTGCTTTAATCACATTGGCGATAAACTTTGCGCTTGTTTATGTACCTACAAGATCATCACTAACTTACTACCACTTACTACTGAGCAAATACTAACGATGTTTTTTGTTTTTATACTTCATTCTCGCTCTGTCATAGCAAAAGGAATAAACAGTACGTTACTGTCTTCAATATTTATGTAAGAAAGAAAAGAAAAGAAAAGAAAGAAAATATATTTATTTGCGGAATATGCGTGTTGAAGTTGTTACAAAATTATTTAAGCTTTCCAACATATTCTACCGCATTGTGGTGTGCAAATAATTCAATATTTTTATAAGTATAAAATAACTAACTATATACACAATGTCTTAATATTCATACGAACAAATAGTTTTATTATTATTATAATTTGAATTATAACTTACAAATAATTTTAAAATGATAATAAATTTAGCACTGTCTACCGTAAACTACCACAAACATACCTATAGCAGGTACCATACCGCTCAATCAATAGGTTTATTACTGGCATATTTATTATTGTTTTTTCAATATCTGAGTTGTGAAACTGGCAAATAATAGCCTGATAGTAATGACGGTGATGAGTTGGGTTTTTTTCATTTTTACATACATACATACATACATACATACATTTTTTTCATTCATAACCACGCCATTATCACTGATAGGACCACAAAAGGAGATCTTTTACGGCATCCTTGAGATATTTGTGTGTTTTTACCATGATGTACTAGACCACAGAGCAGATTTATCTTTATTTAACCTTAACCAGACAAATATGAATAAATTTTAAAGAAAAAAAAATTCGCGCCAGGCAGGATTTGAACCTGTAACATTTCGTCTAAAGCCGACGAATGCTCTAACCATTTGAGCTACTGCGGATTCAAGTCCTGTGGCTAAATTTTAATTCCCTTTATTACCGTAACGCGGGTCAGAAAAATATGTTCCAAAGTTTCATTACTACTGTAAATGTGGTAGAACGTCGTGCTGGAACTTATCCGGACAGGGATCTGCAGCGGTTCATGTTCCGTTACGGAGGTTAGGATAGCCGGTAGAATTGCACGATTGGCGTAATACCTCGGCCACAAGATAGCGACGTATCTCCACCACTTATGGACACCATATATAGATACGCTACAGTTATTTTTCAACATTAGGAGAACCGATGCTTCTTCGCTATCTTTTCACACAAAAAGCCAAGGTACCAATACAATATATGACAACAGTAGGTACTATTAGTACCTACTGTTGTCATACTCTGTGACTTTAGTAAGTCTCGTTAATCACAGTTTTAAATAACAACCTAATTCGAACAAGCTACTTATTCCTTATCTTTTTATTCCTTGGGGAAAACCGTCATCATATTTACGCTCTGAACATTACTTATGCGTAATAGAGTAGCTAAAATCGCGATACAGTAGGTAGGTAGGCAACAAATGTTTAATATATACATTTATACAAATAAATATAATTTAAGTGTTCTGTGTATGTAATGTTAAAATAACCGCTTCATGCAGTGGGGTAGCGTGGACTCATATAATAAACGTACATTATTATATTATTACACTATGGCCTTACCAAATATGACTTGACATCATACACAACAATTAGGTACTAATAGTAAAAAATTATAAGGGCTACGAGAGATGGATAGGAGAGTATTTATAAACACATACATTTCATAAAAGGTTTTATTTTTATTCTTACTCTCTAGCACAGTACCTAGGCATATTTTAAATAAAATTAATTTACAAAAATAAGCAAAGATTTGAAATCAGGTTGTGCGAAGCTCCTTTAGTTGCGAGGCCGTGGGCGAAGTCCCACTTTGCCTACGCCTAGCTACGCCACTGGCTACATGCATAATGTAACATGCGGTACGTATACCAGAATAAAGTTTTTTAGTAGTAGACAAAAATCTGTCCGTTTGTTTGTTCTCGAGAATCTCTGAAACGGCTGAATCGATGTTGACAGGACTGTCACTGGCAGATAGCTGATGTATTAAGGTGTAACTTAAACGTGTGCAATAATTAGTTGTGATTTTATAATTTTTTTAACAAAGCAATCGGATATAAGTACTTTCTGCAAATGGAGCAGAAATCGAGCAGCGTGTCGTCATTAAGTACTTAAGTACTTCTATAAGGAAGGGCTTCTGCTCTGCCTTATTTATCCATCAAAATATGGATAGCAGAACCCCTAACCCGTTGTTAGCACCCGCGTGTGACTACACACCGGCCGCAAACGCGCCCGCCAAATTTAGGAGACCCCGTCACACAAACGCGAGCCTCCTTCCCAATCCCAACCGGAACAAAAATTCACAAGACACTACACCGTCGCCGCCGGTCTAGGCGACGAAGACCTCTCTCCACTATTCCTCCACCTAGTCCACCCAGTAACCAGAACGCAGCACCAAGTCAAGGTACGGTCTCCCGGGAGACAACCCTTGTTGCTGACGTTGTAGGGAACAGTCCAATCCATCTAAATATGTTGTCTCGGGCTGAGCACTCTGCTCGGCCCACAAAGCCCGGTGAAGTTGTAAAAACCGCGAGGTTGGCAACACATTAGTCATACAAAAAAAAGGATAGCAGAATTCAAGCGTGGCACACAGACTGTGAAAGATGAACCCCCATTTGGACGGCCTTCGACATCCACTACTAACGAAAGTATTAGAAAGTACTTGATTTAATATTGGGAGACTGCAGATTAAAACTTAGAGATACATTCATTATACATTATGGATATCTCTTGTGAACGAACTCAAAATATCATAGTCAACTAATGGGGTTTCCATTTATTGAACTTTATACAGTGTCTGCAAGATGGATTCCGCGACTGCTTTCAGTTGAGCAAGCAAGGACGCAACTGACTATTTGGAGTCACCTGAAGCCGATGCAGATGTTTTTTCAGTCGTTTTGTTACAAAGGACGAAACATGGGTTTATTACTGTACGCCATAAACAAATCAACAATCAAAACAGTGGAGAAGACACGGTTCACCACCACAGAACAACTATAGTACTCCGTTCACCACCGCCCAAAAAGGCTGAGGCGATTTTGTGTGCAAATAAGGTACTTAACGGCTTCAGTTTCCCCCGTGTTGGTCCAGGCTCCTTTGTAGAATAGACCATCTGCCTTCCTGCCAGGCAGCTCGTAAAAGGCGAGCAAAGGCTCACCGCTCACTAACACCTTGAATTCTGACTAGGTGGTAGAGTTTCGCAGCGACTCGCCCGGATTGGTGCCACCGCCTTACCTATTCCTACCGCCATAACGTCAGGACGTGTTCCGGTTCGGAGGGTAAGGTAGCCGGTAAACTTACTTTTGCTAGAGGCCTAACATCCCGGCCCCAGGTTGGCAACGCACCATTACCACCTTTGGTGTCTCTAGGCGGCGTGAATTTCTTACCATCAGGAAATCCGTCTGCTTGTTTGCCTTCCAATATCATAAAAAAAAAAGTGTCCTGGGACTTGAAGAGTGTGATTATGATCTATTATTATGACAGGGGTCAGACTGTAAACTTTTACTTTACTGCTGTGTTTTACTACTGGCGCTTACGAGAGGAATTAAAAGAAAAACGTCCAGGAATGTTAAGAAGTCCTGTTACATCAAGATAACGGCCGTGTTCACACGTCTGCGCTAATTATGGCTGAAATCTACAATTGTGGCTCTGAAAATATTTGTAGCTGTTTACCCCGTGTTAGCCCGAGTTGGACTATCCATCTCTCCTGTCAGTTAGCTCGTAAGAAGCGAGCACAGGTTGAATAGGTAATTTCCAACAATACCACTGGTAGCAGAGATTACTGTGCAAAAACGTGTCCAAGTAGGGATACATTGACTCACCTATTTCTGCCGCCTTGCATAGTTAACATTCTGGCTACTAGAGAGCGTCTATAAGCCACAGTAGTCTGTTATTATCAGTGCGCCGTACGCTTATCACCTCTCACAAATAATCTTTAAATTTTCAATGAACCTCTAACCAAACCTTTACGTAATGTAGACAAGACATAAGAATCCAAGATTACGTTGTTTTAAACAAAAAACCCACATCGTAGTCGATACATCCGTTCACCAGGCCCTTGTCTCCAGAAAATGTGTAAAGATCTGGTTAAAGCTCGATGGTTTTACCAGTAGCATTAAAATGACGTGTTTAGTATGTTCTATCTCTATCGTATTTCTATCGGTTACAGGAGATAGCAAACATAAAACACGTCATTTGACAGATATTTGATGTACACTTTACCCAGTGATCATCATTTTTTTTAAAAGATACCGAATGGGAGTTTTGGTGCCATCGAGAGAAAAGATGGTCGAAGTTTTTTCATAATAATTGAATTTCGTGTTAATATTGAGTGAAATTAGTCAATTTTGGTGGCATTTTGTACAAGTTTGTTCAGTGAAAGAGTTGTGCTCTTGAAATAATAATAATAATGAAATAATTACTAAGAAATTGGCGTGTATTTCCTCGTTGCCGCCAAATCTCATTACAGAGCTTGTGTAATGAGCCACCGCTTTACCCAAGAGCCCGACATGACTTCCTGACGACTTATTACTGATGACTAATTATATCTAATTGAAAACGATATAAAATTCGATGCAAATTTCTACTTGACTAATGGCTAAATACTAACGCGAAGGCCAAAACCTAAAGAAAGAAAGAAGAAACTGAATAGCTCCTCAGCCGTTGTATCAGCATTCGTTAGTGTTTTAAATGTACCGTCTCATCTCACATATGTTCAAAAGTGAAATAAATACCCATTATATATCAATTTCGATGCCTATAAATGAGCTTCAACAGCTTTTTTATAAGCCTTCAACACCTGAACAGATCTCCATTTTTTTTTTTTATAATATTGGAAGGCAAACAAGCAGACGGATTTCCTGATGGTAAGAAATTCACGCCGCCTAGAGACACCAAAGGTGGTAATGGTGCGTTGCCAACCTGAGGCCGGGATGTTAGGCCTCGAGCAAAAGTAAGTATACCGGCTACCTTACCCTCCAAACCGGAACACGTCATGACGTTATGACGGCAGGAATAGGTAAGGCGGTGGTACCAATCCGGGCGAGTCGCTGCTAAAATCTACCACCTAGTCAGATGTCACGGTGTTAGTGACGGTAAACCTGTGCTCGCCTTTTACGAGCTGCCTGGCAAGGAAGGCAGATGGTCTATTCTACAAAGGAGCCCGGACCAACACGGGGAAATAAATGATAAAAAAGAACCATTTCATTCACATCAGTTTTCAAATTGAAATGATCACGAAGCAGAATACTGTAACTTTTAAACTTTTACCCATTAGCCACTTCCATTCAAATTTGAACACATTAGATTTTTTAGTTCGGAAGGCAAAGCTCAGTTGAACGATTCTAGTCATTGTGCTATTTAAGAAAAAAAAATGTCGCCTTTACTAAGTCACCAAAAACTGGTACTTAAATAATAATAAACAATTATTTAATCATTTATATTTTTACGTAGGTATGAATTAAAATATAATTATATATGAGGGTATAATGTATGAAAAGGGTAATGAATGTGAAGGAAGCAAGACAGGTTTGTCAGGATCGTGAGGTCTGGCACTCGACTTTCTCTGCCTACCCTGTAATGGACTTGGTGTGAAGACATGTATGTATGTACAAATAAGCTGCATATGAACTGCTGTCGTTTAACACCTGGACAGATCTCCTTAAACTATAGCTAAAAATCATTTTGATCACGTAAACTTTCGAACAACAAGAAAATGCATCTAAATCCGCCCACCCGCTGAAGTACTACGACAGACAGACACACACACAGACACGTCAAACTTGAACATCCCTCGTTTTGCGTCGGGGGTTAAAAACAAGCATACGTCTCTTCTAGAAGTAACGTGCATACAGACAACTTTTTAAAATCTGTTGTTAGAAATAAAAAAAAATATATTCATATTTATATTTATATTTTGTTCCTTTGTAAAAAATACATCCTCTTTACATTGCCATTAAGATATAAAGTTGTACTATTAGTAGAAATCTTCAGATACCCATATTTTCGTATAATATGAACACTTGAAATTCAATCAAAAACAAACGTAAACATTTACATTAGGCGTGTTTGGCCGAAGTAAGTACTTACTAAACTTAGTAAGCCAGTAAGCATAAAAAAATTAAAGTCTTACAAACTGACTGTAGCGCTTTTCGGACAGGACAGACTTACTGGCTTAATATAACACAAAACACCGGTTTATGTCATATCCCGTACATAACCTCATAGACTGAATATAATTGACAGTACTAAATTTAGGAATATAATTTAATTCCTGTGAATAGTTTCAAATGGATAATTTTATGAGAAATATTTTATTGTCCTGTCCGTTTTGTTTACATCAACAATAAGCAAAATGGCGTCGTATATTAAGCCATACTTACTGCCTTAGCACTTATTTTGTGTCCCGGCCGAAAATTTTGTAAGCATAGTAAGTGACTTACTAAATTTAGAAAGTACTTACTTCGGCCAAACACGCCCATTAATCATACGTCTTGTAAATAATAGGGATAAAGTTGCCATGACAGCTGTCACATTTGACAGATGTTTGTTAACAAAGAAATCTGAGCCCTTACCATGAGTTTATTACGTTACCGTCGCTGTAAATTATTTGCACTAAAACTTTGAACAGCACCTATACCAACACTGAGCCTTTACCATGTGTTGGTATATATTACGTTCGGTCAATTACGTGTCGAAATCTATGACACTTTTGGTCTAAAAATGTGTCTCCCTTAGTTACCAATAGGAGGCGCTGTTCAAAGTTTTCATACAAATTATGTACAGAGACGGTAGCGAGTATAGTAAACTTGACAAGCAGTAAACTCGTGGTAAGAGCTCCGTAGATATCCAAAGATTTCAAGTAAGAACACACCTTAGACTAAATCACAAATACAACTCAGTCGAAAATACAGCACAGCCGATTACTCCCAATTTGAAGCATAATAATTTGTCACAGACATGTAAATACAGCCGTTTCAACATGGTCCATGGGGACTATTCCTTCAGAAAGGCAACCAATGCTTTGAAACTACACCAGCTTTATTTCAGTTATTACTGCTACAAATAGGGTCTGATACAATTTAATTCTGTCTATCTTTCAGTCTGTCGCTAACGATAAATGCAAAATTTACAAACTTAGGATATTTAATTCAATTTCTCATATTATTAGCGACAAACATCAAACGTTATTAAAATCACACATTATTTCTAAACGTCAGGGTTTGATATATAGTTAGTATTGCGTCAAAGTGTCACTTGACGAACAGAGAACGGCTTTAATTCCGTTTAAAGAGGAATTATTATAAATCGTCTGTCACTAATACCGTGACTGTGACTAGTTGGTAAAGTTTTATAAGGATTCACCAAATTGTTATTACCACCTTATCTGTACCTGCCACCATAATGTTAGCACAGTATTTTGACATATTCCAGTTATATGGGAAGGACAGCCAGTAAAATTAGTAGGCGAAATATTTTTTTGTTTTTCATAGATGTTCCGTGAAATCTGTCTGCTTTATTGTTTCCAATATTAAGAAAAATATATCATATTTGAAGTTTATCAGTTGGTACTACCCGGCCCGAAACCGGGTTAATTAAAGTACAGAGTTTTTGACGTGTTGCAAAAGACGAAATTCGAATAAAACTGCACATGTTGACGTACCATCACTTAAAAAAGTCCGTAAATAATTTTACCGTCAGTTTGCATGTAAAATTCAACATTGACTTGTATGTAATAGTACATATAAATTAAACCGACTCTGTCCAGCAGAATTAAAAATATACAACAAGCGTCACATTTTTTATGTACTTTCGCATTACATTTTTTATAGTATAGGAGACAAATAAGCAGACCGGGTTCTTGGTGGTAAGGAATACGTGTCGCCTAGACGTGGTTATGGTGCGTTGCCAACATGAGACTACCATGTCAGGTTTACCGGTTCTCATAATAAAGAAACGGTGAAGAGTGTAATCTGAAATATTATTCTAACTTATGTCTGTGCCAAAACAAATTACTGGACGGGTCTTAAAAATCGTTTTACTTTTTATTAACAATAAACAAAGTGTGATATTCGTTGCTCAACATAAATAGCTCTTAATAACTGCAAAAAAAAAATCGAGGGGGGATAAAGCACACTCACGCTCTTATCTTTAAAATGCTCTTAAGACCCGTTCAGATACACTTTGATCTGAATATATATTCTAGGACTGTAATATCAGCATTTTCCCGTACTTGGGATGAATTTCCACAAATTTAAAAAAATACCTTAGTCGACTAGATTTTAATCGACGACAATCTCGTATGAAGGTCGCTTATTCAAATCTAGTCATATCAAAGAACAATAGTTCAATTTGCCTAAAATAACTGATTCAAATCGTCATAGATATTATTATATGCCATAAGTAGCTAGTTAAAATTA
>NJDD01002628.1:94604-116974 GCA_002245505.1 Calephelis nemesis
TTTTTTTTTTAAGCAAACGAGCAAGTTGGTCACCTGATGGAAAGTGATCACCGCTGCCCACGGACATCCGTAACACCAGGAGTATCACAGATACGTTGCCGACCTTTAAGGAATGAGTACGCTCTTTTCTTGAAGGTCCCTAAGTAGTAATCTTTTGGGAATACCGCCCTCGGTAACTGATTCCACAAAGGTGTCATTTCCTAACAAACAGCTCGACAGAGATGACTTGTGTCACTAGAACCGAGAACATGTCGCGGTATAAGAACCAGATGAACGTATCTACATTTTGTAAATTTTACAGGAGAGCAAAAATACTGCGGGAATTCGGCACTTCAAACTTTACTAGCTTATTAACAGAGATAATATACAGTTAGCGATAAAAAAAATGTTGATATGTTGTCCTACTATTGGAGCATTAAACAATATTTTTTTTTTTGTTTACAATGCTTACTAAGATAATATAATTATTTTTTTGAAGATACGCTCATCTGGTTCTTATACCGCGATGTCTAAGAACTAGTTTCCCAAAAATTGGGCGATTTTTTCACTTAAATTAAAAGGCCTAATATTTATAATAATTTACCCTTGTGAGATATTGAATGAAAGTGCTAAGTTTATTTTAGTGCAATTCGTTCGTAAAATATAGGAAACAACTACAAAGTACAAATTTTCTTTATTTTTATTTTATGCTAGCCGATCCGGTGAACTTCGTACCGCCAGACATCAACTATCTTACTAAATAAACCAGACATAAATTAACAGACTACTAACAGTTTGTATGGACAAAATTAAGTGTTGGTTTTCCCGCTTTCCCTGCAATTTTCACAGTTTTTCTCTCAACATGATCCTTTTCATGACAATAACCAACACAGTGAAAGAAAAATTAATGCCTTACAAATATATACATATATTCATGCCAAGTCCCTTACGGGGTTGACAGAGAATATTCAGAGCCAAATCTCACGATCCTGGCAGACCTGTCTAGTTTCCTCGACATTCTTTACCCTTTTGATACAAACATTCCGGTTTCGGGGACTCCTGACACCACCCTCGGATAACACCCGTGCGATTTGATCGCCATACACACAAAAAGCAAATAGTTGTCTTCACTATTTCATTCACAATTATTGTAAGTGGTAGCTCCGTCTATACATTTTTATTGGTCTGAGACTATCGTATAATATATGTATAATGTAAGTATTTATTTATATATATTAGGTAAAACATTTTTCATCAAAACGAGTCGTAAATGTTACTTGCAAGATATATCCACACTACACAAACATTAGACACAAGCTTATCACAAAAAACTTCGCATCTCTATTTTCAACATGAACTTAAAAACGTGAATTAAAAGCAAAAAACAAGAAGGTTACATAAAATGTAAGAATACGAGGACATGAAATGTGTGTCCAAATGAAATAAAAAACATATGTTACCACATTTAACAGTTACCGAGGGCGGTATTCCCAAACAATTATGACTTAGGGACCTTCAAGAAAAGAGCGTACTCATTCCTTAAAGGTCGGCAACGCATCTGTGATACTCCTGGTGTTGCGGATGTTAGTGGGCAGAGGTGATCACTTTCCATCAGGTGACCTACCTGCTCGTTTGCCTCCTCTTCTATAAAAAAAAATAAAAAAAATGTGACGACCAACTTTACAAAGTCGTTGGCAGAAAATTTTAATGACGATTCTGTCAGATGACGATTCTGTCAGATGGCGACCACCTTTTGCCATTCTACCAACTTTTGGCAAGCGGACCACGAAACTAAACCCAAGACCGATTTAGAGTACGTCATTAGATGTAGCTACAACATATTCACATTTAATATTATAAATGTGAAAATGTATTTGTTTATATCCTACTAAAATTAAATTTCCGAAGTGTCATAGTTACTTATATCAAAGAAACTGCTATATAATGACGATAAAAATCCATAATACTTTTCCGAAAAATATTAGGGAATTAAAGGAGAAACTTTTTACAAGAAAACTCCGCGATTGGCTTATTGATAAATCTTTCTGCACTATTACAGAATATTTTACATATAAAATAACTTGAAGATAAATACTGTTAATGAATTAATAATGTTATATTTAATAAATGGCATATTTGTGTTTTGTGTATTTGTAATAACAAATTAATTTAATAATGAATAAATGAATTAAGTATAGGTAAAATGTAAAATTAATTGATATTTAAATATAATTTCCTGGTTGTTGCAGTGTTATTTATTAATATATAAATTGTAATAAGAATAATAAATAATATTAATTGTATAATAGTTAATAATAATGAATATTGTAAATCTTTTTATAGGATAAGTGAATCAAAGATTCTTGTACAAAAATACTTGCATGCCATGTAAATGGCGGAACATTTGTACTTTATTTTAATATTAAGACCCCATAAAACATGTGTCCAAGCAAGAAATAAATGATTAAATGATTAAATGATGATTAAATGATTAAATGTTTATGTGGATCCCGGCGACGTCTTCGAGACGAAATAGTCATGCTTCACCTTCATACATAGTAAAATCTGTCAGATATTTTTAAACAAATGTAAATTTCGTTTTTCCATTTCGGCGCGGAGTTCGAGCTGCATCTGTCATTTATGTTAAACTAGCAAGCCCGGCGAACTCCGTTTCGCCGCCTGTTGTTTTCGTGGGGGATACTCACACATCTACGTACTGGCGTAATCGGAGCGGATTACGCCATGCATGTATGCATGTACCATGCATGTACATGCTATTTCTCAGAATTGACGACCTATGTGAAAATTGATTTTTCTAGTTTTCCTGTTTTTCTATAGACATTTTTTCTGAATTTTGTTTGCTTGTTTGTTTGTGAGGTTTATACTCACGGAGACCGAGACCTTTCCAACGAACGCAAAACCGTGGAAATCGGTTCGTGCGTTCTGGAGTTATAGCGTAAGGAAGGAAAACCCGAATTATTTCTATATTTATATATATACAGCGCTGTTTTTAGTTATATCATAATAAGTGTGTATAGTGAATTTCATAAAAGGCAAAAAAGTTTGTCTTAAATTAATAGCATGCAAATGTTTGCATCGCCAACAGAATTTTGTGTTCGGAGTTAATGAATGTGCTATAGAAGATGTAAGGTGAACTGACTATCAAAAAACAACGTAACGGATTTTAATGCGATTTTCACTGTTGTTTAGACCATTTATCCCCGTATCTTAATTTAAATAAATTTTAATAGAGTGTTTGTACGGTAGAGAAATAAATATATTTTGTGAAGAAGCCGTCAAAAAATCGATTTACGGTCGCTTACAGATACATCAAAATACGAGTAATGTATATTTTCAAAAGGCCTACAATAAAGTCTGCAATAGCATATATTTGTCTCCTAAGAAAGAAAGAAAAATATGTTCAAAAACTGTAACAACACAAAAATAAATAAGTTTAAGTGTTAGGCTAGTATACTAAATAAGACATAAAAGCGTTTTATTAATTTACATAAAACGTGAAGCAAGCGTAAAAGCGTAAGCATTACAATTTTATTTCTTTTATTTTAATGAATTTTATCAAGACTTTGAATAGTCTATGACATTGGGACATATGAGTTTATAGGCAAGAGAAATTTATTGGCAAAGGAATACCAAGTTTATGGAGTTTATCATATAAGGGAAGTCTAGCTTTGTAATTTTCACATGCGAAAAAGATGTGGTCTAATGTACCTTCGTCCCTGCCACATCCACATAGAAAGCTATCGCGGACTCTGATTTTATTTAAGGAAACTGGTGTACAGCAGTGCCTAATCCTAAGTCTACAAATTACAGACACAACGGCTTTGGAAGTATTTTATATTTGTAAGATGAAATTTGGATGAAAGTATAGTGTCTGCCTGCACATTACACTACCTTGCCTCCATCTATCCTTCCATGTACTAAGAAGATCTCTATGTGTCATTTTCAGTATATCGTAAGAGTAAAGGATAAAATGTGACCTATCAACCAAGTTTTCTAGTTTACAAGCCTCAAGTATTGCAATAGATTCTCATGTGAAAACTGAAGATTCAGGAGGACTCTGGAATTGTATCATTACCTTCGAGTTTTGGTAACATAGCCCAATGCCAGTACAACCCATTGGGGTGAGTTTGGAAACATCAGTATAAAATCTATGCCAATCCGGCCATCTTTCTTTAACAAACGTTCTGAAATATGTATTAGCTAATGATGAACTTTTAGGGATGCTAAGGTCGAGACACATTTTGGAATGGGTAAGAGAAAATTGTATTTAGATCAACAGAAAATTGAATGGCTAAATTTTTAATTTTATTATAAATATTAACCAAAAGGGGAGGTTCTTAGAGGACCCAGTAAGAGCTACCCGAGACATAAATGGTATTTGATAACTTTTGAATTTTCTGGGATACAGGGTGGGTAGTGACACGAAGGCCTTTAAAGAGGAATCCAGTCAGCAAGGTATCGGCGCATTCAATTAAGTGGGGCCTCTCCACACTCAACCTGGAGAGCTTTAATGGGTGAAGACTTCATACATCCTGCAATGGATTTAGTTCTATTTTTTAAAAATAAAAATAGTCGCCTCTGTGGTCTAGCGGTCCGGGTGTTGGACTTGACTGCATGAGGCCCCGGGTTCGAATCCCGGGTCGGCCAACAAAAAGAAATTTGGATTTTTCCAATTTCCTAAAAAAAAAAAAAAAAAGTTGGTCGGGATTGGAAATGTGCCCGGTTGGCGATAGGCTTGCCACCTGTCACATTGAGGGACTTAGTATCTTCGGCTAGTCGTGGGTACCCTGGTTGTGCCTCTGCCTACCTCTTCGGGGATATGGGCGTGAAGATACATTTTAAAAATAAATTGACGTTTTCGTCACCATTGACAATGTGTCAAACGGTCATCACAACGCGCCACTACTTTTATCACTTAAGCCATTAAAATGGTAATTACAAAAGATGTAAAATATTTACATAGGTATTAGGTACTAACTTTAATTAAAAAAAAAGTACAATTTACAGCGACATTAAAAGATACAGCTTCTTAATTAAAAATAATGATAAAACATAAAGATTAAAGAGAAGAGATTAAATATCACAATAATGAATACTATCTACTTGTATAAAAACACCACTTTCCACGGGTGACATAATTTTTAATTCTTGATACTCTTTGCCTACTCCGTAAGGGACGACGTGAAGATATGTATATACATATGTGTGTAAATATTTACACCTTCCTCAAGATATTTCCTTTTTTTTATGTTATAGGAAAGCAAACAAGCAGACGGATTTCCTGATGGTAAGAAATTCACGCCGCCTTGAGACACCAAAGATGGTAATGGTGCGTTGCCAACCTGAGGTCAGGATGTTAGACTTCAAGCAAAAGTAAGTTTACCGGCTACCTTACCCTCCGGACCGGAACACGTCATGACGTTATGGGCAGGAATAGGTAAGGCGGTGGTACCAAACCGGGCGAGTCGCTGCGAAACTCTACCACCTAGTCAGATGTCACGGTGTTAGTGATGATAAGCCTATGCTCGCCTTTTACGAGCTGCCTGGCCAGAAAGGCAGATGGTCTATTCTGCAAAGGAGCCCGGACCAACACGGGGAATATCGAATAGTTTTAAACATCTTAACGTCAGGACCGATTGGACTGTCGCGAAATTTGATACTCGACAGTCGACTAAACTATAACTTATAAGCGGACTCAGGATTTTTGTCGGCGAACAAGAACACGGTTCTCGTCATGTTAAGAAAAAAAAAATCATGTTAAAAAAAAACGTCATGTGGCCTATAGGCACCACAGATGTTATAGGTGCATCGCTGTCCTAAGGCCGGTATGGAAGGCCTATTGTGCAAATCTACCGGCTGCCGTACCCTCCAGACCGGAACATGACAGAGTCATTGGCAGCAGAAAAACGTAAGGCGATCCCTACACGGGCAATTTGCTGCACAGAACTCTACCACCAGTGGTCAGTGGTTTTGTTGGCAATAACCTATATTTATTCCTATATATGTGCATACCTCTTACGAGCTGCTTGGCAGAGAAGCAGATGGTCTATCCTACTTAGCGGACCCGCATCAACAAGGGGGGACAAAGGCTTATTTTTATCTCGAACGCGTTCCCAGATCCAGTTGCAAATAACTTTAAAACGCGGCGAGCAGCACATTATTTTCATTTACATATTCAAATTGACATAAACACTGTGGAAGTCAAAACTATGACTTTTGCAGTCATATTTAAATCTACGTTCATCAATTTCTTGTTCATAATAAATCTATTTGATTTATATCGTTTTAGTTTTATATTAAAATAGTTATTTCAATATGAAAATAAAACAATTAGATTGTTTTCAAAAATGTAATATATTTTACTTTTATCTCAAATTTAATAAAGAGTATGCATGCTGCAAAATAGACAGGTAGATATCCGTGTTGGTCCGGGCTCCTGTGCATAAAGGACCATTTACCTTCCTGTCCTAGGCAGCTCGTAAAAGGCGAGCATAGGCTTACTAGTACCATCAAGAAATCTGTCTGCTTGTTTTCATTCCATTATCATAAAAAGAAAACATCTTCACCTACTTGCCGAAATGGATTCTGCGATATGTATGTATGGGATAGGTAATCATGTTTACCGGCTTCCTTACCCTCCGAAGCGGGACACGTCAACGGCAAGCATTGGACGTGGTGGCAGGAATAGGTAAGGCGGTGGTACCGATCCGGGCAAGTCTTTGCGAAACTCAACAACCGAGTAGGATGTCACGGTGTTACGAGCTGCCGGGCAGAAAGGCATATGGTCTATTGTGCAAAGGAGCCCGGACCAACACGGGGGGACTAGCTTTATAAAGTAATAAAAAAAACATTAAAATCAGTCTGTGACGGTCATTAGCATTACACGATAGGTTTTGCAGTCATTGAATAGACTGAAGAATAACCTAGCGTGTAAAAAAGTGGCTGATATTTGCATGAAGCTGACATCAGTACGTTAGATCAAAAATAATTCAGTGACTGGTAAAACTGACGGCAAACCTAGCGTGTGATGGGCGTCTATCAAATAACATGGAGGTAAAAGAAGGCTAGTAAAAAAATAAATAAATGGAGGTCAATAGGATTATTGGTATATTTATTTCATATTTCCTACGTCAGCATATTTTTTGTTATAAGATATCAAATAAACAGGAGGCTCTACTACTGCTAAAAACAACATGTTTTTATATAACTACTGCTTTTTTTTCAAATATTTAGAAGATAAGTTATTGGTCATCCATACGTCATTAAAAATTTTATTTAATAAAAAAAATTTTAATATTTAATTAAATAATTAACAAAGATGTAAAAGTAATTACGGAAAAATAAAGACGATTATTTTTTGTCTTTAACATTTGAATAATGTTTATTTCATTTAATAAACAATAATATATACCTCCATGAGATAATAAACTTGTAGGAAACTAGCTTTTACCCGCGATTTCGCTCGCACATTGTAGTTGTTAACGTGAGGGAGACCATTCTTTAAAATTAGATCAATTTTTATCGAGATACAAAGCAATCTATTTTTTAAATAAGATGCACTTTTTTATATGGAAAAAATATCAAAATCAGTTGGGGCCCTTTTAGCTAGAAATAGAACATGCACACTTTAAATTTTAAAGTTTCAAAGTTTTAAATTGACAATAACGGATAAACGGAAAAAAAAATAATAAATTTGATCCTGTTAAAATAATAATTTTATTTAGTAAATGTAAATAAAATGTAGTAAAACTAAAATATAGCCACAATTCCGATCCGATGGTCGTTGATATCAATATCGAAGAATCTAAAACAGCCTGGGATGCTGGAGTTTTAATAGGCTACATTTTGTCCTTAACTCGTAACTAGTTGAGCAGAGGAGATATTTTTTTTTGGCATGGCCGTTTCTGCCAGTAGTCAACTTTTAAGTTTGCCTCAGGTTACCACCTCATGTAACAGAAGCAGGCTAAAGTTATTCAAAATTAGTCATAACTCGTCACAAAGTCATGCAAGGGTATTTAGTAAAGCGACGGCCTTAAGTAAGATTTGGCGGCAACGCGAAAACATACGACAAAATAACACAAATACAAAATGCTACTAAAATTTAATAGTTTTACCAAATATATCTAATCCACACATGTACAAGAAATTCAATAAAATTACATAAAGCAATAAATTAAAAATTAAAAAAAAAACTGACACCAGAGCTTAAAGGGAATTAAAAAATAAAAAAATCGGTCAATCTCCCCACTTTCACCCCCCACAACTTTTAGAATCTCAACGGATTTTCGTCAATCATGTCTAAGAACCTTTTACCTTTGATACAAAAAAAAAAAACTAAATAGAAATCACTGTATCCGTTCGGAAGTTATGATGCTACAAACAGACAGACACGTCAAACTTATAACACCTCCCATCTTTTGCGTTGTGGGTTAAAAAAACTGCGACCATCTCTCTCGATGTCGTCAAAACTGCCCTAAATAACTTTAAGACGCAACGTAACAGCGGGAAACGTCCAGTATATTATAATTTATAATTATAATTATTAGAAATGAAACTTGTCAGACCGGCCAAACGGTAAAGTAGGTGAAATCAAGATTAGAAATGAAGAACAACAATGTACCTTTTGATTTAAGCAAGTAGTTTATTTAGTTTATTTGTTCACTCGCAAGGCATGTTCTGTGGGCATGTTGAGTCTTTATTGCATTTTTATGGCACTAGAAAGTAAAAGACAATGTATGTTATAGGTGCGTCGCTCTCCTGCGGCCGGAGTGTTAGGTCTATGGTACAAGTCTACCGGCTATCTTACCACCCAGGCCGGAAAAAGCATAGTCATTATGGCAGCAAGAAAAACTAAGGCAGAGAATCCGGGGTAAAATTACTGTACAGCCACCTACCTCCAGTTATCCTATTGGCAATGACCATAGCCTAGACTAGACTTCTTAAGTGTTTGTGCGGATAGAGGACCCACACCAACACGGGAAAATGGACACGCTCCTGTGATATTAGATGAAATCGATGGGCATTTTTTTTAAATTAATTTTCAACAACTATCTTTATCCTAAAGCAGAAAGACTCGTTGAAATACGAAAAGTGTAAGACAAAGACATCTTGTATAGTATACGCACAAGTCGATATCGTGATTCATGGATCGCAGAAAGAACTACAAATACAGCACTGTTGAAATCTTAGCAATTACTACACTTTTTATCTAAACCTAGTTTTTATTTTAAGATTTAATTGTTATTACTGTTGTTGATGATCGCCCCTGTTGTCTAGCGGTCCGGTGTTGGATTTGACTTCATGAGGTCCGGGATTCGATCCTCCAGTAATGCAACAAAAAGAAAGAAAGAAAATAAAATATTGATAGACTAAAACTAACCACACATTATTATAAAAACAACTAAAAATTTAACATAACCCTAAATATATGCCACTTAAATAGAGGACGGAAAAAGTAGTAATAAAATAGAGAAACAGAGCGAAGTAACATGAGTTTTATTTACCCTGGATTCTATACTTGCTATCGTCGGCACTTGGTGGAATTCCATTGTATATACACGTTGTTTGGAGTTAACACTTGTACTTATCCACTGTATACTTTATTTAACACTTTATTTTACTTTCTAGCCAACCGGTTTTACTGTTTACAGCATCATCAGGGCTTTGAAACTAAAGATCTTTTTTGATTTAACGTTCAATATCTGTTTGGTTAGATATTACTGACGGTACCCCTACCAAGTTAAATCAAAAAAGATCGATTTCGATGTTTAAAACTAATATTTCATGAATTATCATTTCCTTCACGTTCTAAAGCCTGTATGATATAACATTATAGATGATAGGTACTGTCTATTGTGAGGTAATAGCCGGGTGCTTTAGTATGTTCCAAAAACGGTACCCCTACCGTACAGTCAGTAACATCTAACCAAACAGATATTGAACGTTAAATCAAAAAAGATCTTTAGTTTCAAAGCCCTGATGATGCTGTAAACAGTGAACCCGGTTGGCTAGAAAGTAACATAAAGTGTTAAATAAAGCATACAGTGGATAAGTACAAGTGTTAACTCCAAACAACGTATTTATTTACCCTATTGGCTGACAACAGGGTAAATAAAACTCAGTATTTGTTGAGGCTTAATCTACCTCAACACTGGTTTCAGCTTGCCCCGTCTGACGAATACAACAAAGAGCAGCTAGCAACACAAACGTACTACAATTTGGCTCTTTTCTCTTTTTGTTACTTTAAAATAATTATACAATACTAAGATGTCAATTATTGTTATAATTGATAACATCAACATTTACTATCTAAGTTGTTTTTTCAGTTTAAATATAAGTAAAATTTTATCCGCGAACAATAGACACATTCCATCATAGATTTTGTATTTCAATCCCTTATGTTATAAGGTAAGTCATATATTATATTAAAAACAACAATGGACCGAAAATAGAGCCCTGCGGTACGCCAATCGTACCCGCAGAACCCAAAGAGGTTTAACCATATATTTTGACCCTCTGAACTCTATTGTTCATGTATGAGATCACGACATCAAGAGCTTTGTATTTAATTACGTAATGACGCAATATCCTGATCAAAGAATCATGATGAACGTAGTCGAAAGTCTTAAAGAGATAACAGAATACACCTAATTCATCATTCTCTCCCAGGCTTCAAATGTATTTTTTAGTAATTCGACGCCTGCTATGAGGGTTGAACAATTTTCGGTAAATCCAAACTGTTTATTATGTAACAATTTCTTTAGATTAAAGTGATTTAACATCTGTTTAATTAAATTTTACATCATTTATTAAGTGTAGGCGGAAATGAAATAAGTCCAAAATTCGTTGGGTCAGAAGTGTTACCCGATTCAAATGATGGCACTACCTTGCTTTGTTTCATTAGACAAGGAAATACACCATTCGATATGCAGCAGTTAATAATGACCAAATATAGTGCAATACCATGATTGATTGATTGATTGATTTCATTGATTGATACAACTGTTTTAATAGAATGTCTTTACAAGCCGTAGACATACAAGTAAGACACCGTGCTGTGGCCGGGATTTTAGGCGAATTGTGCAAGCCTATTGACATGACTGAGTCATTATGGTACCAGAAACAAGTAAGGCGGTTGGTCCCAACCACGCAAGCTGCTGCTAAGCACCCTACCATAAGTGGACCAACTTACCTATTCCAGTCGCCATGACGCCCCGACGTCGACTCATTCTTGGCGTCTATCAGTTTAAAGAGTAGGGTAGCTAGTTTTATATAGACATATCTTCCAATTACATAAAAAACAACCAATAATGCTTAGGTTTGCTTGATACTATTAACACGCAGTCTTTAGTCAATATAAGTGTGTTGCTTACTTGGCACTATTTATAAATCAAGCGGCCAAAGATATTAAAATGATGTTGAAACCTGACTGCTCACCATACAATAGAAGTTTTTTGGAGCATACTAAAGCACTCGGCTATTACCTCACAATAGACAGTACCTATCATCTATAATGTTATATCATACAGGCTTTAGAACGTGAAGGAAATGATAATTCAGGAAATATTAGTTTTAAACACCGAAATCGATTGGTGAAAATACAGGTAAGCTCGAGGCATGGAGACGTTAAGGGACACCCTCATTTTTTATTGGATAAGACAGCGAACAAGCACATGTTTCATGTGAGGGGCAATTATAGTCTACTAGCTGCGCCCCGCGGTTTCACCCGCGAAGTCCCAATCCCGCGGGAACTCCGGGATAAAAAGTAGCCTGTATGTTATTCTGGGTCTTCAGCTACCTACATACCAAATTTCATCGTAATCGGCTTTGTAGTTTTTGCGTGAAAGAGTAACAAACATCCATACATACAAACTTTCGCATTTATAATATTAATAGGATACCGTTAGATACTGTAGACATTATATAGGTCGCTTTCATGTCGAGATGTTACGCCTATTGACAAACTCTACGCCCGGTACTCTACGTCCTGACTAAACTAAGATAGAACCAAACACTGTCATTATGGTGGCATGTACATTCAGTCAAAAAAGTATTGAGTATGTACTGTTTGTGTATGGTCCCAGATTCTAATTTCTGTTTTCGTTAGATTGGTACATGTCGATTTCAAGTTGCATCTGTTTCGAAAAGAAAAGACCTGATGTAATTTATTTAAAAACACTTGTACTTTCCACAATATATTTTATTTTTATTTTTATAATTTAGCCAACCGGTTTCGCTATACAAGCATCATCAGGGCTATATAACAACTCCCAACCGGTTTCGCTATACAAGCATCATCAGGGCTATATAACAACGGTTGGCTAAATTATAAAAATAAAAAATAATAAAATATATTGTGGAAAGTCCAAGTGTTTTTAAATAAATTACATCAAGAATGGAATTCCACCAAGCTCCGACGATAAGAAGTATAGAATCTATAGAAAAGACCTGAATTTTCTCCAAAAGCTAACTCGCATTAGAGCCACTGAGGTCATGCTAGAATGAGACAATTCAGACCCAACATTCATGAAACGTATAGTTACTGGTGACAAGACGTGGGTTTACGACTTTGACATTCACACCAGTCAACAAGCTTCGGAGTGGCGCTTGTCAACTGAACAGGAAACCGAAGAAACCAGGCCAAGCTTGTTCAAAAGTCAAAGTCATGTTGAGTGTATACTCGGAATTCTTGTCAGAAGGTCAAACGGTAAATAATGAATATTATTTGATTGTTATGCGGCGTTTAAGAAAATAATATGCACGAAAAAGACCCGATTTGTAGAAAAACAATTCTTGGATTTAACACCACAATAATGTGCATTGCACAAGACCACAATTATAGTGAACGAGTTTTTGATCAAACATTACACAAATACCATCGAACCATTTCGTGGCACCCTTTTTCAAAGGGTAGGAGACGTAAAAGAGAATTTGCGGCGAGTACTGAAATCAATTTCGGAAACAGCATTAAAAAATATATTTTTGATGATTGAATTATTGGTTGGCATAAATGTATCGTTTCTTAAAGAGCATATTTCGAAGGTGATAAAATAAGTTTTGATGAATAACAAACAGTGTGTATTCATTATCTTCTCCATGTACTTTCTTGGAAGAATAGTATGTGTGTATTATAGATGAGTAGTGAAACTCTACCAATGTAAGCAACTTACATAGGTAGAGTCTGCACAGTCTTGTTAAAATATGTCACAAGCAATGTTTATCGAATCCTGAAAAGTTACGAGAAATCCTATTTAAAGGCTGATAAATTTAGGGATGATCACATAAAAGAGATGAGTTTAAAAATGGCAAAAATAAACAAATACTGAAAAATAATTGTTTAAACAAAAATAATAAAATCTTGAAATGTGCCTAACGAATGGACAATCGCTAGAAATCAAAACAACAACTGGTAATTAATGATTATAATATTTATGTTTATGATTAGGTTCAGACAAAAATTGGTCTATTTTATAGACGTAGTATAATTAACAAACAGACGTTTGGCGTAAGAATATGACGACCCCATCGCACGCAATCTAGTAGTGTCGACTATGTGTGAGATATGTGTTCGTATAAGGATATTTATTTATTAAAAAATATAACTACTTGACGGATACTTTATGTACCTTAATACATTAATTAAAGTTTTGAAAACACAACTTTGTTGTTGTATTTTTTTGAAATCTTAATAATAGTATAAAAATATTCAAGACAATCACAAAAACCAAATATTCACACACAACCTTATTAACCTTGAAACACCATGTAATTAAACACCATTCCACATTAACTATTTTTTACTTACTTATCTAACGCTCAACAAAATAAGATTACATCATAGATGTCTTATATCTGCTAAAATAATTTGTATTTATTGGGGTGTTCCACGAGGCAGAATACTAGGTTAAAACATTGTCCTGAATTATATATCACTAATTATATATTGTGCGCACAATTATATGAGATAAATTTTTCGATGTTTTCACGTAGGTATGGTAAATCAAAAAAGGGTTAAAAATTAAAAACAGTCTGTATGTTACACTATGTGGTCTTTACCTTATGATCTTCAAAAAACCAAACTTTGTTGAGTAGGTGCTACTACTCCATCGGCAAAAGTCTCATAAGATTTGCTTACGTTAGAAAATATAATTTAACTTACCCTGGAAGCTGGAGCGCACCGGGAACATGCAAGGCCAATGGGCGGACGCGTCTCTGGCTGTGGCGGTGGTACTTGTGGTCCATCTTTCAGTCTGTAGAGGGTAGCTGTCCTCGTCTAGACAAAGGAAGACAAATGTAACAATAAATAATCAAAGGTTTCACTTAATCAAGAACTCAACACACGGCGTCATGTGGGCAACATCAGCACCACTTAAGGTGTCTATAGGAGGAGTTCAGTATGTCTGTCTTGTGTCTGCTCGTTTGCCACCTGTAGGTATGCTCTTGACTCTCCATTTCCTGGCAATCGGAAATTGAAATCGGATATGTTACTTTAGGTAATCTTGAGGACAGCACTAGCAGATTATTAACATTTAGTTAACAACAAACAATAATTTAATTTCTGGGATTCGTTGTTTATTTTTTTGGAAATTAATGTTAATAATCCGATGGTACTGAGTTTAAGAACACCTAAAATAAACCCTACTGATCTCTTAAAAATAAAACGATGAGCTGTACGTATTCGTCAATTAAAACGACCGCTTAAGTAGAGCCAAATCAATATGCCAGAGTGCCTATTAAAGGCGACGTGAAAAACATGTAAATCGAATTTTGTGCTGACAACACAACGTATGTTTAGCTCCCGACGGAATGACGAGGGGTGTTATAAGTTTGAAATGTCTGTGTGTGTGTTTCAATAATTTCCAAAAAATTATAAATCATCTTTGAGGTATAATACTTATCCATATTTAAGTAAAATGTAATGTCAATATCTTACACTTACACTATTTATAATTCAAGAACGGCTACACCGATTAGGCTGAATTAAATTGGTAGGGTAACTTAAAAAAAACCGGGATAAGGACATAGGATACTTTTTATCCTGTTCAATTGTGAGGAACCTGGGAAAAACAACATTTTAATTTTTCCCATACAAACTAATTTAAAATACTAAAATTTAATTATAGTTTTTAAATGTTTTGGTAATAAATAATTAAATTAGTTATAAATATAAATGATTGGCTTAAAAGTTAAAGCATATGTAAATAATAAATGTTAAAATATTTGCACACCAAAATATGGTAGAATATGTTGATATACTTAAATATTTTTGTAACATCTCATTTACACACATATTTCCGCAAATAAATAATTTTCTTTCTTTCTTTCTTTCTAAACGGGCGGAACGAAGTTCGCGGGAACAGCTAGTTTTTTATAAATGAAGCAGTAAGACGGATTTTGTTTTCAAATAAAAGTTATTTAATTATTCCTTTAAAAATGAAACTTTTGTTACATCGTCTCAAATTTTTTGGTCTATATGTCGCATGTCGCGCGACGATGACGCTAGTGCAGCCGAGACCAATACGACGGCGTCTAAAGTTTATAGTTATAGATCAAGTTTCACTTTTACCTTGGTTTCATAAAACCACACAACCCTTTTTTTCTATCGAGTAAAGTTTCATTTTTCATTTTCAAAACACAATTCATTGGAATTTTGTTTTGGAAATAATTGTCCTTTAAAACATACCTATTAATGTTAAACTTGTAGGTACATTTTCATAACAAGATCCGTGAAATTTTTCGCAGAAAAAAAAAGAAATTTACCACTCGTCCTTGTCATATAAACTAAACAAAAGAAGTTTAGACATTGGAATCAGTAATTACATTAAAATTTCAATTAGTTTAAATTTTTAATCCGATTAAAGTGCTATCTGCGATGAAATCTGTTTTAATTGTTGTGGAAATTTTTGATCAATTAAGAAATATTTAAAACTTTTCTAACGAATATTATATTTTTAAAGGTCGGCAACGCATCCCACAAGCAAGGTGACCCACCTGCTCGTTTGCCTCCTCTTCTATAAAAAAAAAAAGAATAACATTGCCTGGAAGAGATCGCTGCCTTGGCGATAAGGCCGCCTTTGTGTATCTTCTTAGTGTAAATTATTTTAATGTATTTGTGATTTATTTGTATTTGGTGCACAATAAAGAGTTATTGTATTTATTGTATTGCAATCACAATACTCTTCCCTCACAATCGTAGCCTATGGACACCACTAACGTTACTATCTTATGGCCAGGGTCTAAGGCCTGAGTACAGGTTCTGCGGCTGTCTTAACTTTTAAACCGGAACAAGATAATATAATAGTCGTGTTCTAGTTTGGAGGGTAAGGTCTACCGTAAACTGCCTAATGCAAATGACTTAAATCTCAACCTTAAATGGGCAACACACCATTCTTTGTTGTCTACAGGCGACGTCTGATTCTAACCATTAAGAAATTTACCTGTTTATTTGCCTTCATATAATATTTAATAAGCAATATGCATGTCTCATCACCTCCAATAAATCATCACTTCATTTACACACCCAGAATCCGTCTTCCTCTAAGATCGGTCTAAGTAAAGGGATATCCAGTCATATAATACTTACTGTACTTACGGGCAACAAAAAGAAAATTGGGTTTTTCTAATTTTCTAATAAAAGAAAATGTTGCTCGGAATTGGAAATGTGATCGGTTAGCGATAGGCTTGCCACCTATCATATTATGGGACTTAGTATCTTCGGCTAGTCGTGGGTGCCCTGGTTGTGCCTCTGCCTACCTCTTCGGGGATATGGGCGTGAAGATACTCTTTTTTAATACTTACTGTAATTTCACTATCTAGTTTGGTATATACATCAGCATGGTGTCTCCGCCGCGCACGTACAGCCTGCCTGAGCGAGCTGGTGTCCCGGCCACACCATCCCCCCACCCGCTCCCCCACCACCTCAAGCATATCCGCTACACGGCTGGAACAAGAGAGAAATGTTAAGCATTACAGAAATCTTACTACCTATCTTGGACGCTATTTGGTTAGTATCAAGAATACTTCGAACCATCCTTATTACGTTAATAATATGAATACTAGCATACTAGCTGTTCCGGCGAACTTCATTCCACCTGTTCATTTTGTAAAAGGAAAAAATAAAACATTATTTTTAATTGTTTCTTTTCTGTTGATTTGGATAAAATGTACCCTATGTTCCTCTCCAGGTTCTAAGCTATCTCCCGATAAATTTTCAACCAAATCGGTTTAGGCGATCTTGAGTTATAATTAGTGTAACTGACAAGACTATATAATAGTTTTCGATTGCATATTTTAGGACGTTAAATTATACCCACTTGTAAAACTAATTGGAATAAATGAAACACTGAAATAGGTAGTTTCGATTCTCTTGCAACGTCGTTACGTGAATTGGGCCACTTGTGGACTTTAAGGCCTCACACGAGATACACTTACACAATTACAAATGTAGGTGAAGTGACTCATACATTTTGCCAAATACAAACACTTTACATAACCGTATATACATATCGCCTTTGTGGTCTAGCGGTCCGGTGCTAGACTTTCATGAGCTCTCGAATTCAATACCTATCACCTTGGTGGTACTAAGTCTTCGGCTAGACGTAGTTGCCCTAGTTGTACTTCTGCCAAACTCATCGGGGATACGGGCGTGAAGATATACATATCAGCTGTTGTGCAAAAACAAACGCTGCATAAATATAAAAGGTAATTTACGGTATAGATAAAGAAAAACTTTATAATAGAAGATATTTTTGGTGTATAAAAATACATAAATACATTTTATATACCTCCTAGGAAAATTTTTGCATCAAAAACATCTTCAGCAAATAAATAACTTTTATTTTATAATAAAAAATAAGTACTATTATGGGTAGGTTCAAAAATCAATACATAGTTTTTCATATCTATATTTTACATAATAAATGCAAAAGTCTGTCTGTTAAGTTTTCACGGCTCAATCTAGGGACCAATTTTGGAGAAATTTGATACGCATATAATTAAAGACCCGAGTTTTAATATGGACTATAACAAAAAATATCAATCCTATTCCACAAAAATCTTAATTTAACGAAATCGCGGGTACAGATAGCATATACCTACTATATAGTAAAGCGTCTCTCTAACTGACAGTACACCTAGGCTACGCTCACAACTTTGCTTGCGTGAATCAGACCACTTACAACTCTAATCCACTACTCTTGATTAAAGATAACAAAGATAACAACTTATATATCCATCCATCAAACAGTGATACTCGAATTAGCATTGGTTTAGTTGATAAAAGTAATAAAAACAATTTCAAATCGTTTTAAAATACCTTGTTTATCTACAATCTACATACTTAACGAAAAACTTTGTGACTCCTTAACAAAAGGCATAGGAAACGCAAAAAGTTTTTTTTAAACATTCCGCAATTCTTAATTTAATCCAAATAATCGCCTCTGTGGTCGAGCGGTCCGGGTGTTGGACTTGACTGCATGAGGTCTCGGGTTCGAATCCCGGGTCGGCCAACAAAAAGAAAATTGGATTTTTCCAATTTTCTAATAAAAAAAAAAGGTGGTCGGGATTGGAAACGTGCCCGGTTGGCGATAGGCTTGCCACCTATCACATTATGGGACTTAGTATCTTCGGCTAGTCGTGGGTGCCCTGGTTGTGCCTCTGCCTACCTCTTCGGGGATATGGGCGTGAAGATACTTTTTTAATCCAAATAAGATTGTTTTTGTCCGTAGAACCACAGTGTGCCAGCCAACCGTGGCGGGGTACTGCTAATGTTTTGTACATGTATTTTTTATTGGCTAGGAAAGTCACGTTCCATAGAGGCAAAATAATCATTTCGTAAATCGTTATTTTTTCAAGTAAAAAGAAAGTACAACCCCATAAATCTTTTGAAAAATTCGCCGTGCCGACGCGCTGTAGGTAGGTATAATGTTTAAATTAAATATTTTTTTGTTTTAACAAAATATTATTACGCAATGTTTAAGTAGCTAGTGTGAATCACAGTCCATGTATAATAATGTGTTAGAAATATGTTGATTTCATTGAAAATAAATTCGTTTCATAGAGTACAATACGTTTGATGCGCACATATAATAACATTTTGTTAGTGGTGCAAGTCCAACAGAGAAGTATACTGGTGGCAGTGCTTCCAGATAGCAACAGAAGAAATAGTGTAAACAACTGAAAAAATACAGTATTTTTGCAAAAACTACAGTAGATTTCTTAATTAGTACAGTAGTTTTACAGTAAAAATATTTGATTATATATTAAAGTAACTAAACTATTTTTTTTTGTTTTATTATTTTCTTCTCCTTTAATTATCATTATTATAAATAGGTACTTATCATATTATTTTTCATGTACTATTCTAAAACTACATTATAATGATTTTCATACATTTTTGAGCTCCATTCATCGCGAAATTGCTGTTTAAGTGTATCACTTTTTGCAATAGCGTAATCATCAACTTCGTCAGTAATTAAACTCATATTAGTAATTACTTTCCGATTAATTGCCTCTGCCGTTTATCGTTTTAGTGTTAGACTTACTTGATTTTATAAGGTCCCCAGTTTGAGTCCCGATTGGCTGTAGGTTTGCCCATCACATGATGAAACTTAGTGTCTCGCTAATAGTGGGTGCCCTTGTAGTAACTTAGGTTACGTTTTCAGGGATTTACGGGCGTGCAGATATTTTTTTTAAGCGATGAAAAATAACGGACACAAAAACAAAATTACGATTTAGGTAAATTTTTTTTGGAATGAGTAGAATAATTCAAAAATGGATCTACTATCCATTTTTAGTACTTATCTAAAACTTGCAAATATTAAAAAACAAAGCAGTATTGCATTGTACCGTTGAGACTCAATTGAATTAATTGATTTCTGTTAATTAGTTATTCTTCAGTTTGGTACATATCTATCTTAAATTATATATTTCTTGTGTTGTCACTGAACTCCTTCTAAACGACTGGAGCGATTTCAATGAATTTTTTTGTATGTGTTCAAGAGCACTCAAGAATGGTTTAGATTCACAATTTGGTCCACTGGAAAATGTTTTTAAATTTTTTTTTTGTAAGTAGTCGTTGATTTTGGAATGTTTTACATTGGATCCAGCAGATTGCAGAGCAGACTGCAGAGCAGACTGCAGACTACAGAGCATCAAATGTTATATAGTAGCTGTTAATGTCGAGCGATACGGAGTTTGCTGGGTCGGCTAGCATCTTATATAAAAATTAATCCCCATTTACTGTGGTCATCGCACGAATTGATGGACAAATTCTGCTCATGCTTTTCGAGGTGTTTGTTCTTCTCAGGAGAAGGTTCTTGTAAAAAAACAAACCGAGAAAATTGAAGGGAAAATGGGAAAAACAATGTTTGCAACTGCAAACTGTAGCTATTAATGTCAAGCGATACGAAGTTCGCTGGGTCGGCTAGTTCTAAATAAATCTGGGATTTTCCATTCAAAAGCTAAAAATATAGGGTTTTATTATGTTTCGTGATCAATTTTGAACCTGATTCAATTTGAACCTGATTTGTTATTAAGTTTAGCAAGAAAGAGATTACAGTAGATCGTCTACACTGTAATTTTACATTACTGTAAATAGACCAAAATTACAGTTAATCTACTGTAATTATAGTGATCTGGTAGCACCGACCGGTGGTGACTCTGCTGAGCACAAACTAAACTTATTTTAGATGCAGCCTAATGAAACTAAAACAAAAGAGATGGAACATTTTAGGCATGTCAGATTAGTCAAATTGTGACGTTTTTAATGTAAAAATATATAGAAATGGAAGAAGACAGTGATAACTCAAAACTAGTTTAGTGAATGCGCAAAAAAATAATTGGCCGTTAGTCTTACTAAATATCTAACTTAATCATAATTATGACGGTTACTATTATTCTTCTGTAACATTTAAATATAATATGTAAAATTTCGTATCTTCATTTCATTGCCATTTTTTACACAATTCGCATAGTTTTAAAATATAAATATGATGTACATGTATTAAAAGATGCCGCTTTGAGATATCATTTTATATACAACTAGCTGTCTCCCGTGGCTTTGCTTGCGTCACAGTTAATATATTTACTGAACTGGAGTTGAATTAAAAATCGTATGAATAATTTATTCCTTTTTTAAACGTATTTTTTTTATTTTTAACCAATAAAAAGGACATATTATAACACCCATTTCACAGCCTTAGGGGTAAAATGTCTAGAAACGCTCAATTACGTATCTACTCATTTTTAATAAGTAACCCAAAAACAAAGTTTAATGTTTGTAACTTAAAAATGACGGTCTTCAATACAAACTTTCAACCCCAATACCTAACCCCTTAGGGTAAGAATTTCCAAAATTCCGTCCTTAGTGGATGTCTATTAAATAAAACGACCCTATTCACCAAATTTCATGGCTGTAACTTTTAGCAGTTTTTGCTCGGCCGTGACAAATCGGCCAGTCAGTCAGGACATGTTATTTTATAAGTATAGATATCGGTTAATATTTATTCATGTTATTTTTGTATAACACACTAACATTAATTACACTACACTGTAATGTAATGGATATCACTACATAGTATAAAACAAAGTAGCTACCTCTGTCCCTATGCATAAATCTTTAAAACTACGCAACGGATTTTGATGCGGTTTATTGAATATATTAAGACTTAAGTGATTGAAAAGGAAGGTTTATATGAATATTTCATAACCGTACGAAGCACATACCGGGCCGCTAGTAATTGATGTAAAATATAGAAAAAAAGGGAAATAATCTAATTTGTAGGTTTTCTTTTGTTTTCTTTAATATTGGTTGTTTATTTAACAAAGACTACTTTTTTCAGGGCAGACATTGAAAACAAAGTGTTTGTGTTGCCACAAGGGCACCCGTAGTACGACTCATTACCATTTCATCCAATATTCACGTGATTACTCACTTCAGGTTACGGATGGCCATTGTTTGATCGACAATTAACGATACGCATTTACCTCGGCAACGATACGTATTTAACTTGTAAATACGAGCAAAAGCAACAAGAAGCACGTTTTTTATGATAGGAAGTGTAAAAGATGGTTTTCCTGATAATAGTAATACATCTTCTCTAGACATCGAACACGTTACTGGTGCATTGCTGACCTGTGGCCGGGATTTCAATTGTTATAAATTTCCTTTTAGAGGAAACATGCCGTCTCAATGAGGTTTTTGTAGAAAAGATACGACATTGTTGTTTCTAAATAAATATGAAATATAAATAAGTCTTTGTTACCGACGTTGAGTTTGTTTCGTTATCCGGCCGATAATATTATATATACCTAGTCTTGCCATAAATATTGTAATAAAGAAAAAAAATATTTTTTTAACTGCAAATAACATA
>NJDD01002628.1:117039-132753 GCA_002245505.1 Calephelis nemesis
TGTAGTTTTTGCGTGAAAGAGTAACAAACATCCATACATACAAACTTTCGCATTTATAATATTAATAGGATGAATAAGTCTTTGTTACCGACGTTGAGTTTGTTTCGTTATCGGCTGGGTGGCTAGGTGTGGAAACGGTGGAGATTTACAATAGATTGGGTTACGCAGAAGAGAGATGAAGCCTGTAAATAAACTAAATCAATAAACTTTATTTTAATACTAGCTGGGACAATAAACTGTTGTTTTTTTCCTATTTTACCCTGACTAATACAATGACATTACACAACAAACAAAATTGTGTGGATTCATTTCTATATTTAAAAACTAGTCGAGTTAACAGACGTTGTCCTGTCGTAAATTTGAACATTATTTTTTTTTGGATATGAGCCTTCTTATCTTCTATCACGACAAAAAAAACTTATCAAAATTTATTCATCCCTTCAGGCGCGATGCAATGACCACGCAAAATGGGGATTCGTTTTTATATATAGAGACTAGCTGTTCCCGCAAACTTCGTTCCGCCCGTTCAGTTTGTATGGGAAAAATTAAAATGTTGTTTTTCCCAGTTTCCTCAACCTCAGTCACAATTGAAGAGGATAAAAAGTATCCTATGTCCTTCTCCCGGTTTTAAGTTACCTCCCTACCAATTTTCAGCCTAATCGGTGTAGCCGTTCTTGAGTTATATATAGTGTAACTAACACCACTTTCTTTTATATATATAGATAAAGATATAGATTAGATTAAAATATTTGCACTCTACAATGTCATAGAATATGTGGGTATGATTTAATATTTTGCAACAATTTCATATCAAACATACTCTTTGAGCAAATTAATTGTTTTAATTTGATTTCATTAAGACTAACTTAACTACGTGGTGACAGGAGAAGTTAAAGCAGGTGTGAGCAAATTAATTGTTTTCATTTGATTTCATTAAGACTAACTTAACTACGTGGTGACAGGAGAAGTTAAAGCAGGTGTAACTGGTACGCATGTTGTATGACTCTACCGCCAGTTTGAACAATAATCTAATAAAATATATATAAACGGAAGGTAACAACAGAACCGTTGGTGGGCTCAGATCACATTTGCAATTAAATGTAAATTTCATTTAAATTTTGTTGTAAAATAATGTGTGTGGGTTGTAGATTAAATAGTAAAACTAGCTGTACAAGCGACTTCATTCGCGATTGTCTGCAGTAAACGCTAAATAAATTAAATTTTGTAAATCGACATACATCGTAATAGACAGACAAACTTTCGCATACATAATATTAACACTATTGGTATTTAAAATCCTAAGAATTTAAAGCAGCTTATGATGACCCGTACGTCCAAGTTTTTCTTTACATTTCAAAGTTTTGTGGACAGTTTATACTGAGTTTTGTTATGTCTATAATTTATAGACTGCATAACTTATGATTTAGAAAAAAATACAAAGACAATCTGCAAGGCATTAGATATTACAAAACAAAAAATAATAAAATCTGACTACTCGTTAATGTAATATAAAATGTATGAGATAAAAAAAATTGAAATCTCTCGGATCTCGGAACATGGACAAACTATATGCTAAATTTTGAACTTTTAAATTGAATTGTGTAAATCGCGGTCTAGACACAGACAGGCAACAATTGAAAAACTAAAAAAAATCGACTGCAAGTTTTTAAACGCCAGCACCTATTTTTTAAATCAATGTACAGAATTCATCCTTTTATAGTTATATATGTATTATGTTTTTTTTTTATATATAAGAGGAGGCAAACGAGCAAGTGGGTCACCTGATGGAAAGTGATCACCGCTGCCCACGGGCATCTGCAACACCAGGAGTATCACAAATGCGTTGCCGACCTTTAAGGAATGAGTACGCTCCTTTCTTGAAGGTCCCCAAGTCATAATTGTTTGGGAATACCGCCCTCGGTAACTGATTCCACAAAGATGTTGTGCGAGGTAAGAAATGTAATAATAAGAAATGTATTGTAATATACATATTGTAATATATAATATTTATTAGGTAAAAATGTATGAAACCTTATTTCTAACAAATTTAAAGAAGGCTCTATTCAAATGAATTTTCTTTTTTGTATGTTTGAGCAATCATTTCGCCAGTTAAGTATACATTTTTATAATACTTTTTATTTAATATACATATATCAATATGATTCAGATTTGGCCTCCTATTCAATTAATGAGAATTGGTTAAGAAAGAAAGAAAATTATTTATTTGCGGAAATATGTGTGTAAATGAGATGTTACGAAAATATTTAAGTATATCAACATATTCTACCATATTTTGGTGTGCAAATATTTTAACATTTATAAAAAATATTATTTAATTAGGTACATATGCTTTAACTTTTAATATTATAAATGCGAAAGTTTGTATGTATAGATGTATGGATGTTTGTTACTCTTTTACTCTTTCATGCAAAAACTACAAAGCCGATTACGATGAAATTTGGTATGTAGGTAGCTGAAGACCCAGAATAACATATAGGCTACTTTTTATCCCAAGGTTCCCGCGGGATTGGGACTTACGCGGGTGAAACCGCGGGGCGCAGCTAGTTATTTATATTTATAACTAGATTAATTATTATTTATTACCAAAACATTTAATAATTTTAATTGAATTTAACCCTGTCTACCGTAAACTACCAAGCACTTTTTGAAAAAAAAAAATTAAAAGAAAATGTTTATCTCATTCTATACATACGAGTCACGTATGAATAATGTATCAAATTTTAATTATGTTTAAAAAGATAACTATGGATTTTGGAATTTAAGGAAATAAAAATACTTGGGATTAATTAAATTGCTTCTCGTACTAATCTCTCAAAACATAATTTAAATTTATTGTTAAATTAACATAATGTTAATCTCTTAACAAAAATATTATTTTATGGGATAGACGGAAACAAGCACACGACTCTCCTACCGGAACCTAAAAAACATAGATGTTATAGGTGCATGACTATCTTGCGATCGAGGTGTGGGGTCTAATTTTCAGTTTGCGAACCGGAATATTACATCTCTACCGGGGCAAGTTGCTGCACAGGACTCATCTTAAAAGCTGTCAGACATAGGTATCTCCAACTTTTTGAATGCGGTTAAAAAAACCGGAATGTCTGTCGAATCTTTTTATTATTAAACAATAAAAAATAATTCAAAATACACTACGTATGTAATTTTACGTAAAATATAATACCTACATTTTTTTATATAATACGACCCAGCCTTTTTTTTTTAAAAAAAAAAGTCTGCGAGTAACTAAATTATATACAAATCGTATTGCAATTGTATTGGCGGTTTCAAAACATGTTGTCAATACACAGCTCAATAGAAAAACACCCTTTTCACCTATAGACATCCAAAATGTTAATGATGCGTTGACCATTTCACCCTTTCGACAACCAGAACCAGAAACCGACAATGCCAAGCCACTATCTAGTACTTACTTATCTTCACGCCAAGTCCTTTACAGGGTCGGCAGAAAGATACCAGTGCCAAATGTCACAATCCTTGCAAACCTGCTTAGACTTCTTCACATTCATTACTCTTTTCATACAAACGCCAATTTCGGAAACTTTTAATAGGTACAATTCTGGGATAAAACTCGATTAATTTGATCGTGTGTCATCCTAAGTCTAGTAGATCAGGAAAACCTAAAGAATACTACATTTATGAATCTAGAAAAGAAAATTAATAAGCAAGTCAACAAAATTTGTCAGAACAGCCGTTGAAATAGTGCAAATGTATTAACGACATAGAACTTCAGGATCAGCAATTTCCAGATTTTTGGTGGAAGCGTTTATATACAGTACCTACTTAGTCAATTCCCGAGAGGGCTAAATATTTTTTGGTCTGGTTGGTTGTAAACTTGCATGTACAAATTATTAACTTTACATATAATTTGTATGAAAAATAACTCAGGAATTTGAAGATTGAAGTATTAATTACTGTACGGCTATTATGCAGAAACTTGTTAAGAATAATTGCACTGTTACGTCTAATATGAAAAATGTTACAATAGTAATATCTATGTACGAGATTTCCATAAAGAATAGAAATCTATTAGAAAAGTTTTATTAACACATCATATTTACAGTGCCGGTTTCAGCGCTAACAGCGTCCAGGGCGAAATTCCTTCGACACCCCGTTAGTGCAATTTGAATTTCTAAGAATAAAAATTCACTACCGTAATTTGTTGGTAAAAAAATACATAGAATCCTCGACAAAATCAATCTCGGAATTCTAAACAAAAAGGGGTCACTTCGTAAATGTAGAGTACCAGTTATAAAGGTATTCTTTAATTTTTCTGAAAGCAAGAGAACATCAAACGACTGGACCAAATTAAATCGAATTTATATTAACTGACGGATAATTGTACAACTTCAATTGAAAACTCGTAATTTAAAATTGTTGAAACGGAAGCTGAGATTTTTTGATTTAAGGAAATATGTAATGACAAAACGGAAAGCAAAGACTCACTTATAATAAAAATCAATGACGAACAAAGTTAAATTTTGATTTTGAAAGAGAAATTCAAATTGTTTATAGACACAAATGGCGACAACGTGATAACAATAGCTGGTAGGTATGATACAAGTAGGTTAATAATTTTAACCGTGCGGCTCCTTCTCCTTCCAAAAGAGAAAGAGAAGGATTCGCACTCTTAAATTTTAGACCACTTGTTTGCCGGAGTAACTTGGAAAAAATTAACCAACCTTGAAGTGAAGAACCAGTAGAGGATGGCGGTGAAGATGGCAAGTTCAGCAGCCCCACTTGCCACCCTAACATGTTCCACAACCGTCCACACATTTATCATTGTATCCATATTGCTAACACTCACATCACCAGTACAATTAAAAACACTAGAGAGATCAATCTTGATTTTTAGAAACCACTTACACTTAAAATTCTGCTATCATTTACAAGGAATAAATAATAGAGATCAAAGACGCGAAAATAATTGCGATAAATTTATAACATACCGCACGTGATACCCGTGCGAACGACGGAACGCAACTGAGGGGAAAATGAAAATTGTGGTCCAATAAGTGATAGTTTAAAAGGCTAGCTCGCATAAAGGCACACATGTTATAGATAACAGACAGCGGTTGTTATCTTCAGAACAATAGCTTTAGCCATCTAATTAGTTATGATAAATATTGCTTACACAGTTCACGAGGACAAGGGTCAGGTATGTAACAATGCCCTTAGTAATTATGAACATATCCTCGTGTTGGTCCAGGTTCCATGTGCATATAGACCATTCGCCTCCCTGGTTGGCACAGCTCGTAAGTTTTGCATGGGTTAAATGGGTTATTACCAACAAGTCCGCTAGGCAGAGTGCTTGATGTTTGCTTGAATAAGAATACACCGACTTACAAGTTCCTAGCACCATAAGAGTTTAGCACTGTCGTATTTTGTTCCGTCCGGTGTGCCCGGAGGAAAAAATTCTTGTTAGAAATGCTTACAGCGACGGAACAAGAGACCATTCTCGACTTTTTTTGTCCGACACCACATACTGAGTGACTTATCACTTCGCATTGTGATAGCAGTATTAAAGCTTTAGTAGATCTAAAATACAAGTGGCCGTTGTTCCTTTAAAAGGAGCAAAAGTGGGTAAATTTCCCAATTTATCACTTCACAATGACATGCAATAAAAACTTACACATAATCACAAAATAAAAATTAAAAAATATACTTAAATGCGTGCCTGATCTTTATCCCATTTTTTATGCTTCGAGTTACAAAGACCTAAAAGAAGATAAACTTGGTATGGTAAGAAATAGACGTCGTCTTTCAATTTAAATTTTTACTATATTATAAACTATAAAGATTTTTAAAGATATATATTTTTTTTAAATAGACTAACAACCCAATTGTTCGCGTTCTGTATATTGCATAATATAGTAGGTATATTATGTTACGTGTATTTTACACAATCAAAAACCTAGTCTTTCTGTATTTCCTGAAAATCGATTTAGTGAAGTTAATGTATTAAAATGATTTCAATGTTGTAACGTTTGCAATATTTATAATTTCCTTGAAAAGAACAATTATTTTCCTGTTCCAAATTCAAATTACTTATTTAAATTTTAGATAACGATGTCTAAACGAAGTCGTCTCTTCCTTCGAAACTTAACATAAAGTTCAAGATTCGAGGTCTCTCGGCCAGACCCTAGTTATTTTTAAAAAGCTGAACGTTTCGGCACATGCTCTCAACTCGATGAGAAACAAAGGGACTACTATGAAATTTTTACCATCGTTGCTTTAGCAAGTGTCGTCCACAGTTATACAATAAAAAGGGTTCTATTACAGCTTAACTAAAGGATGGAACTATCAATCATTTTAACGATAAATCGTTTAGTGGCAGAAGAAGCGCAGCGTTAAAATACTAAAATGCATTTACATATAAACAAGTTCCAACATATTCAACCACAGCACGGTTTGCAAATATCAAATCTTCTAATACAATAAATTTATCAGTTTCATTAAAATATCATTTTAGTTAGTTATTAAAACTGCATTATTATTTTTATTTATTTTAAAACAGTTGTTTATCTAGGAGAAGGACATTTCAATTAGCCATTTACTTAATGCATTTTAAACGTTCTATTATTATTTTGGTTTGTTTGGACTCCACTGACCTTAGATATAAATGTTTGGAAAGACCACGCGCCTGTCACAGTGCCGCAATAAACAATAAACATTACATCGAGTATCACTCCACATTAATAAATTAGCACATGATCCAGAGCAAGGGTCAAAGATTGCATGCTCATATAATGACTCGGAAAATTACTCATCAGGTCTCTTATCAGGTTCTCTCTTCGGGTGATGTGTTGAAGCGCGAACACTACATTTTGTCCATTTCGTTGGAAAACTAGTAAACTAAACCAAAGGGAAATTATTATAAGTCCAAAAATTTTATAAATGATAAATCTGGTCTCATTTTGAGCTCATTTAATGCGAATCGTACAAGTGTTTATTCTGCGTTGTGATTACTAAGTTATGTAGTTTTAATAGATATAGTAGCAAAGTTATTTGTGCAGTTTAAATGTGTTTCTTTATAATATAATAGATGTTTTAATTGGTAAATAAAGTCTGTAAAATCGCCTCTGGGGTCTAGCGGTCCAGGTGTTTGACTTGACTTCATGAAGTCCTGGGTTTAATTTCCGGGTGGCGCAACAAAACGAAAATGCGGTTTTTCTAATTTTCTACTAAAAATGTTGCTCGGGATTGACGATAAGCTTGCCACCTATCACATTGTGAGTCTTAGTGTCTTCGGCTAGTCGTGTGTACCCTGGTTATGCCTCTACTACTTCTATATTATATTTTTAATATGACATTCTAATTTTATTGAATTGCAGATTGATTGCAGTTAAATCTCTAATAAATTTAAAAACATCTAGATTTTTCGGCTCTCGTGGTAAGAGAAAATCATTGTCTACAGGTGACTCGAGACATTATAATTATATTGAAATGTTAATAATCTATTTCTATCTTATTGCGGTCACTAGACCTACGCCAGCAGGAATAGTTAAGTAGTACTAATATTGTTGCACTTCTGCACAGCATTCTAACAACACAAACACTGACTGATGGATCAGAGGTAGAGCTCGAAAAGTTCCGTGCATACAGTTTAAAGACAACGCAGAATCGCGAGATTAAGATGTCATTTGTCTCTTAGCGGGGTGTCATCTGCCATCTGAAACGATCTATTAATCGTTTTTTTGACTGTGGCCATCTTATTATGCAAATCTTGTTCTGTGCAATAAGTTAAAGTTACTATCAAAGACTATTTTCTACTGAGTTAAAAAAGGGAGAAAGTTTGACACTCGTTTGTATTTTTTCAAAAAGGTTTTACTAAATTAAAAAAAATAATAATCCTTTTTTTGTTTACAATCTGGCCGCCATGTGATCCCGCTCAAATTTCATCAAGATCAAGTGTTTTTTGAGTTATGTTTAATAATGGTTATCTCATGGACTAAGTAAGTACATTACGTTGTTCGTACTTGAATACGAGGAAAATTGAGTACCATTTTGTTTTTTTTATTGTTTTAGTTTTACCTTTATTTACTAGATACAATGCCACTAGCAACTGCTTTCCGAACATATCGTTTTTGTGTCGGCTGACTTATATTAAAGCGATTTATTTTCAACATTATTTCTCGGCATTTTCTCTTCTTCCACTCATGCACTGATGACGTATGTTTACCGACAATTCTCTTTCGAACTAAACAAGCTAATGTAAACATTATTATTTGTTGTATTGATTGGCAACATTAGGAAAGATTATTAAATCTTCCAACTGAACTATAAAGGTATTTTCTCTTCTTCCACTCATGCACTTGACGTATGTTTACCGACAATTCTCTTTCGAACTAAACAAGCTGATGAAGATTATTAAATCTTCCAACTGAACTATAAAGCTCTTCAACCGATTGCGCTGACACTTGTCAGGCTTGAAGATACGTAACTTCAGTCAAAACGTAATGTTATAGTATTATTGAGATAATATGATGACTGATACGGAAGATGGCTGTAGCAACTCTCAAAATACCCAACATGGACCCAACGTCTTTGGAACTCATTTGAACCGTCTTAGTAAGTAAGTATCTTCACGCCCATATCAGAGCTGGGTAGGCTGAACACAACCAGGTCAGCCACGATAGCTGAAGACACTAAATCCCACAATGTAAAAGGTGGCAAGCTTATTGCCAACCGGGCACATATCCAATCCCGGGCAACGTTAATTTTATTAGAAAATTGAAAATATACGTTTTCTAACTTTTTTGTTGTCCGACCCGAGGGTCAAACCCGGGGCCACAAGAAGTCAAGCCCGACGCCGGACTGTTAGACCAGAGAGGCGATTAACTGTTTGAACCATTGAAAATTTAAAACCGTCTTGATTAGTTTTTGATTATAGCAATTACTTTTTTTAGAACTAACGTTTTATTTGATTACAAATCAGAGCAATGTAACATGGCTGACCACAATTGGGGTCGCGCCTCCTTCGTCGAATTACATCGAGGCGGAGTTAACATTCATCGTGTTCGGTCGGTTATGTAAAAGTATACCAATTTCTACGAATTCTCCTCACGAACGTCCAGCGAAGCGAACACACCGAGGTATGTAACCTAGAAATTGTTTAACATTGACTTGGTTCTTATGTTAGTTTACCTACTGTTGGATACAACCCGAATATAGTGAAAAGCCTAGAAATCAAACATTTTGAGCTAGTAACTGTCAGATAAATAGAGTGTTGTCTATTCAAAAACCTTGACTAGACAGAAATAAAGTATGTATGAAAATTTGTAACGGTGTTGAGAAAGAGTAGTTATCTTACTAGCTGTACTGCACACTGCATTATATTTACATTTTTGAAGTTATACTTCTTTTGGCGCGTTAGGAAAAAGTGATGGGGGTAAATTTTTACGATGCGCGCGCACACCGTCACGAAAAACCGACATGATGAAGTTAGCTATAGATAACATTTTAGTTTTTCAAAAAAAGGTACCAACAAAGTAAAAGTAAGGACATCTACGTATGTTTGCGTGAGAACTGACAACTGTATTCACAATATTTCTTTATTTCTATGGTTAGTGTCATTTTGTCTACAAATGTAAAATAAGGCAAAAGATAAAAAATTTAAAAAGATTTTTATCCTATTACGCCGAAGAAGTATAACTTCTAACTCGTGTACATAAGTACACACATTTTTTTTTTATTGTCCGACAGAAACTGGTTTCACAGCCAAAACCGAACTTTTGTCTCGTGTCGGTGTTGGCTTCGGCCTTAACATAAACTTACCTAAACGTCTTACAAAATTCTATTTATACTGAAATCTGTGTCTGTGAATTTCTTATTATTTTCAGTTATATCAACATCCAGTTACATCAGCAGTGTTAAATGAAATAATAAGTAAATCAAAAAAGTACCAAGATAACGTATTTATTCATTTTTTTATTTAGTATGTATCATTATATAATACTAGATAAACCAAATAAATACCTAAGCAAGTATCAATTAGCGGTGAAATTTCTTAGTCATACAAAAATGTACTAATTAAAACTAAATTTTATGGCCGAAACTGGCAGAAAATGAAAGTAAAAATTCCGGACAGTAATTTTTTTTATATATATTTTTTTGTTTTAATTTTCTTTTAGGTTCTATTTTTTTGTTTGATATGTCTCTTGAATGCCGTTTACATACACCAGGATCTTTAAGTAATGATTACAATCTTTTCCTGAAGGATTCTAAGTTCTGTTCCGTTTGGAAATACCGTTCTTGGTAATTGGTTCGAGAAAGATGTAGTGCGAGGTAAGAAATGCCTTCGATATCTTATGGTTCCAGACCACCGCGCATCTAGATGGGCACGTTATCCTAAATCTGACACGACGTACAAAGGTGAAACTCAGTGGCAGGAATCGAACAATCGAACCAAACAACTCCCCAACGCATTTCCCATGATACAAGCGGTAGAAAACACAGAGAGACCCAACAACTCTACGCATTGCCAACGGTTCAAGCCGATTAGTAATTTTCCGGTCATTGACAATTCGAGACGGTAAGCATCAGATGCGTCCATAAGGAAGGAGCTGGTGCTGGGGAGTCCAGACTTGAGAATAGTACTCCATATGAGTCTCTATATGGGTGCCTATATTTAAAATAGTAAATTGTAATTTGTTTTTTTATCTAGGTAAGAATGAATGTATTAGTATTTGAAAAAGGACAAGCGCGCCGATTTTCTTTAGCCCGATCCTCTCAGTGTATGGCCGTGTTTCCGATCCGGTGGTAATTTAAAAAAGTGTCGACGAGCACAAGTACCACTTGAGTAGTAAATGTCAATAAAGTTTTTTCTGATTCTGAGTAGAATAATTAAAATAGATTGAAGATTTGGAAAGCTTTGCACGACTTTAAGTTAAACAAATGCATTGTTTTCAGGTGAAGGAATTTTAAATACAATAACATTTACCGTACACTGTGATATTAGTTAGGTAACTTCTCTTAACTTAACTTAGTTTGGTAACATGTATAATTTTACAAAGAACTAGTCATCCCGGCGAACTTCGTTTCACCCGTCCAGTTTGTATAGCAAAGTATATATGTATAATGCTGTTTTTGTTAGTTTCCTCACAGTTTTTTTAAAGCATTCCCTGAACTTTCACATATTATAATTCAAAACCAAAATAAGCCTGATCAGTCCTGTTTTTGGGAGTTATGAGAGTACACACGGAAAAACATTATTTTTATGTATAAAGGGTAGGTTGTCTATGTTTCCAGAGTATATCTTCGAAAAGTGATCCAGGTACTTACTCAGGATTCGATATAGGCGGTTAATTTTTGCGCCTGCGCCTGCACATTCGTGTAGACGGCGCAGGGCGCTTGCGCGAATGTTCGTGGTGTCATGTTTGTGTACGGTAGCACAATAAATGAATATTGTATTGTACCACTTAAATGATAGTACTTTCATACTGATAATTAAAGCAATTCGTGAAAAATTATTCACTAACCATTCCAAAATATCAAAAATGCACAACGTTAATATTCAAGTTTTCAGTTCTGCCGGCACTCCCGGAGTGCAACCAGTCTTTTTTTATTATATTTTATGGCATGAGACAGTGACTTTTGATGTTTAGAGACAACCGTGGCCTATAGACACCATAGATGTTACAGTTGCATGCCGACATGTGACCAGCAACCCTGCCAAACGGAACCTGACACTGTAATTATGGCGGCAGGAACAAGTAAGACATTGGATCCCTCCTTGGACGAGTTGCAACACCCTACTCTACAACCAGTGGACTTGTTGGTAAATGCTCAACTCTTACCAGCTGCCTAGCAGGGAGGTTAATGGTCTATTCTGCATAGAGGAACCGGACCAACTTGGGGAAAACTAACTCAAAGCATGAAGTTGACGCGAGACTGTCCTACCTTTTCAACTTTAATGTAAAGAAAAAGTTAACCACTTAGTCTTAGTATCGACTTTTTAAAATAGTTATTAAATTTCCGCGAACATTTATTTTTATTACGTTGTTAACTAGAGAACTTAAAAAAAATATTTAAAGCCCGGTCAAGTTGTAATGACCGCGAGGTTGGCTACACATACGTCATTCAAAAAACAAGTTTTTTCGATTTTACATAACAGTTTTTTGATTACATATAATTTAATCCACATCAATACAATTAAATTAAAGATATTTGGTGGGTATTCCGTTAACTAAAAAATTGAGGAATAAGTGTTTTAAACGAAAACGAAACATACTTATACGATAACCAAACGAAAACATTTAAAGAACAATTAGTTACGCTAATAGCTCTGTTATCACCTGCACAGAGAAAGTGAAATGTATATTATTACCACTAACACTTCAAAAGCAATTCACTGTAGCATTATGTCAACATCGAACTAAAACATAAAAAGCGACGAAATGACGTAAAATTCACGGGTATGTTGTAATAATAGACCTATTTTATATAACAAGCGGGTGGACGTCAATTTTTACACCGACGTGACGTCAGCCCCCGACCACGGCCGAACTGTAACTGAAGTCTGAAGAAAAATTCCCATGCCACTTTCTTGTAACCTACTCATGTGTGCAAAGTGCGCGTGCGCATAGTTTGGTGATGGCTCTACAATGAAAAGGTTAAAGCAACAAGCTAATGAGATACTTTTTAAATCGTATACATGAATAGCTTTTTGGGAATCACTACACCAGATTCAAATCGTCGGTCGAATCACGAAAAGGCGTAACCAACAAAATGCCCATTTTGAGTTTGATTTGACGTGATGTCTTTTGACGAAAAAAAATCTTATATCTTCTAATATAATAAAGCTAGTGGAAATATTTTAATAACTAAACATTAAGGGTTATATTTATTTTGAAAATAAACCTTAACATTCTGTTTAAACTTATAAAATAATCTTGTATGGCCATAAAACTCATCAGTGATTTCTTTATTTCGCTGTCCTGTAAAGTTGTAAGAAAACAGTTGCGCCTATTTGTGATTCGACCGACGAAATATCGAGTGGTCATACGTCGTATACTAAAGTTGTAGAAGTGCATAGTAAAGTTTCTGGGTAGCCTATTTTAAGCAAAGGGTAAAGACACGCGAGACATTTTTATTTATATAATAGGAAAGCAAAAGAAGCTGACGATCTATTAATGACGAGGAATACATGCAACCTATGCTCAACAAAGGTAAAAGTGAAAAACGTATGTGTTTATGAGTTGCGAACCTAAGGCGCGGTTGAAGTTTACCGGCTGGCCCTCGAAAGGGTACCATGAAGAACAGCGACATTGTAGCGTAAGGAAAAACTAAGATGGTACCAACTGCTGTACCGCCCAGTCTAATTGATTACAGTAATTAATAGTCCAGTAGTCTAACACTAGCGGACGATTGAGTCATATCATTCTTATGACAAATCTATATGTCCCCTAATATTATGTCTTCTATTCTGCACCTGCTCTCGTGTTGGTCGGGTCCACAGTGTAGATTAGACCATGTGCTTTCCTGGCAGGCAGCTAAGAGTTCGTAAGAGTTGGTCGGCAAATATAGGGAAAATGCTAGAATGATATTAGTAAGTAGTACTTAGTAGAATGAAGAATAAGTTAGTTTATTCCGATTCGTATTCGATACTCCAGTTAGCTATAAATAGACAGTCAATTATATAACAATGCCAACCTCGCAGCGCATAGGGTTGGCACCTTAGAAAAACTACACCAAGAGATTTTGGTATAGTTTGAGTTCCAATTTGAATTTACCACGAAGGTAGTTTTATATATATATACACTCTCTCGTACATATATGTATTTATGTATATATATATATATATATACATATATATATATATACATACATACATATATGTACGAGATACAAGAAGAGGCAAACGAGCAAGTGGGACACCTGATGGAAAGTAATTACCGCCGCCCACGGACATCAACAACACCACTCCTGGTGTACTCCTATCATAGATGCGTTGCCAACCTTTAAGGAATGAGTACGCTCTTTTCTTGAAGGTTCCTAAGTCATAATTGTTTGAGAATTCCGCCCTCGGTAACTAATTCCACAGAGGTGTTGTGCGAGGAAAACTGTCTTCGGAATCGCCCAGTTGTAGATCGCCACGCTTCAAGATGATGGGAATATATAGGGGATACATTAAACTCTGTCGCGATGTCCGAAGGTGGAAATCAGAGGCTGGAATTAAACCAAACAACTCCTCAGAACATTCCCCATGATAAATGCGGTAGAAAACACTGAGGAACCCAACTACGTAGTGCCAAGGAATCAAGGCAATTGCCCGGTCATTGACAATTCAAATTGCTCTACGTTGAATGCGGTCAAACGGAAGGAGCTGGTACTGTGGTGCCCTGGCCCAGAGTTAAGAACAGCACTCTATATGAGGCCGAATTTGCGCTTTGTATAGTTATAAGCGATGGGTTAGCTCGAAATACTGTCTCGCTTTACTGAGCACATCAAGTTTTTAAGTGTGGCGAATTTCTCATTTTCTACGACATAAAGGTTCCGATACTTACACACGTTGAACACATGTTTTAGTAACACTGAGTAAAATAAAATACTTTATCCACATGCTGCCACGTCATCTACGTGTAGCAAAAAATTCGTTGGATGAAAATTTTGCACTGTGTTTAGCTAAACAGGCAACTTTTTTGTGGTTTTGTTTTATGTAGGGGTCGCAAACCGAGATTCCGGATACCGAAAATACCGGGATACCGGACCAATTACTTCAAAATACCGGTTTTAATTTCGCTAAAAGCGGGATTATTGTCGGTCGGTAAACATACTTTTGCTCGAGGCCTAACACCCCGGCCTCAGGTTGGCAACGCACCATTACCACCTTTGGTGTCTCTAGGCTGCACGAATTTCTTATCAACAGGAAATCCGTCTGCTTGTTAGCCTCCCATTAACATAAAAAAAATCAGTAAAATAAGTTTTTTTTTATGATATTGGAAGGTAAACGAGCAGACGGTTTTCCTGATGGTAAAAAATACGGTAAGTAACGACGGTAGAGTACTTTTTCTCACGATAGGATCCGAAGTTAATACAAAGTTATGATTTGAGAAAAAACAAATTAATAAAACTAAATATTATCTTCAACACACCTAATAAACAACCATAAATAGCATGTCTAACACAAGGACATATCAGTACCAATCTAGTTAAAATCATAGTGAAGGTACAGGATGTAAATTTTTCGAACTTTAAATACTCTGCAGGGGTTGATATTAAGGACCTACCGTAGAACAACTTTTTGCAGCTGATGACCCCATGTAACCCCTAGTTGCGTTTGATCCACGACTTTTTGGCCAGCTTTTTGGAAATTTGCCAGAAAAAAAACTTAAACACTCAGACCCAAAAATGCAGTCATTTAAACGTTCGTCACACAAACGCCTGCCCCCGTCGGGAATAGACCCCGAGCCTCGCGGTGGTCGGTGTAGTGAGGCGTGTACGCTGGCCACTCAACCAACGAGGCGCTCAAAGTGAATATGGGTCCATCCGCAATTATGACCTACTTATCCAAAAAGAACCATCAAGATTGGTTAGTTATTGGCCTAGAAGCTAGTAATCGCGAAACAAACATAATATACTAGCTGCGCCCCGCGGTTTCACCCGCGTAAGTCCCAATCCCGAGGGAACTCCGGGATAAAAAGTAGCCTATATGTTATTCTGGGTCTTCAG
>NJDD01002628.1:145413-171872 GCA_002245505.1 Calephelis nemesis
TAGGATTAGTTAACGATATTTCAACTACGGATTCATAATAGGTAACTAAAAACGTAAAAAATGATCAAAAAATCATAAATAAAAAATAATATTAAAAACAGTTATTCACTAGTTATTGTCAATAAAAAAATATTGCTCCCAGCTTTTTTTAGTGACAATAAGTATGTTTTTAATATTAATTTTTTATTTATGATTTTTGCCGTACGTCGCGATCTATGTGGCTAATGTTAAAAGGGCTGTCATTTGTTAATTATGAGTCTGATTTTTTTTTTAATTGTGCATAACATTCAGCCTCAATTTCATGCACTAACTTGGAAATGCCTTATATAAGTCTCCGGATTTGTTTATTGGCCAACTCTTTTTAGAACGATTTTCACATTCACGTAGATTTATTTTCCGTAAAACTTATACAAATTAATGTATATGGCACATTTCAATTGAAATTTCGTATTTATTTAGATACGAAGTCAATATAAAATGAAATCTTACTCCACCGGCGCAAAATCAAGGCGCTGCTTTTGAACTAATTATAACTAAGTTTAAATCATAAATATTTTTATACTTATAACAATTAATTAAATTTTAAACATTGAAAAAATGCATACAATATCTACAAAATTATTATATAATTACATACTGCTTAGTAATTATGCTACAAGGTCTTGCTAGCGAAATTTCATAATTTTTGATTAACAAGACGGATTCATTTGGCAACGTTAAGATTTATACGACATCTAAGGACGAAACGATTGCGAATAAGGTATTTTGTCAATTATCCTATTTTTTTTTAATATTATAAATGCGAAAGTTTGTATGTATGGATATACATCCATCCATACGGATGTTTGTTACTCTTTCACGCAAAAACTACAAAGCCGATTACGATGAAATTTGGTATGTAGGTAGCTGAAGACCCAGAATAACATATAGGCTACTTTTTATCCCGGAGTTCCCGCGGGATTGGGACTTAGGCAGGTGAAACCGCGGGGCGCAGCTAGTTTAAAATATTATAGAAATTTCGACAAAGCACACTTTACTTTCATTGACTTTAATTTAATTGATTTTAACATGCAAAACATTCCATCTCATGTTCTGCTTCCATTGTCAGCTTTCATATATCTCAAACTTTTTTTTTTTTGATTGTGATGCTAAAAAAACATAAAAAATAAGAAGAAATATCTCTGGACAAGTCAAAAGAACTGATTTAATCCCAAGTAAGCTAATTATATGCTTGTATGTCCAACATTATACTAACGGCATGCTATGATGGCTAGTTTGACGTTTGTATTAACTAAGTATACAGTACCTGGATGACCGAGCTTAGCTCGGTATTTTTTTTTTGTTTTTTTATAAATTGTGTTTTTTAGAAATTATATTTAAGTACGAAAATTTAAAAAGTCTAACCTCAAAGCAAACAATCATTGACTTCGTTACTTAACAACGGACTTCGTTACTTAACAACAACAATAACACACGAATATGACATTTTCTAAAAATGATTCCTAGCTAGATCGATTTATCGCCCCCGAAACCCCCTATATACTAAATTTCATGAAAATCGTTGGAGCCGATTCCGAGATTCCAATAATATATATATACAAGAATTGCTCGTTTAAAGGTAAAAGATTTATATTTCCGCTTAATACATATTCGACCATAAACATTTTCATGGCGAATCCGAAGCGAGGCCGATTGTCTCCCACTAAAAAGTTATCAGTTGCCGTAGAGATAGCCAAATTTCGCGCTCTAAACGCTTTAACTATTCAAGCTCTAAATTCACAACTTTACACCCAAGTCAAAATATGTGGACCTCAATGTTTCTTCCCCACGAGAACTACGGTATAGCAGCGTGATAGAAAATTTATGACCGGAGAGTTCAGAGAGTCAGCAAGCTGAAGTGGCAATGGGCAGGCCACATTGCTCGCAGAACCGACAACCGCTGGGGAAGAAAGGTTCTCGAGTGGCGGCCCCGCACCGGAGGACGTAGTGTTGGACGACCTCCCACCCGGTGGACTGATGATCCGGTCAAAGTCGCGGGGAGTCGCTGGTTACAAGCGGCTGGTGATCGTGACTTGTGGCGCTCTTTGGGGGAGGCCTATGTCCAGCAGTGGACGTCTTCCGGCTGATGATGATGAATAAATTTTTACCTTACGTCCATGTGAAGGTAGCGATAAGGTCAAGCTTTAAATTTGAGTAAGGTGTAAACTCTTAATTGTAGAACGTAGAGTTACAGCGTTTAAAATGAGGTGCTTAAGGGTCCATGTATGCTAAAATACGTCAGCAGTATGATGTTTTTTTCATACAAAGCAATCATGGATTTTGGTGACAAAAATACACAAGATTAACATTAATAATATGCTTTATAAGACAAGTGTTTCCAAAACACGATTCATTTCACTTTGCTCGATAGAAAATAAAAGTTAACCCTTTTTTGGAAACAAAACCCAACTGTCTACTTCAATTATAAAAATATCGACACCAGATTTAACGTAAACATAGATAAGAACTATACCTAAAAGACAGGTGTTTCAGTTTTTATACTTTTTTTCTAATTACTTTTATAGTGTCAAAAATAGTGATTTGTCGCTTAAGACGTTTACTTTAGAGCGCCATTGTTCATAGTAATCATAGAACGGGAGAGTCCGTTGAATGGCTCTTCTGGCTGACTAAGTATGGGGCCTTAATGGAAACAAGCTGGACCCTGTAGATTTCATGGCGTTCTTAGGAATTACAGTGGATGAAACGTTGCAGAGGGAACCCTTTAAACATTTTGCAATAAACCTAAGCTCAGCAGTGTTTGCCGTCACAAAATAACTATTTTTTCCGGGTTATCAATGTAGAACAGATCATCCACCTCCCTCAGAGGCAGCTCTTAAAAAGGGAGAAGTACGGGTGCTTTATGACTAGCGTCCAAAAGTTTCTCAGCATCATCCAGACTGTTGTAATGACGTCCCAATCACATCACACTAGGTGGTAGAGTTTAGCAGCGACTCGCCCGGATTGGTACCACCGCCTTACCTATTCCTGCCGTCATAACGTCATGACGTGTTCCGGTTCGGAGGGTAAGGTAGCCGGTATACTTACTTTTGCTCGAGGCTTAACATCCCGGCCCCAGGTTGGCAACGCACCATTACCATCTTTGGTGTCTCTAGGCAGCGTGAATTTCTTACCATCAGGAAATCCGTCTGCTTGTTTGCCTTCCAATATCATAAAAAAAAACATCTTCCACAAAGGTGACCTTGGTGGAAACTTTGTTTGAAACAAATCAAAATATGGATTTAATGTACATTCCACACGGATGCAAACCAACATTTGCAACCAATGTTTTAATCCATGTAGAACTCCTATTAGCTCTACATGACATACCATAATTTTTTCACAGTGTGAACCATATCGCTTCGTGTTGATATATTTTACTTGAATATATTTTAGATGGCATTTCCTTTTTTTATGTTGTTTATGACAACAATATTTAGTATTTATAACATTAATAGGATAATAGGAACTTGGATATTCATAAAAAAATACAAACTACCTAGCTTGTTGCATGGAGTGATGAAAGTTCCGAGTTTCAATTTTTTTGTTGTTTTAAACAGAGGAGGTTCTCAATTCCACTGTATGTTTTTTGTACGTTTGTTACTCGGCCAATTACAAACCGATTTTATTTTTTTTAAAAGAAGGTCATGATTCGGAGGTGGTCCCATATGTGTAGCGTCCGATCGAAACTGGGTTTTACGACCGAACCTGAAATTCGGCCACAACCTCAATTCCGGTTGCTGCGAAAATCCACCACCTTGTAAACGGCAACATTTCCGTAAATTGAATATAGCAACAGTCCCGTAAATAGTTCAAGTGTGGTAGCCCCAGAGGTCATTTTCTTAGGATATAAGATAAACTCAGTATCCTTCCACTTGCGTCAACATGTTCTCAAAAGATAAACTTTGACTCGACTTAAATAGGTAAATGACGTCAGCAATAGATTAATTACAATGAACCAAATAGTCAGCAATAAATATCACCCCACAGAATTATCGAGGCAATAACTTCTATTTATGTGACATAATCTTATTTACATAATAATTGTAATGTTAATGTGACATTTATTTATTAAGTAATGTTAGTTGCAGACTTGTTAGTTTCCTCTTTCTTTAGGTTTTGGCATTCGCGTTAGCATTTTGCCATTACTCAAGAAGAAAGCGTCAAGTTTACCAGAATCGGGATTCAATTATAATTAGTCATAGGTCGTCAATAAGTCATATCAGGGTCTTGGGTAAAGCGGTGGTCTCGTCACTCAAGCTCATAGTGAGATTTGGCGGCAAAAAGGAAATACGCGATATGGTGATTTCTTTATAGTTATTTCATTTGTGTGCTTTCTCAAAACAAAATTGTACAAAATGCCACCAAAATTTACTAATTTCACAAAATATAAACACGAAATTCAATAATTATGAAAAAACTTTAACCATCTTTTCTCTCGATGGCGCCAAATCGACTTGTTAGTTGTAACAGATCAGCTTACATAGAGAAAAGACCCGTCAGCGACAGGCAGTACTAAATAAATAGGAGCACACAGTCATTGTCCTTTAAGTCTATGCCCTACAAAGGTCACTGGTTTCACCGGTGATAAAAGATAAGATGATCACAGTCACGTGAATACAAAACACAAACACCTAGCTTTCGCATTGTCTTTGCTGTTATCTACATTTAAATATATCACTACAACAGAATTAAACAAAGTCGCTTCCTCTGTCCATTTGTATGCTTAAAACTTTGAAGCTTCGCAACGGATTTTGATGCGGTTTTTTTAATAGATAGAGTGATTGAAGAGGAAGGTTTATATATATAATTCATAACCGTGCGAAGCCGGGGAGGGCTACTAGTATAACATAAACAAATCCCCAGTTCGCGTGATCATCGTATCTCTAAACGGATAGACCAATTCTATCAATACTTTTTTATTGTGTTGGCTATTGTCAAGAGAAGGTTCTTACAATGAGAGAAACCGGGAATAATACAGGGAAAATAGGGAAAACAATATTTAATTTTAAAACAATAATTAATTTTCCCATACATACTGTCAGTAGCTACCAATGTCAAACGGTACGAAGTTCGCCAGGTCAGCTAGTCTACAATAAAAATAACAAATGCTTCTTAATAAAAGCTGCTGATTTTAATGAAATAAAATTTCATGTATTAATTTTTGTGCTGTTTGAGCTTGTCAGATGGCATTGATGTTTTGAATAGTACTTTTCAATTCGGCTGCTGGGAATAGCCCTAATAAATAAAAGCTTTTTACAATATTTTTTTTTAAACATTATTTTATACGTTACATCACATACCGATTTTGGTAATTCTTTGTCATTGGATAAAGTATACCCTCGATGTGAAGCCATATAAACTGTATAGCAATTGGTTCAGCGCTTTAGGAGTTCTACCTAATAAAATATGTATTTAATTGTTTAGCTAGACTTTGGATATATGCCCGGTTGGGAATAACACATTGTGGGGCTTCGTGTCTTTAGCTAGTCGTGCAAGGTTAAGTTTTAACTCTGCCTCGTTGGTCGAGTGGCTAGCGTACTCGCCTAGCTACATCGACCGACCGCGAGGCTCGGGTTCGATTCCCGACGGGGGCAGGCATTTGTGTGATGAACATTTAGATGTCTACATTTCCGGGTCTGGGTGTTTATTAAATTTATTCTGGTATCTATTTAAGTATTTATATGTAATAGTATCGTTGACTGACACCCATAACACAAGCATATAATTTGCTTACTTTGGGGTTAGATTCAATTTGTGTTTGTGTTTTGTGTGCCTACCTTTACGGAGATACGCGCGTAAAGATACGTCACATTTAAATTGAAGTCGCTTTTATGGAATTATACTGCGTTTAAAATATAACCTACTAGCTGCGCCCCGCGGTTTCACCCGCGTAAGTCCCAATCCCGCGGGAACTCCGGGATAAAAAGTAGCCTATATGTTATTCTGGGTCTTCAGCTACCTACATACCAAATTTCATCGTAATCTGCTTTGTAGTTTTTGCGTGAAAGAGTAACAAACACCCATACATCCATACATACAAACTTTTGCATTTATAATATTAATAGGATACTGCGTTTAAAATATAACCTATATTTTTTTACCTGAACTGGCATATAGCTAGATAATTATTGCAGTTTAAATTAAAATAATTTCTAAAACACAAGGAGTTGCTCAAATTGACTGTTTTATGGGTTATCAAAACACTTTTTACTCGATTAACAAATTTCGATTATTCTGGTTTTAGAACATAAGCTTTCGGATTAATGTAATTTATTTAAAAACACTTGTACTTTCCATAATATATTTTATTATTTTTTATTTTTATAATTTAGCCAACCGGTTTCGCTATACAAGCATCATCAGGGCTATATAACAACTCCATAAAACATAAAAAATAATAAAATATATTGTGGAAAGTACAAGTGTTTTTAAATAAATTACATTAAGAATGGAATTCCACCAAGCTCCGACGATAAGAAGTATAGAATCTTTCGGGTTAACCTTATTTTAATTTGTAGTTCTGATAAGTTATTTCTTAGTTATAGTTGTCTAGCGTCCCGGCTCGGCTTTGCTCCGGTGAAACAATTTATATTATTAAAAATATAATGACCTTAACTATTCCTTCCGCAAAATGACAATGCTCGTCATTGTCGTGTTTCAGTTGGAGGGTAGGGTAGCCGGTTTACTTACTTACGCGGAAGACCGACCATCCTAGCCTCAGGTGGACAACGCACCAATACAACATTTGGTGTCTGTAGGCGACGGCATTTCTTACCATCAGGAAATCCGTCTGCTTGTTGCCTCCCTATAACATAAAATATAATGAAAAGTTAAGCCAGGACAAATTGGCTATGGTATGTACGTATGCAGATCAGTCACCAAAACGCGCGCTATGTAGCGATTAGTGAAAAAGCAAGACAAAGCTTTTGCGCCCTAGGAGATGGAACGTTCACGTTTTCCGTCGATCTTTAGCTCTGCATTATTTATTTTGCGATAAATTTATTCAAACAAATTGTTTAATGGAAAGAGCAATCATATTGTACCTACATTGAATACAGAAGGTATTGTATTTAATTTGATAAAGGTTAACACCATAAGTTTAAACAGATTTACAAGGATCACATCATACTCGTACATAAAGTATAATTTTTTTAAACAGATAAAATGTAGTAAAAAATCAGACATATACCATCAGGAACTTTTTTGTTAACTTAAAGAGAAGGGAACAATCCCCATATAAATTTATATAAATTTTTAAAGAAAGAAAAAATTTCGCCCCAGACAGGATTTGAACCTGTAACCTTTCGTCTCAAGCCGACGAATGCTCTAACCAATTGAGCTACTGAGGATTCAAGTCCCGTGGCGAAATTTTTAATTCCTTTCTAACCCGTTAACCCATATAAATTGTTTTGTTCTAACGTCTTCGTTTTGAAGGCTTCCAATTTTTGAACTAATATTATCAAATTTCAAATAAATTACAGAAAAGCTTAACTAATTATACATCTAAACGTTTCTCGGGAATCAATTTATCTGAAGGTGAAAATCGTATGAAAATCCATTCAGTAGTTGTTGAGTTCATCGCGAACAAAACAATAAACAAAGTTTTGTTTACTATTATATACTCATGATAATGCGTTGGGCTTGGGCAAGATATTACTGAAATTGCAGTGTAAAATGATCATTATAATTAGAGTAAACCTGCAAAAACCGTCTATGATTTTCCCCGTGTTGGTCCGGGCTCCTTTGTAGAATAGACCATCTGCCTTCCTTTGCCAGGCAGCTCGTAAGAGGCGAGCATAGGCTTGCCGTCACTAACACCGTGACATCTGTCTAGGTGGTAGAGTTTCGCAGCGACTCGCCCGGATTGGTACCACCGCCTTACCTATTCCTACCGCCATAACGTCATGACGTGTTCCGGTTCGGAGGGTAAGGTAGCCGATAAACTTACTTTTGCTCGAGGCCTAACATCCCGGTCTCTGGTTGGCAACGCACCATTACCACCTTTGGTGTCTTTAGGCGGCGGGAATTTCTTACCATCAGGAAATCCGTCTGCTTGTTTGCCTTCCAATGTCATAAAAAAAAATGATTTCAACATCTTCATTAGCATTTATCATCTAGTACACAAGATTAAAATATTTTTCTACGGATCGAACATAATATAATAGTCGGTTCGTGTATGTAGTCGAAGAGATAAAATATATATTATTATAAAAAAATTATATTTTAAAAATATATTTTTATTTAGTGTATTTTTATTACTTTTTTTAATTTTTTAATTTAATTTTATTAATATATATTATTATTTAAAAAATCAACATTTTAAGGCTGGTTAAACAGGGCTTTCTTCGTAAAAGGAAGTACATTGTAAATTAGAATTTCATAACAAAGAAATATGATTAAACGCCTCAATGTCACAGTAAGTTCTATAACATTAGTTATTTAGCACGTCTACTTAATTGCTGTCGTTTTTCATTACTCAAATAAATTTAAATAAAATAAAGTAAAATAAAAATCCTGATAAGGTGACAATTACACCGGAAACACGATCTGAAGACAAAGAAAGTTGGACTTTGCACTCTTTTTGTTTCGTTGTAATCATATGAAGATAGTAATTAATATTTCCATTAAAAACATACGCTATTCCATAAAAAGATAAATAGAATTTTGGACTACCGGTTTAATTTCTTAAAACATCCTTCGAGACCCATTTCATGCAAATTATAAAACCAAATATATAAATTATTTTACCCTGCAGGGTAAAAGTCCCTTATAATTTAGATAAAAAAATCCTTCGAGACATACAGGTTTTTTTATTATCAAATGTATGTTAACCATAAAGGTGTGTCAAGAGTCTCCGAAAAGGATTATGAATAAGTATGGAGGAAGCCCGAGGGGTCTGCCAGGATCGTGAGATTTAGCACTCGACGCTCTCTGCCTATACTGTAAGGCACTTGTCGTGAATATACTTATTAATGTTAACCATATAATATTTTGATTTGAAAAAAAAAACGACAAAAATTTTACATTTTACCAAATGGCAATTAATATTATTTATACCTTCAATACAAAACTTCTGTACGTTTGTCACCTGACTCCTCATAAACAGCCGAACCAATTTGACTGAAATTTTATATGTATTTTCTTTCTTCTTTCTTTTCTTTCTTTACCTGAAACGGGTTCCTAGATGGTTTGAAAACACAACTGGATCCGATCGGTGGAGGTAGTGTCAGCGTGCCGCCAAATTAGTTATCAAGTTGTCACGAAGTTAACGCTAAAAAATTAGTTTTTGTAATAGTCCTAAGGACTCTGTAATATTTGAGATTAGCATAACCGTAAGACCGAAGAATTGGTTAAATATTAAACAGTATATAAATTTTATCTACATATAACATATAATAAGAAAAACCTGGAAAATTGCAGGTAAAATGGGAAAAACAACGTTGTAATCCATACCAACTGTTAGTAGTTATTAGTTTTAAGCGATACGAAATTCGCCAGTTAGGCTAGTGTTTAATAAAAATAAATACATACCTTTTTAAGGTAAACTCTAGTACTTTTCTACAATAAACTATTTGACACTATGTTATACATTAGCCAAACGGTATTGTGGAAAAGCACAAGAGATTACCTTAAAAAATACAATGGAACTCTACAACGAAAAGTATAGATTCTAGTAACAACGAAGTTCTATTAGTTCCAACGATAGCGGAACAGGTAACTTTGTTTTTTATATAGAGGTACCGATCCTGGAGCCATGGTAAGTCCCTTTTAAAAAGTCTTTAGTTTTGTCTTGTCGTACCTACTTGTCCCTAGTTCTCTACATGACCTACAGATGACAGAACAGATGTTATTGGTGTGTGCGCGGGGGGGGGGCGTTAAGGTTACGATATTGCTGCAATAACGATCTCAATACAAACTATAAACAAAACTGGACTTCGCACTGTTTTTGTTCCGCGTCAAAAGTAGCACATGGCGCACTTGTATATGCGTATTACGGAAATATAACTTTGATATGTAACATCGATAAACTTAGTTGAAAAAATATAAAAAAACGCCCTAACAATGTTTCCAGTCTTTCCCTGTCTGCAATGATTAAGGTCCGACACATACATGCGGAATCCCGTTACAAAACTACATTTCGGGTTGTTCCCACCCAGTCACACCTCAACCAGTCCCACTGTTACCTACTCGTTGGGAATTTATTAGTAAAACATTCCCAACGAGTAACATTCCCAGTAAAACCTCGTTGGGAGGTTGGGAATCTTTAAACCTCTGTTTCTATTACTCGAAACGAAATTTCGAACACGGCAAAGCCGCACAAATTCCGTGCGGAAAACAACTGCCTATTTGTGGTAGGTCCATAGACTTTGTGTGAATTTGCTGCATTAGAAATCCCATATGGAATTATTTTGCATGTGGTATGTGGGATATATGGCGGAACCTTTCATAAAATTTGTTCACAATACAGACACAACTTTTTAATGTCTCTAGAGACTTATGTCGAAACGAACGGAAAACAGTAATAAAAAAATTATTACGCAGCATCTCTAACTGCAATTTGTCTACAAAAATACTAGCCTTGGTTGGTTATTCATAACTACTTTGTTTTCCAGTAAAATATCGTTCCTTCCTTTCCTGTTAAATATCGGGTACATGAGCACTTAATATTTGATTCGTCACTAAATATTGGTTGTTAGCTAATTCGACGGTATCAAAAATTTATAACATTTATAACATGACATGTAGATAAGAATTGATTTAAAATAATCTAAAGCCAAAAAGATTAGTAATCGCAACGAATTTATCAACAACAAGCTGTTTTTGCAAGTTTGTTATGATTTCAAGTTAAAAGCAATATACTTGGTGGTCAAGGCGACCCGCTGGGACATCTTACTGCCTATTGCTAAATATGCTGACTATACTAGGGAAATAAAATATATTCACAGCACTATCCCTCGAAGACTTCCGCAACACCAGCGCGAGCGGTGTCACAGATGCGTTTGACCTTTAAGGAAATATTACTTTCTAGAAGATTCCGATATTACGTTTGTTACGAAATACCGCAAAAAATATCTATCTAGATTCTAGACAATCCCTATTTTAAGTTATTTATAATTTCACCACAAACGACTTGAATAGATTGTTACAATCACCTTCCCATTTCTGCCGTGATACAGTGAGAATACTTTTAGAGATCTTGGGGAGAAAATTTTAATGAAATATTTTTGATTTTGTTAGGAAGCGTGCTCCAAAGTTTAACAACTTCGTAGTTATTGGATGCACTTAGAGACATTCATTAACATTACATCTATAATAACCACACCATTTTGTATAGAAAATGTCAACTTAATGACTGATTAAAATATAATTGACATTTGACATCTCTAAATGCGGCCGTAAGACTAACTTTTGTCTCCACATCTTACTGGCTATATGTATCACATCTGGTTGGATCTGGTGTGGGTTTAGCAGACCATTTAGAAAGAAAACCAAACCAGTGCGATGAAAAAGCACCTACTCGAAATGGTATTTTTAAGGCTGTAAGGGAAGATAACATTACGGAGTTATCACAGGGTATTGTACAAAAACCTCATAAACAAATAATATATGAATATATCCTATTAATATTATAAATGCGAAAGTTTGTATGTATGGATGTTTGTTACTCTTTCACGCAAAAACTACAAAGCCGATTACGATGAAATTTGGTATGTAGGTAGCTGAAGACCCAGAATAACATATAGGCTACTTTTTATCCCGGAGTTCCCGCGGGATTGGGACTTACGCGGGTGAAACCGCGGGGCGCAGCTAGTTTTATATAAAATAAGGATTGGACCAAATGCGGTCAGGTTTTAAAAGAGAGCTTTAAATCACAACTATTAAAAAGACCCTTTTCGTACCGCAATGAAGTTAGCGCTTTACCGGTCTAACCTTATTCAGGTAAGGATAGACATCGCGTATTTAGCTATCAGAGAGTGCATCTGTTTGATTGTCTTTCAGTTCCACGTTGGGCGTGTACCGTAAATTGGTAACCACTGAAACAAAGTGATGTGAGAACGAGGTCACACAGTGCGGATGTACTCGGTGTAAACAATGAAGTTCGCGTGTCGGTCCGTTTGCGTGATACCAGTTATTTATAGATCGACTATGTTCTCTCCATTGGCACTTGGTGGAAATAAGAGCAAACAATTTAAGATATTTTGAATGGGATTAAAAAGCAAATAAGAGGACGATTTCGTGACTGACAAAATTCACGACGTTTATAGAAAAGTTTTCCCCGTGTTGGTTCGGGTCTCCTGTGTAGAATACACCGTCTGCCTTCCTGCCTGGCAGCACCTCGAAACTACTACTACACTATCAATAACACCACTGATGCTAAAGTTACGTGAAATGAAATGAAATGAAAATTATTTATTTGCGGAATATGTGTGTTAAAAGTTGATATAAAGATATTTAAGAATACAACATATTCTACCACATTGTGGTGTGCAAATATTTAGTTAAATTTTATGAAGTTACATATTTCTATAAAAAGTGTACATTTAAATCGCAGCACTTATTTACATTTTTAATAAACATTTTATTTATTTACGAACATAAGTTTCATAATTTATTATACATGAATTTAAAGGTAGATTAATTTTTAGTCCTATCTACCGTACACTACCACCGTTTCCAAACCTACCCATAATAACTATAATATTTTTATTATAACATAATAAAAATAAGTCATAAACCTAGCCGTGCTGCAACTTGTCCGGGTAGCGGGGATCCACCGCCATACCTGTTCCTGTCACCGTAATTGGTGTCGTGTTACCGTCCGCAGGGTGTTCCCTCGCCACATGAGGGCGACGGATCTGCAACATCTATGGTGTCCATAGGCCACGGTCGTCTCTTACCATCAGGAGATCCAATGCTTGTTCGTGTGTATAAATACAAATTAAAATGGAAACCATAAAAAACAAAAAGGAATTATTATCTTCAATTAAAGGAAAAAAAAGACATTCATTCGCGTGGCTTTAACCAACGGACAAAGATTAAATTAATTGCAGTTATTAATGATACAATTAATGGCAACGTATCTGAGAGTCAATTAATTATGCGGGATGCTCTACAATGCATGAAACTCAGGAGGCACGTGTAAGACTAGAACGTCGTAGGACGACCGTCTGGAATACCTTTGCCATCGCGGTTTTTAATAGGCTTTTATTGTCATGTTCCATATAAGTACCCAATAAGGGACTTGGCGTGAAGATATGTATGTATGTTCCGGTATGAACACTAACCAAATCGCTTAAAATACCATTTAGCAAGTTGATCTTCTTGTGGTAGGGAAAACCGCTTAGTTACGTAAAGAGTGCTTCCTGTCTGGCTTATTAAGTTCTTCATTTCTGTAGGGCATCCCAAGAGGCATACGTTTTTCTTAAGTGATAAGGCAGTAACACCCCGGGTCTGGCAATAGGTAACAATAAAATAACTAGCTAAATAGTTCCGTTCATGCGTGATCCGATTACCAAGGGATATATATTTTCATTAACCGACTTCAAAAAAGAGGATGATCTCAATTAGACTGTTTGTTTTTTGTATATTTATTGCGCGATAACTCGGCAATTAAAAAACCGAGTGTCGGTCAATCATCAAAATCACAGGAGCGTCACACGAATCATTGTGTAGATCTACGTAAATATAATATATTTGAATTTGATAAGGTCGTCAACAAGAACAAAAATGTATAAAGCATAACTCAAAAACTATTAATAGGATGTTAAAAAAAATATGTAAGACCACTTTGGAAATCATTTTCTATCTTTTAAAAAAATAGTATTTTACTATCTGTTAAAAGAACGTAAAATACGCACTTTAGAATTTGCTATCTAATAGTTTAACGTTATATTATCAAATGCGCAATTTATTACATTACATCCAACACAACACTCGGATGTCCATTGTTGTGCATCCGCAATTGAAAATCCTCTGTCCTGTAGGTAACATTAAAGGCATTTTTCCCAGTGTTGTTGGTCCTTGTCACCTGTGTAAAATATTGGTATATGCAAGTAATATATAAGCACATATTACGTAGGTATTGGTATATAGGAAGCTGGCTCTACTTTTCTGGTAATAGTTTATAAGAGACGTGAATATTTTAAATTGGTAATCACCAGCAAGACAGGGGGTGGTAGAGCACTGCAGCATCTAGCACTTAATTTTTACTATTTTAAAAGAGGAAGACGTTCTCAGATGAAATGAATATGTTTTTTTTGTACGTTTGTTACGCGATTGTTCAGCCAATATTTATTTATTTAACAATCTACATGTTTTGTTTTGTACATTAGTAGTTCAAGCAGCGTTTGTTTATGTTTTAATGTGTGTTTTGATGAAAAATGTTATGTGTTTTTTTAAGTCTGACAGTGTATTATTGTGTGTGCTTGTCAAATATTATTTTAACCGGACCGGAAATTATTTTCGAGTATATCGAATGTTGTACCTACGAAACAAAAAGTTCCACTGACTTAACTACTCCTGTCACCATAATTACAATTTCGCGTTCCGTTCAGAAGCTATTATTAACATTAGCCGGTAGACATACACAATAAACCCATCATAGCTACAGGGAACTACGAAGCACACGTACCATCTATTGTATTTATAGGTCATGGTTGTTTTTTACCATTTAGAGACTTATACATTAAAAAAGTCAGCACTGCCTAAAAAACATTAGTAAGTAATTAATCTAATCTACGGAATATCCTCTTTGGTCAAGCTTCGCGGTGTAGAAGTTGACTTCCAAGAGGTGCCCGGTTCGTTTTCCGGGTCGGGGGCAACAAAGAAAATGTGTATTCTCACGTTTTCAATAACAACATTTTGCGAAATTTAATTATATGTGCCCCGTTGCGAATAGGCTTGCCAGTTATCACATTTTGGGACTTAATGTCCACGGCTAGTTGTGTGTGCCCGGTTGCCACTGCCTCTTTCTTCTTTGAAATGGCTGTAAAGATAACTATATTTTGTCTCTAGATCCTTGTAGGCTGTGACACATTAAGTGGTAGATTTTTATTTTATTTAAATTATTTTGGCTTCCTGGACAAGTAGACTGCATAACATTGTTTGTGGCAGTAGCCTAAATGTAAAACCCACCGCTGCCATCACATACCTACCATATTCATTTAATCTTAATTAATAATATAAAGGAACCCCTCATACGAGACTGTGAATTTTATTATTTCACTAGCTGCGCCCCGCGGTTTCACCCGCGTAAGTCCCAATCCCGCGGGAACTCCGGGATAAAAAGTAGCCTATATGTTATTCTGGGTCTTCAGTTACCTACATACCAAATTTCATCGTAATCGGCTTTGTAGTTTTTGCGTGAAAGAGTAACAAACATCCATACATACAAACTTTCGCATTTATAATATTAATAGGATTAATTAATAATACAACGGAACCCCTCATACAAGACTGTGAATTTTATTATTTCATTGTACAAATAAGACCTCCTCCCTAATTAAATAATCCGCTGTACTATCAGACGCGCGATATGTCCACATACTTGCGTACACACGGATGTCCATTGTTTCGTAAACATGCGCACGCGCAAGCGACAATTCTTTGTACCGTTAGGCAATATTTAAGGCAAAATGATTATTAAACTGTAGGTGGACATTAACCGACTTAGAAAAAGGTTTTTTTTCTATAAATAAACAGACGTACTACTACTTTTCGGAGATATAAAGGTCACGTTTATTTGTAATCCATCAACTTTTACACTACGTTAGAATAAAAAGCTTGGTTCGCCATTAGAAAAGCAGGCCCACTAATGCCTATAATAACGTAGTCTATGTTACATCAAAATGGTTTAAATGCAGTTTATAGAGATCGCGCAGACGAAAGCTTGGACACGCCTAACTACATCGACCGACCGCGAGGCTCGAGTTCGATTCCCGACGTGCAGACATTTTTAAGTGATTAATATCTAAAGATATGCGTTTCTGTGTTTACGTTTGTCTCTTAAATGTATTTCGATAAATTAATTACGTGACATGAAACAAGTATATAATTTGTTTACTTGGAACTAAACTCATACATACATACCTTCACGTAAAGTCCCTTATAGCCAGAGAATACCGAGTGCCTAATCTCACAGACCTTGCAGACCAGCCTGGCTTACCCCACATTCATTACTCTCTTCATTCAAACAACCAGCTTCGGAGACTCTTGGCACCACCCTCGGAAAACGTCGAAGCGTTTGATTGTAGAAAGTCAACCTAAGTCTACCAACACCCATTCACATTTACATTGTATATCTGCTTTGTCAATCTTTTATCTCTCATTCATTCCAGATGACCGAAGCTAAGCAGCGAAGCATATTGCATACCCTTTCTCATTTTAACACCAAACATTTTTTTCAATCCCACTTTTTCTCGGACCTTTTACCGTTACGAATGCGGTTAGCGAGCGTTACATTACTGATTTTCCATAGCGCTCTCATTTTGACCTTTTTACCAATTTGAAGTTAGACTTAATTTGTATAATTTGTCCGGCGATGCAGTTTATTTCATTGTGATTGCATACGGTGACGCTTTTCTATTCGTCATTGGTCCAACATCACTTGATGGCGTCACAGTAAGACCCCTGCTAATAAATACGGGTGGTATTTAGACTTTATTAAGTCCAGCTTATGATGTAACAAATGTTTTACGGCCTTAAGTATTCCTGCAACAGTAACAGTAGTGCTTGCCATTGTCCTCCAAGTCTTGAAGGTAGTGTAGATAATAAAGTTATTCAAGCATGAGCATAGGCTTACCATAACTAGCACCGTGACATCCTACTAGATGGTAGAGTTTCGCAGCAACTCGCCCGGATTGGTACCACCGCCTTACCAATTCCTGCCGTCATAGCGTCAGTGCTTGCCGTTGACGTGTTCCGGTTCGGAGGGTAATGTAGCCAATAAACTTACTTTTGCTCGAGGCCTAATATCCCGGCCTCAGGTTGGCAACGCACCTTTACCACATTTAGTGTCTCTAGGCGGCATGAATTTCTTACCATCAGGAAGTCCGTCTGCCTTCCAATATCATAAAAAAGGCTCAAAAACCAAGCCTCAGTTTGACAGGCATCATAACCACCTAAATTATACAGCCAAGTATGTATTTCTAGCCATCGGTAAATTCACTTGTTCGCCTACAAAACTCATAAAACGAACAATAAAAACAATCTACATAAACCACTTGATCATTATTAATGTCACAAATCCTCTGACGTCAAACTTAATCTGGAAAACGGACTTGCCCTATCGGCGCACCGTAATTAGTGACAAACTTAGCAACTCTTATCGATAGAAAGCATTTGCTTGTTGCCAACTATGCAAAAAAAAAACAAGATATGAGTGTTCGCAATCTGGTTTGAAGGGTAGAGTATCCGTTAATGATACGCAAGAAAAATAATACTTTCAGAATGAGTTTGGCAAGAAATTCTTAACTTCAGTTTTTTTATGGCAAACCTCTGCGTTTTGTGCAGCAAGGGATTGATGGTATGAACCGTAGCACATATTAACACCATAGATGTTACAGGACATTTCTTTTATAAACATTTAAATGTCAATATTTTCAGATCTGAGGATTTATCAAATTTATTCTGGTATCTATTTAAGTATTTCTATGTTATGTACTTATCGTTGACACCCATAAATAACACAAGCATATCATTTGCTCACTGGTATAAGATCAATTTGTATAATTTCTCCTGGGAATATTATAGATGCGCCGCTATCCTGTAGTCGGGGCTTTAGTCCTAATGTATAAGTGTTTCGGCTACCCTTTCCGCAGGACCTGAACATGACACTGTCATTATGGCGGAGGGAATAAGTATCTGTGTGGTGTCTATAAATAAAGCGTATTCGTATCAGAAGATCTGTCTGCTTTTCTATAAGGCATACAAGCAAGTGGGCAACCCTATGACAAAGTCACTAGTGAAATGCAATAAAATAATTAGTTTACAGTATGTGTGTAAAGAAACTGTCAAAACATATTAAATCGTACCAACACAATATTGTACCACACAGTGGTTGTGGTGGGCAATTACTTTAATATGCAATAATGATAAAATTAAAAACGTTTAACCATTTCGATCACATCAGCTTTCAAACAAACAAAAATCCGCATCGAAATCAGTCCATTCGATTAGGAGTTATGATGCCACGGACAGACTTAGTCGTGTTCGATACATACATCGCACACGACTTAATCTGTCCATCCGACTAAATTAAAACGTGGTAAAGTGGTGCTACAAATCCGATTCGTTTCCGGTTCATACCACCTGAACTGTCTGCCTGCACTAACTAGAAAACAAATCTGCAAGAAACCTACAAATTTTATTTGATAATTCTCTAATCTGTTTTCGAAAGACAGCTATCGATTACGGGGTGGCCATAGATACATTTTATTAAGATCCTTTTTTTTTCGGATTTCCTGATGGTAAGAAATTTACGCCGCCTAGAGACACCAAAGGTGGTAATGGTGCGTTGCCAACCTGAGGCCGGGATGTCAGGCCCCGAGCAAAAGTAAGTTTGCCAGCTACCTTACCCTCCGAACCGGAACACGTCATGACGTTATGGCGGCAGGAATAGGTCCGGCACCGCCTTGGTGGTACCAATCCGGGCGAGTCGCTGCTAAACTCTACCACCTAGTCAGATGTCACGGTATTAGTGACGGCAAACCTATGCTCGCCTTTTACGAGCTGCCTGGCAAGGAAGGCAGATGGTCTATTCTACAAAGGAGCCCGGACCAACACGGGGCAAGTTCTCCTTCTTGCAGTTTTTGAATAATACTCAACAATACATACATACCTACGTTTTAGATGGTATTGATGAGTAATCGCGGAACATACTTACAAAAAATAACAACATACAGTAGTCATTGAACAATCAAAATAATATTTATTAAAGCCATATTAACTTTATTGAAGATTTACACATTATCTATACCTAAAGATTAGCAATGGATTATTGAGATATACTACTAATATCTACTAATACTACAAATGGAAAAGTGTGTGTGTGTGAATGTTAAATCATTATCCCGATATCATTTTAAGTTCCCACCGGGGAGCTACACAGTTTAATATACGGGTGGAACTGTGGACAACACCTAGTCTGTTATAAATAGGAGCACAATAACAATTCCTACTGCCTTCTGACTCATCGGGAGAAAGTTTGCAGTCAATTGTGTAGGTGCCAGTCTGAATTTTAATGAAGGCTGTATGTAAAACTAGCAGCAACCCTTGGCTACACCCATGTATGGCACAGATTATGCACAACTTCGCCTCAACTACGTCATTTTTGATGGAAAACAGCCTTTTTTTGTTGTAACGTAAAATTGTCATGGGGCTGTTGCTGGATGTATTCACCCTCGATGAGATCGAGCGTCAGCTTGTGGACGGGTTTCAATTAACTAGAGTGGAGATCGAAACCGTCAATTCCAGAACGAGTACCTTCGGGCAGTCCCTTGTATTCGTGGTTTAGCTGATGGGCCTCCGATGGCTTGGTCACGATATACGCCGAAAATAACAATATATAGGAACATATGTCTTGACCTTATGGAGTCCCCAAAGTAGAGAAAACCCAAAACTTATCCAACCCCAGACAACATTGTATTTATTAATAATAAATAATAAATATCCCTGGACAACTCACACAAATTGAATCTAACCCCAAAGTAAGCAAATTATATGCTTGTGTTATGGGTGTTAGTCAACGATACTAACACATATAAATACATACTTAAATAGATACCATAATAAATTTAATAAACACCCAGACCCGGAAATGCAGACATCTGAATGTTCATCACACAAATGTCTGCCCCCGTCGGGAATCGAACCCGAGCCTCGCGGTAAGTCGATGTAGTTAGGCGTATACGCTAGCCACTCGACCCACGAGGCGGTCAAACTGGAGGCGGAAATGTGTTTTTATTAGAACTCATAAAAACACATTTCCAATTTTATATCCTGGAACTACAGAGGAATCACAAAACAAGAAAGAGGATAATAGAGCCGACACGTGGACCTTGCCTTTTGCCGATATTAAAGCATTCATAACTATAGGAACCATTTTTCGTTAAACACAAAAAAAAATGAATTAATTCTAATGATGAAGTTTCAGTGACAATTTTTTTCCAACAGTTTCAAGAAACTGCGACTTTAAAAAGTGACACTACAATAGCCAGCGATGGCGACGCTTTACGCATTGTTTCTGGCCCTCTGGTAAATGGCTTAAGAAAAAGCCAATTCATTCTTAAAAGGTTGGCAACGCAACTGTGAAACTGAAAATCATTTACCATATTATGAACAAATTGCTTATTAAGGTAGATACCTTCTCTTTCGTATCAAAGTAAAGCCCGGTGAAGTTGTAAAAACCGCGAGGTTGACAACACATTAGTCATTCAAAAAAAAAAATTCGTATCAAAAGTTGTATTCGTAGATATGTGGTAGAGAGCAATACCAACAATTGACTTATTCACATTGACTTAAACAAATTGTAAAAACCGCGAAGATAGCAACTTTTTGAATCTCGTTTACTTTTCACACACACACCAAATACTATTCAACTTGAACTTGTCTGATTCCCGCTTGGAGATTATGTTAGCCAATAACCTACTTATGANNGATCCCCGCCTCAAATTTGCCTTTAATTTTTATTACCACAATTAATTTTTATTTTTACGCTTACGTTACTTTCCATCAACAAATCAAAAAAACACACAGACCGAATAATATAGTTTTTTTCCCCGTCTTGGTCCGGGCTCCTTTGCAGAATAGAGCATTTGCCTTCATTTTCGTAAAAGGCGAGCATAGGCTTACCGTCACTAACACAGCGACATCCTACTAGGTGGGAGAGTTTTGCAGCAATTCGCCCGGATTTGTACCACCGCTTTACCTATTCCTGCCGCCATAACGTCAGGTTCCGGTTCGGAGCGTAAGGTAGACGGTAAACTCATTTTTGTTCAAGGCCTAACATCCTAGCCTCAGGTTGGTAGCGCACCACTACTTTCGGTGTCTCTATGCGGCGTGACTTTCTTACCATCAGGAAATCCATCTGCTTGTTTGCTTACCAATACCATAAAAAAGACCAATATACATGTGACCAATATAATACTCAGTGTGGTTTTACTGTGGAACCCTAAAACAATCCAAACACACAGAAATTGTTTATGATTGGACGACAACTCCCCAGTTAGTACACAAGGAACAAATGTTTAACAATTGAATATTCAATTGAAGCTGAGATTGATACACAATAAGCAAACTTGTGTGGGCGATGAACCCAGTATTTACCATTTACCTACACTAAACGGGATAACATTGTACCTTTGGCCACTTTGTAACAGCTGTTAGTTAATTCAGTAGGTATATTAAATAGTAAAATTCAAGTAGTCAGACATCTGATCAAAAACGGGTTAGCAAAGATAGCAAATAACCACCAACTGGTTTGTTACAGTAAATAACAACCATTTGTTACCTGATGATTCAGATCATATAATATTCTTTGAAATTCCTAAGTCATTGGAACTGGCCTTTAAAGTATTGTATTATTAAAATAATTATTTTATTTAAATGGAATTAACTTTTTTACTATAGACAATTTCCTTACAGACAGTATGCCAAAAGGCAGGATCGAAATAACAAATTCTGATGTATTTACTCCAGAAAAAGGTTTGGATTGTGGTTTGTGTGACCCTCTCATTGTATGCATGGATGTATCACGTTCTTAAACTTTTAGCCCCCCTACCTCAGATGCTAATGACAGCGGTAAATTGTTGAATTTTTTTTATATGATAATGATGATGACAACTAGCTGTTGTCCGAATAAGAGTCTTTCACCTTCCCACAAGAATCCGTTAAGATATAGGAAAAAATACCCACTGTTTTTCTATTATTCCTAAATCTATTCCTGAAATAAACCGTTAAATTGGTTGGCTTGGTTTAACATTCAACAGGAATGAAAAATGAAAAAAATAATTGATTGATCCATACCATCTGTAAGTAGCTATTTATATTAAGCGATACAAAGTTACTGGCCAGCTAGTATAAAATAAATAAACATAAAATAGTTAATGTCGCCAAAAAGCTGGCTAGAAAGTGCTCAGATGCACTCCTCAAAGGACCTGAACCGGTATCTAGGATTTTTAGAATCACTTCTAGAAGCTCGCTCTAGATTTGAACCCGGCAGGAAAGTGAGTCAAACTTAATGAAAACTGTGGGCCAACAGCATGCTCAAACACTTGTCGCAGGGTTTTACACCAAATTTACATTGATTGCAATGAACATGCAAGGAAACGAGCTCAGGATTTTAGTCCGAGCCTTAAAAGGACACAAAAGAACTCAAAAATAATAACATTTAAACAGGATGAGCATAGCAGAAGAGCCTGACTGTAGAGCTTGCTTGGAGACAGAGGAAATGGCAATATGCAAACCCTGCGATTCCCTGACACTTAACCAAGCAAGAAGTAGACTTCTGGGTGGGCACATAATTAATTCCCAGGATATTAAGCTGATAAATCCCAAGTGCATTGTACAGTTTCTAGAGACTGTTGGCCTTGCGGAACTTATGTAAGCTTAATGAATAATAGGTGTGATCACAATAGATCTGTTCCGAAGAGCGCATGCGCAATGGATAATACGCCGCAATATACCACCATTACATTCTCACAGATAGCAGATACGTATAATATCCAGACATTACTCTATTTGTTCCATCTTAAAAATAGGCTTTATGTGTTGACAAGCTATGTTTGTTGTACAGACAATATGACGACACTCCTAGACGTCATGTGGTCTTATTTTAGAGAGTTTTTGTCAAGCCAAACGCAGGTTATTGACTTGAAAATATTATTTGTGCTTAAAAATTTAATGATACTTAAAGATATTCCTGCAAAAATATTCCCTAACCATTCTAAAATATCAAAAATGCACAAATGTTGTGCAATATTCAAGTTTCCACTTCTGCCGGCACTTCTGGAGTTCAACCCGTCTTTTTTGGTTTGCTATTTCAGATGAATATTCAGATTATTTGGGAACAATTTCCAGCTTTGTTATTAATTTATTATATAATTATTATTAATAGTTTGAAAAAACCTTAAAATATGCAAGTCTTTATGACCATATGTCTTCTAACCCACTGATACTTTGTTAGTATTGCGTATTGCTAGATTTACACTACCTATAAACACTTCTGATAAACATACATACAGATCTTCACACCAAGTCTCTTACGAGCTGGGCAGAGAGTATTGAGTACCGATTGTTTGATGAACGTAAGATTCTGTTACCATTATCTGCCTGTTACTAGGAGTCATCTCTACAAAACTGGGAAAAATAATTACAAAATATTTAGTTCCTTAGTAAAAGACCTCAAAAAGAACCATAACTGAGTCTTAAATAATTATTATGATTTTAACACCATAGTGTGAAACACTTTTCCAATATTGATACACAATTATGAGCACTGACAGTTAAGCAATGGCATCAAACCAGACAAACTTATCTATCCTAGGTTATAAAGGCCTGATAATACTGTGAAATATAAAACCCGTTGGCTAAAGTAAAATATTAAATGTACAGTAAAAAACAGATAAGAGGTTTTGCATGTGTAATATCCTCAGGAATTTATATAAAAACAACTCACCCAGGTACCAATACAGCATTTGACCCTTTTTTTAATCTCAATTTCATGCACAGCTAAATTATTTCTCCTATTAAAAACATATTAATTTTTTTATAAGGATTTAAATATATTTACTGATACACATAGTGTGTTTGTAAGGGTATTGACTAGGTACATTCAAAAGAATGATTTCTTTGAACAAATGTCTTGTAAATACTCGGGTGTTTAAATTGTATTTAGCTCATATTCTCTCTTCTGCAAGATGAAAACTATATTCATCTGGGCTGCTCTTCCCCATAATAAAGCCTAACATAAATAAGGCACAAGCCTTGCAGATTGAATATTGGTCAACTATTGTATTTTGAAATTAAATGAAATTTATTTAGTTGCATATATGTAGGCAGTACATGAAGTAAACAATACATAAAGTTAAAAGGAATATGATTTGGTTTAATTATCATGGTAAGTCACATCATCTTTATTCAACAAATAGGTTAATCAAAGGCTATAATTCTAAGTTTTTAATTGATTTAGATTACCAGTTCACTTTCGATATGGGACGCAATAGTCACAAGCACTGGTAGGTATGTGTGTTGGTAAAACTAATCACCTAAGTTTTTATTGCATTCAAGGTGTTCAGTATTGACTACTGCAAATTCATCACTTGACAGATATTCTTAGGCAAACTAAAACGCAATGACGATCAAATTGTGGTCCACCATCCTGAGTTTTGGAGTAGGTGGTAAATTATAGACATTATGATTTATGATATACAGATTTATAGTATCTCTTTATTACGTATATTACACAAACCCAGTAACATTTCAAAATGAATTGATTAACCTTTACATTTTGTTCAGTAACCAACGTGTAGATCACGATTAAGTATATATATAGCTTCAATTTTTAAAAAGAACTAACCTGTTCCGGCGTTTTCAGATGCCAAAATATGTAGTCGCCAATTAATTAAAGTGGGTACTTTAAGTCAATTATTGTTTGTACACTTGTAATTAACACAACCAACAATTTTTTGTATCAATTTAATAAAAACGAAATTAACGTACATTTATTATTTCAGATTGTTTACAAAATACAAATAAAATTGATAAAATCAATTGTTCAAGATTCAAGAAAATTTGATATTTTGAATTTGACATTGATGATTGAGTTTTTTTTTTAAGTTTTTGGCATGAGTGTCAGCTTCTGCCAACAACTTGATATTTGGATCAAGTAACGCTTTTCTATTTTGAAAGACATCACTAAAACGTTGTGTTTAAAATATTCTATTTGGACATAAGATAGCTGCCTACACACATGACAACTTAGTCTGATAATGATAAATCATTGACCTCTAAATAGGTACTTATGAGGTCTATTTTTATGTGATTGATCATGTACAGAGTAAGCCTCAGATTAAAAACTAATTTAGTCTGAGAAGTAAACATAAAATCACACACAACTGTTACTCAAAGTAGTAATTATTCTAAAACGAAAAAAACACCAAACACGGCAGACGTCTCGATATCGCTACGCTGCTCGACGCCATGTCGTGCCGTGCCGTGCCGTCGCTGTGCCATTAGTGTCGCATGTTCGGCAATTTTTGACCAGTTTAATTACGCCAGTGTCAGTGTCCCTGCGCAACACTATTTTGATTTTTCGGCGGCCAGAAATTTGGCAGTTTTGTGCTTAGGATACTTCCGCGTTTTCCACTATGAAAATTGACGGTGAGGACAACCCGGGGCCTTCCGCCCCTCAACGCGCGAACTCGCGCCGTGGCTCCTCCAGCGGCACATTTGAGTTACCTGCTGTCGAGGAACCCAGTGGTTGACGGCCAGCCTCTCCCGCAGCGCACCGCCAGAGAGTGAGACCGCTCTGCGCGCCGCGCTTCTGCGGCAGACCTGGCCAGGTTACTACCCACACCCGACGAAGACGGACAATTACTCGGTCTTTCTTCACGTACTTCCCTCGAGGTGGACAGCATCCTCCTGGCGAGGAAAACCGAAGCGTACTGAGCCACTCCTGGTCTACTTAAGATCATGAAGGAGTACATCAACCAAAGATGGTTGACCTCAGCCAGGCTGATGTCTCGCCCGAGAAAGAGAGTGCCCTTCACCAAATCTGTGACACACCCTGACATGACCGTCCGCCGCAAAACGGACTGTAGACGTGTCCAAGCCCGAAGAGAAGGCAAAAAGACTCTGTGCCAGCCAGCCAGTCCCCAGTCCAGGTGCACCGAGAGACCCCAGGCTACGTAACCGAGCTACGGTGGCATCATCCATGCCACCACCTCCTACTCCATCTCAGCCGATGGTCACCCTCTCGGTGACTCACCTGCAACGAGTTTCGCGGCCGTTACCGCAACCACCTCAGCGCATCCACAATCGTAAACAAATATTTTTTTAACTACCGCCATGAAATCGAGATTAAATTAAAAAGAAATCTAGACCCCCCGTTAGTGGTCGAGACCCTAACAAATTAGGCTCGCCACTTCCGAGCTCTAAAAGATAAGCTCGCCAGAGCTCCCAACGCCAGACCATTCGTCACGGGAGTCCGTTTCACCCTGACCTGGTATGAGGAGTACCGCACGGTCCAGAGATATTTATCCGACATCGAAAAGTCGGAAACTATCTCATGGTTCTGCTACTCTCTCCCCGCAGAGCGCAGCCTAAAAGTAGCCATTCCTGGTCTCCCGGTGGACACATCCCCTGAGGAGATTGCGGATGAGTTCGAAACCCTGGGCTTCGAGCCTGGGCATCTTTAAGAGGAC